>CAMZMU010000128.1:2978786-3032194 GCA_947311845.1 Poa pratensis | reverse complement strand
TATTTTCGTGCAACCAGCAGCTATGGTCTGAAAGTTTGCACCTGCGTTTCTTGGCAACCGATGGACTGATCATCTTCACCTGTGTGATATATAGGAGGAGCCTGCTGAAGCTGAGAAGTAAGAGCAATGATGCGTCGGTGGCTGTGTCCGACAAGAGGGGGCCAAGGAGCGGTGGCTGGCCAAGATGCAGGATGAGTGACACCACCGCGAGTACGACCACCAGCACACCTACTCCGGCTGGGCCAGGTCGGTCTGTCATCCCATTCATCCATTGCATAAGTGTTCTGTTATATTTGTTTTGAGCATATTGGTTTTCCTGATGACCTAAAAGCCTATTTGCAGTTCTGTGGAGCCTACTGAGCGTTGTTTCCGAGAGCTGTTTGTTGTTGTTGCAAGTGCAGCTGTTAGCGAGATGCAAGCTCTTCACTAGCTAGCTGATGAGCGTATCTGTTTTGTTGCGTTCGTGTTGACAGCTCTTGTAGCTGAGAAGTTTTAGTTCCACATTTTGTGTTGATAGTTTGGGTCCAATGAATGATCGCTGCATTCTTATATGTTGGTTACATCCATGGTGCGTCAAGATGGAGAAGAGGCCGTGTACTCCTTACAGCCATTATGTTTGTTTATTGATTGGATGTTGTTTTAGCTTCTCTATGGTGAAGAAGCCAGCTAGCCATGTGCATGAGGCCTTGATGGCTGCCGTTAATGTGTTGTTGCTTAATTATTTGAGCTACCTAAAAGCAGTGTTTTCTTAATCGCTACATACTAGTGCCTAGCTAGCTGTTGATTGATGCTAGATGTATTTTCCTTTTTTTTTGAAACTGCACATATACTAGAGAAATGAAGATAAGGTAATATACTGCGTGCATGGGTAATAATTCTTGGAAATGAAGATCATCCTTGGTTGATTTATATATCTCATGCCCTACTTATTATTAGCCTTGGTTGGCAATATATATGTTTTCGGCTGGTTGAGGCTATTTGCTCGATCAGGTTTATTGCATATATTATCCAAGCTTTGCTTCCATGCTTATTTGATCATTTTGATCAGGATTATTGCATCTTGGACATGTTCTGGTCCTGTCCTGAAGCAAGTGTTAGTACATGAGTGTGCTTAGTTATACATTCTTCTTTGGCCGTCCACAGCTCAGAGTGTTCGTTTTACACTACTGGATGTTTAGAGTTGAGACTAGAACAGCTCTGGCCGACGGTCTTCTAGATTTTGTATGTACAACATGGCAGTTCCATTTGATATGCTCTGACATGCCTTTTAACTAATCTGGAATCGTGTGAACGCCGTAGAATGCGTGAGTGTATTGCTTTTTATTTTTGAGCATACGGTTTTCCTGATGACCTAAAAGCCTAAATGTTCACCTCCCCACATGTTGTTGGCTGGAGCCATAGCGAGTTTTGTTTCCCGAGAGCTGTGTTTGGTTGTTGCAAGCACCGCTGTTAGCGAGATGGAAGGTCGTTGCTCGCTATCTGATGAGTGAATCCGTTTTGCTGTTCCATTCATAGGAAATGATCATGTAGGTGAGATGCTTTGATATCACATTTTGTGTTGATGTTTTTTCTGTTGATTGCATGAAAAAGCATGTGAAACTTGAGAAATAATTTTTCTGTGCTCACTTGTTCTTTATGTGCATATTAGAGTTTTTGGTCACTTAATTAACAAGGATGAACTGTACATGCAGCATGCCCACTGGGGGAGTACTTGATCTGGCACTTGTCTCGCTTTTGGACCTGGAGCCGTGCGGCTTTAAATGGAGTGCTATCACAGGTGATTCCGATATAGTTTGCATGATGGCCAAAGAAGATTAATTAGAGGTCTGCATGCATCCAGCCCTCATTCAATGCATGTATACATACATTTAGCATTTTCTGCAGCGACTAACTACATGTATTTGTGTTAGCAGGAGATGGCGTGTATCCGTGTGTGCCTGGTAGGAGGTGTTGTCCGTTGTGCACATGATGGCGATGTTGCGTCCGCCTCAATCACACTCCCTGCTCCTCCCGAAGGAATCCCTCGAAGCATATATATGCAAGCTCCCTGTATCCTTACTGTGGATGTGCTGCACAATCAGATCAAGTTGTTGCAAGCAGGGATACACTGTTTGCATATACAATAATGGTAACTCATCATCTTTGATCTATACACTAGTTCCATTCTTTTGGCTCTGAAATGATTGAGATACTTGAACACATTATGTCCCTTGTTTACTCCCATGGAAGATAATCTTTTGTTTCACAGGGATACATTGAGTGAGCTGGAAGATAAGATACAGTTTGCATGGATGAACCAGGAAGATTATGTAGAGGTCTGCATGCATCCAGCCATCATTCAGTGTATACATACATTTTGCATTTTCTGTAGTGACTAACAACATGTATTTGTGTTGGCCGGAAACTGCGTGTATCCGCATGTTCCTAGTACGAGGTGTGATGTCCATTGTGCACATGATGACGATGCTGTGTCTGTCCCAAGCGAACAACTTGCTCCTCCCAAAAGGAATCCTCGAAGCCAAAGTATCCGAAGGTCCGTATTTCCACCATGTACATGCAAGCTCCATGTGTCGTCAATGTGGCTGTGCTGCAGAATCAAATCAAGCCGTCGGTTACAATTCTGAATGTTTCTGTATTTTTCAGAGAGGAAATGAGCTTGGGTTGAGATATTCCTTAAGGCGGCGGGACGAGGCAGCTGGAGTGCGCCATGCAGCATGTTCTTCCCAGGATATCACCCAAGGCGAGGCGTGACCAATGGTGGAACCAGACCAGATGGCAGCCAGCCGCAGCGGTCGGTCCGTCATCTCAGTCCTGAGTCGCTTTTGATTTGATACTGAACTATGTGTTGAAATGAATTTGCAAACACTCTGCTCAATTAGCTAGCTTGCTTAATTGTGAATCAAGGTGCTGGACAATGCCTGCAGGGCAGGGACGACAAGGAGTTGTCCCCATTCTCGGCTACAACATCGGGTACCCGGAACTAATGTACAAAAGTGTGAGGTTCTGATTTTGGGGTGCTCAAAAGTCAAGCATTTCGTGTACTGAACTCTAAATTTTGTAACCTTGGTGAACAGTTCCAAGAAAGGGTGCGCAAGAAATGCATGGAGGGGTCTAAGAGACCCAAGACCGGCTCACTCGCCTCTTTTGAAGTTAGCTTCCGAGAGTAAGTTGTCGCGTAACCGAACATTAATTCTTCTGTTTGTTCTTCGGAGCGACTCCAGACCAGATGCCGAACATTGACTTTGCACTCTAAATCCAACAATAGTGTTTCTCCAAATTCATAGTTGTAAAGGTTCTGAATTCCATTTATATTTGTCTCATTGCAGCTTCAACCCGCTAAATGCTTTCACTTGGTCTAAACTCTTTGGTGAACCAACCGATCAAGATGTCAACCTGATGGCGATACCAGGGGCATCCATTTCTCCATCGTCATCATGTCCCTACCTAGCCGAGAGGCGTGTGAGCACTCCTGCCCCTACCTAGCCGACGATGAAGGCTACTGCTGCTCCTGTCTACATTGTGGTGGTTCTGCCACATGGAGGTAAATCCTTCATCTCTAGGTCTAGGTTCGTATCCGGTGTGGACCTGTGTGTTATTTCTAGTTTAGTTCTTCTCTGAATTATAAAGCCAACCGAACATTTGCAAATCTGTTGGTGGGATCAGATCTTTGTTTGGAGTAGTTTTTCATATCCTGATGCAACATGGGTGTCGGTTCATTGATTCACCAAGCCTGGACACTTAAAACAGCCACAAAGATGAACATCTAATTAAGTGAGAAGATTTAGTTTTGTTACCTTTCCGAGTAATAATAATCTAATATGATCTGGTCCTGTCCTTAAGCAAGTGTGAGTGCATGATGATCAGTATATATATATATATTCTTTTGACCGGCCTCAGCTCAGAGTGTATATTTCACACAGTTGACTGTCTATAGTTGAGACTAGAACTGCTCTGGCCGGTGGTCTTGTAGATTTGCACACAGTTGTATTTACAGCATGGCAGTTCCATTTGATACGCTTTGAGATAGATAGCTTGAACTATTCTGCAATCTTCTCAACACAGTGCAGGTTTTTTTCCCTGTAAAATGCATGAGTGTGACATATGTGTTTTCCCTGTACAAATGATCTTGTAGCTGAGTTGCTTTAGTTCGACATTCTGTGTTGATAATTGGGGTCCGATGAGTGATCCACTGTGTATTTTTACTGGCAGTTGCATCCTTTGTTGTCGATATGGAGAAGAGGCGTTGCCCTGCTTGCAGCTGTTATCTTTGTTGATGGATGGATGGAATGTGTTTAGTACTGCTCGTACTATGTTTGCTGCTGCTAACTTGTACTATGTTTTTCCCAGGATTTCGCCTGAAAAGAGGTGCTCTCTGCAATGAGGTGGATATGATGACCAGTGTCTCATTTCTTGAGTAATTGTTCCATTTTGCTCATCATCGTTCGTGGCTGACTGCCATTTCGTGTAGGAAAGGTCTTCCTGTGTGAAGGGGTCGTGACAGCTACCTGCATGCAAGCACTTGTTCAGGTAACACTGTTTTTACTTGTATTGTTCTTCTATATAGAGAGAGATCACATGATTCACCATGGTGCAAGTAAGGCGAACCATGCAGTTGAGATGTCGGCTTCTTGGTTGGTTCCTCGATCATTCTATGAGTGCCTGTGTGTTTGCCAGGCGATTGATTTTGAACTTGGGCTGGCGATTGACATCCCCAAGGCTACCCTGGCAGTGAAAAGGAGTCTGGCTTCGACGGTGCTCTTGTATGTATGTTTTGTGCTATGTCAGGTGGTGTTGCTACAGCTGGCCGTGGCCTCCCGCGTCTCACGCGCGGTGGTAGGCTCGCCTGCGTCCCTGAGTACCAAACAACGGCGAGTTGCTGTCAGAGTACGCCAAGCTGGTGTACATGGGAAGTGCACCGTGGTGATCACGCCTGGAGCTGCTCGGACCGGGTGTCCAGGTCTTTCCCACACAACAACCACGCTAGGCTTCCTTCATGCGGGACACTGACGACAGCGCTGGGCCCAAGACAGTGACGTCGGTGCGATGAGTTGCACGGTGCTTGCCGTCGCCGCTGCTCACTCGTCCATGGCTCGGACGAGTTGCACGGTGTTTGCCGTCGCCGGTGCTCACTCGTTCATGGCTTGGGTGAGGATGTGAACCTTGCTGCTGCTGCTGCTGCTGTTGTCTCCTTGATGCTTATGGGGATATATAGGAGGTGGTGTTCTTCTTGTTTAAGACTTTCAGTACGCAATTGTAGCAGCAACTTGTGGTGGCCTAGTCTAACTTGTGTGATCTGCTTGTTGTAGTGAACAAGTTCTTTCATCTCAAAGTCTGGCAGCAACTCGTGGTGGCCTAGCACGCCTCTAGTCTGGAGCTACTTCGACCTCGGCCGCCAGGGCTTCCCTGCACAAGGGCCACATGCTCGCTGCCTTTCTGTAGGACACGGAAGACACCACGGCTGCCCAGAAGACAGCGGCGCCAGCGTGATCAGTTATATGGGGTTGGCTGCCGCCGCTGGTGCTCACTCGTCCAAGGACCATGGGTTTGGTGATGAGCTGAACCTTTGCGTGAAGCTGTGGGTGATAGGAGCTCGATCGTCTCTTCTTGTTTTGAGTCCTGTAGTAGATCCTTATTAACTGTAGCAGTTCATGGTGTCCTAGCCCTTCTTTGTGTGGAGTGCTTGCTGTAGTGAATCATTGAGGTTCCTGTCATTTCCAGTCTTGTAGCGCTGTGCTCATTACCAGGTGAAGTGCAGATTCTCAGGCTTGCTTACCTATCGATGTATTGTATGGAGACGCTGGTGTTGTTGTCCGGTTGAACGGCCATGCATGTTCCTATGTAAATGCATTATTTGAAAAAGAGACGATGCAATGCCAACCAACATGGCCTGAATCTGGTTCAAAAAATAAGGTTTTGAGTTTGCTTTAGGAAGCTTTGTAACTTTGAATGTCTGCTGCGTCCCGGACATGCTGAATCTAGTACTCGAGGGAAAGAAGAAACCGTTGTAATTTGCTCTCGGCGCCATCTGAATCATGTAGGGGCAAAAAACATTTGAACAAAGTAAAGACACATCTATTTTCTACTCCTACTAATTTAACTGGGTGTCTATCCGGGATCCTAAAAAATAGGAGGATCCATGCACGCATGCATGCTAACTGAGAAGGCATCCTGAACACCACATAACTGCTCGCCGCGAAATTTCATGGGGCGCATTTAATGGTATCGATCGCTTGGGATACCAGACCATCACATAAAGAGGTTGCTAATTTGACGGGGCATCCGAGTGCCATGTCATCGATCCGAGGCATTACGTATCCAGGCCGTCGATACATACTCTCCACAACCACAATCAACGATCGAAAACTAGATCCGGTCGAAGCATTCTTCTTTCCCATGCCCACCCGTGTTCCAGGAAGAGCTCGCGCTTACTTATACGAACCCCTTGTCACTGGAGCCGCGAGCGTTGTGCGCGGGACTTGGGCGAGGGCGAGGCGTGGTTGACGAGCACTCCCTCCGCAGTCCTCGTCTTTGTCGATTAGATGGCGAGCACTCTGTCCGTCGTCCATCTGATATTCGGCCAGCCGGCCGGCCTTGAGTTGGATCTCCGAGCAGTAATTTACCATGCTAGATTTGTTTGTTCCTGGATAATACGTATGTAGTGTTTCTATTAGTACACAAGTTCTCTTCATCCGATTTTCATGCATGTATCTCTTGCTCTTGTTAATTTCTTTCTTCCCTGTTGCAACTAAGATTTTTGTACATGCGTTATAGGTTGATGGATGTGGATTGCGCAGTTAATTTCAAAAACAGGGTACAACTTCCCGTGTCAATCCTGTTGAATGTTCATACCCTTATGCTGAGCAGTTCTCTGTTCAAGACTATTTATGTTATGAGGTTTCGTCTGCTAAAGAGAACCCAAACCCTGTTCCCATCTAAATACTATCTTATGAACAAGTCTGGGTAAAATAATCCTATGTATATAATGGTAGCTTACTGACTGTATCATATCAAGTTTAACTCACATGAAATTAGAATTTTGAAGAACTCACTCACATTTAACACGGCGCAAAATGAGAACTCGATGAAGAATCAATAGGAATCAGTTCTCCGCCTTTTGGAAATAGGTATGCTGAATAAGACTCTCTTTCAGCCTCAAAGGTAGAACCACCGGCAGGTCATCATCAAACTTGTAGGTGCCTACCAAATTGCCTCTTCTGTCACAAAGTAACAGATGTCCATAGCAGCTGACAAGCACGTCTCCCTCCTTGTTCACAACCTTTGCCCACCAATCCCCCGCTCCTGGAAACGTCTGATCTCCATCACCGGCAGCGCTATCCGGTACTGGAACGCCCAGACGTCGTGCTCACGGTCCTGAAGCATGAAGATGTTCATCCCCGTCATGCCATCCTTGCTGGTGGAGGCAGCAAGCGTGCCACCCATGTCAAACATGTGCATGACATAGAAGGGGTTCACCGGCGGCGGGCGCATCTGCCGGAACGACTCCGCCACCGTGTCGAACACCAGGATCCTATGGTAGGGGACACCGAACTTCTTTCTCCAGTGCAGGTGCAGGATGGCATCGAGAAGGACTGCTGCGCCGAGGATGGGTGGTCCTCCCTGCTAATCAGCTCGGTTTCAACCGGTGTTACAGAACAATCGACAATCCTCGGGTCGTCAGTTCCCACGGTGAGGACACGGTACTCAATCAGGTAGTCTATGTTGTAAATGTTGTTTGGGTACCTCCAGTAGAGCACGAGGTACTCGCCTGAAGGTGGGTGCCGGAAGAGGCCGAGGAGGTTCTCGACCTTGTGCTTCGGGTTGGGGCTGAGGGGCGCGCACTGCCGCGTGGTCGGGTTGCAGATGTACTGGCCGGCGACAATGAGGCCGTCGCAACAGGCATCGACGGTGAAGCCGGAACGGAAGAGTTCGGGGAACCTGAAGAGTGGCCGGATCACGCGGGGGTGGACGGCTCTGATGCGGGGGTAGAGGCAGCCGCCGTAGGCGGAGACGAGAGGGAGCTCCGGCTGGCGGCGGTGGTGGTCGATGAGGAACGCGGGGTCGGAGGCGAGGCGGCGCCAGGAGCGGCAGACCGCGCGGCAGCGGAGCACGGACTTGGGCGGGAGGAGGATCAGGATCTCCTGCAGGATCTCTTCCGGGATGCCGGCGAGGCGGTCTCGCCTGGACCGGAGCATCGTCGGTGAGGCTGGGGGTTGCTTGTGGATGGAATGTTCTCGGCGGCGGCGTGCGATCGAGCGGGGCGGCCGGGATTCAGGGACGATTTGGGCGATCGGAACCGCGACCGCGAGGCAGTACGTACAACAACACCACCAGGCCTAGACCCAAGCCCACGAACATTTATTTAGACACGGTAGCCCAGTCCGAGAAGTACTGCTCTAACGTCTGACTTAATTAAGCTCGAATAAATAAAAAATAATAACGTCTCACTTAAGTTTTAAATTCCAGGCTGGATCGATAACTATATTGAATCGATGAGATTTTATCCGTTGCCCTGCTAAAACTGGTTTTTACGTCCCGAGTGCGCACAAAAAGGTAAAAAATGTTGGGAACTGTGAAAGAAATTACAAATGCGATTTTTTTCCAATCCAGTCGCATTTGCCATTGATCATCGCCAGGATTCTTTGCCGAAGCCAAAGCCAAAGCCACATAAAGAACTTACATTTAGGTTGAACTTTGTCCTTGCATAGCTTGGAGAAGTTGATTTGTGGAAAAAAAGCCTAAGAATTGTGCAACATAAGCCGAGTTGGAGCTATATTGATCTGAAGCCGTCAGTGTCCAATTAATTTTTTTCCTCCCCCAACTCCCTTGCAATTTAATCCAAAGAGCCGCGAACTCTAGGATCTGAATTTCCGTTTTTCTTCGCTGAAACTATGTCATCCACCTATCATTCATCATTGCTTGAGCGACTGTGAGATGTTTTAATCTAGAGACCTTTGCATTTTCTTGGAGCCATGCCATTGAACCACTGCGATGTACAGAATCTGGCAATATCTCCGGGACTGGAGCAATTCTGGTGCATGCATTGAATAGGGATGAATCCACATGGTCACAAGGTACTTGGTCCTAATCCAAGGTCTGGCTTCGTCTTGCCACTCGTACAACTTCCACCTCTGATTTAGCGCCTTGCTAAATAAGTTCAGTTCAAGGACTCCAAGTCCTCCAAAGGATTTTGGTTTACAAACAATTTTCCAGCTGACACAACAAACTCCTTTGCCTTCACATCTCCTGGATTTCCAAAGAAAATCCCTGCGACTCTTATCAATGCGCTTGATGGGCCCACTTTCCAAGTTTGAACACCGTTAACATGAAAATAGGGATAGCAGGAGGACAAAATTCACCAAGGCCAATCTTGCAGCAGCATTTAAAAGCTTTCCACGCCACCTGGGCAATCTCGTTGACACCTTGTCGATGTATGGTTGCAATTCTGCCTTTGTTAGCTTCCTGTAATGAAGTGGAAGGCCCAAATATTTGCATGGGAAGTGGAGTATATGCACCGGCAGCGAAGCAAGCGGAGGGTGATCATCGGCAGAGCATCGTATTGGATAGATTGCACATTTGTTCAGATTTGCCATCAACCCTGAAGCCCGCCCGAAGATACTGAGCAGCCTTGCCATGATGTGGATTTCGGCTGTCGTGGGGTTGATGAAAATCGCGGCATCGTCAACATACAGGCCTGTCCAGACGCGACCATAGGGTAACTAAATTGGGGAGAGGGCTTGTGATTGATCAGCCTTTAAAGGAGCCATTGTAAAGGATCAATAGTAATCGTGAAAAGCATCAGCGATAACGGATCTCCCTGCCACAAGCCTCTTCGTTGTTTTATCCTGCAGCCAGTAATCCCATTGGCCAACACCTTGGAGGACGAGGAGCTCCACAAGAGAGCGACCATGTCTCTCCACCGAGGACCAAATCCCAACCTCTCCATTAGTTCCAACATGTCCCAGGAAACTGAATCAAAAGCATCTTCGACATCAAGTTTCAAGAACAGGCCAGTCCTCTTTTTCGAGTGCAACAGCTTGATTGACTTTTTTGACATTCAAGAAATTGTCGTGTATACTCCTGATTTTTATGAACGCGGAATGGTTGTGAGGGATCATGTTATGCATGCAACTGATGCAAGGTGCCAGTTTGACATTTTGCACAGTATTTTGGAGACAGGGTGCACAAGACTACACATTAGCCAGTCCTTGTCTTGGCCAGCATTTGTAAATGTCTCAACCCGATACACAAATTCGAACCCAACAATTTGCACAGGTCCAAGCAATCTTCTCCGGTAAGGTAAAATACAATTTAATCCTTTTCCACGGATCTCCTTGAACCAAGCTGTGTATGTAGCTAATTCTCGAACAAAAAATTAATAGGGAGCGAGCTAAGAATGTGATCAGTAGGTGAGCGCGGTGGTGTTGGCGCCGAGCAGCAGCTGCTCCGCCTTGAACTGCTTCCACTCGTCGAGCACGGCGCCGAGGCTGCCCATCTTCTCCTGCAGCCCGTCGAGGCAGTTGGCCTGGAAGGTGCACACCTGGTGGAAGTTCTGCCTGAACTCGCAGTGGCCGGCGAAGTAGGCGGTGTCCAGCAGCTGCACCGTGGCCCCGTGCGTCGCCGCCAGCGCGTGCTTCACCCTGTCGAACACCAGCCCGTCGTGCTCCCCGGGTGCCGCGTCATGGCCTCGTACCAGCCGTCGAAGAAAGCCGCCGCCGCCGCGGTCGGCCTCGCGTACACGAGACCGCCGCTGGCCGCCGGCTTGTCCAGGTCGTACGGGTTGTCGCCGTGGAACATCTCGCACGACGTGGCGACGTCAGCGCCAGCGGGGACGCGCAGCAGCGGGTTCCGGAACCACAGGGTGGCCACGTCCGTGGACACGAAGCCGTAGCCCAGCGCCAGCACCCGCGACTGGAACCGGTGCCGCGTCAACGCCGGCTGGTCGCCGCCCCCGGCGCCGGCTAGCAGCGGGTAGCAGAGCTGGTGCATGTGCCGGCACCGGTCGAACGCCTTGGCGTCCGTGGCCACCACCAGCAGGTGCTTCAGCAGGGGCTGCGTCCGCACGCCGATGCGGAAGCTCTCCAGGCAGATCTGGAGGACCGAGCCCGGCAGCGCCACCGCCTCGTCCGCGAAGGTCATGATGATCGTCTTGTCCGACATGGACGCCCTCCGGAGCAGCTCCGCGAGGCTGTCGTCGTCGTCGTCGTCGATACTGCTCACAGCCGCGACCTGCATACTTACAGGTTTCAGTTCAGACATACTTACAACAGATTAGAAGAATCGAATCAAGAAGACGATCAATGTACGAACCGTGTTGAGCTTCCTCAGGCCGAGATCTGCGATGGTGTACGGGCAGGGAGCAGCCGGCAGCAGCAGCACCACAAAGGCCGCCGTCGCCGCTGCTCCCAGAAGGAAGCAGAGCAAATTCCTCACCGAGTTCATAGCCAGTGATCGATCCAAGAGAAAGTCTCGAGCTTCTAGGAGTGCAGAGCACACTGAATCAACTTGTGATGCATCGTACATAGAGACGGCCTCTGTGCGATTTGCTTTATTGATACCAAGATTCCTGTCAGAATAGAAGAAAATAAAACGGAAATCGAGACATTGTGGCAAGAACCAACCTTGACAACCCAATTTCAATAATCAATGTCCAAGCACCAATTTCGATGGTTCTGCTGGGGTTAGCCATAGAGACAAGAGGAGCTGCATCAATGAAGATATAAGAGAAGCATGTTCATTTCAGAAAGCCATATGGTCAACTCTGCAGCAGCGAACTCCTAATCGTAGGCAACAACTGAAGCATTCCAACAATGCCTACAAGGCAAATAGAACAAAGTGTGTAAGAGTCAGCAAGTTATCAATGAACTGAAGCTTAAAGTCAATTTATATCCATCCAAGGTTAGATCTATGCAGGACAAGCTTAAAGCGAGGTACACACACAGTGAAAAAGAAATTACTGAGGTTGCAGTTCACTTGTATACAACCCAACATGTTATTCAGATATCATTAAAATGGCTGAAACAAAGTAGCATCAACTGCACAGGAATAAAGTCTATACTGAACAGCAACCTAGCTATAAAAGTGCACCATGTTATCTAAGTGTTCCCACAAGAATAGATCAACAACAGTTCAGCAAGAGCTTCAGCTGCTATTTAGCACAAGTAAGGTTATCATAAAAAAGGGAACATTGATATATCTACTACTTAATTCCAAAGAATACCAAATTAGCAATGGACTTGCTTAATAAGAAAACTAACAAACAGAGGAAAAAAGAAAAATATCAACCACGAGCTTGCTTGGTGTGGATTGCGCAGTTAATTTCAGAAACAGGGTACAACTTCCCGTGTCAATCCTGTTGAATGTTCATACCCTTATGCTGAGCAGTTCTCTGTTCAAGACTATTTATGTTATGAGATTTAATCTGCTAAAGAGAACCCAAACCCTGTTCCCATCTAAATACTATCTTATGAACAAGTCTAGGTAAAAGAATCCTATGTATATAATGGTAGCTTACTGACTGTATCATATCAAGTTTAACTCACATGAAATTAGAATTTTGAAGAACGTAAGCAAAAAGAACTCACTCACATTTAACACGGCGCAAAATGAGAACTCGATGAAGAGTCAATAGGAATCAGTTCTCCGCCTTTTGGAAATAGGTATGCTGAATAAGACTCTCTTTCAGCCTCAAAGGTAGAACCACCGGCAGGTCATCATCAAACTTGTAGGTGCCTACCAAATTGCCTCTTCTGTCACAAAGTAACAGATGTCCATAGCAGCTGACAAGCACGTCTCCCTCCTTGTTCACAACCTTTTCCCACCAATCCCCCCGCTCCTGGAAACGTCTGATCTCCATCACCGGTAGCGCTATCCGGTACTGGAACGCCCAGACGTCGTGCTCACGGTCCTGAAGCATGAAGATGTTCATCCCCGTCATGCCATCCTTGCTGGTGGAGGCAGCAAGCGTGCCACCCATGTCAAACATGTGCATGACATGGAAGGGGTTCACCGGCGGCGGGCGCATCTGCCGGAACGACTCCGCCACCGTGTCGAACACCAGGATCCTATGGTAGGGGACACCGAACTTCTTTCTCCAGTGCAGGTGCAGGATGGCATTTATTTCCAAACTGTAGGTTGGAAGAAAGACGTGCGAGCACACACGTTCGAAAAAGAAAAAAAACGGATCTTCTTGCGCCAATTAATGACTCTTGTTGCGCGCCACGAGGTGTCCAAAGATGGAAAGTAGGAGTTCATCACGCGATCGGACGTACGTAGATAAGTGGCATGGATCCATCGAGCCACAAAAACAAAACACTAAGTGGTTGGACGTACGTAGATATTGCTGCCTCGATCGCTAGCTGATTAATTACACTTACACGTTCAGTCAATTACGACTAAATCACTGCATGCATGCACGTACGTAGCTAGCCATGCATGCGAACGTACGTACTCGTACTACTACCTGATTTCCTTCCTCTCCCAGGCTAGCTAGCTGCGGTGACAAAATAATCGACTACATGCAGTATCTTCTTCATGCCACCTCTTGTCAACAAATTATATGTACTACTCCCTCCGTTCACAAAAGGATATGTCTCAAGTTTGTCCAAAAATAGATTTATCTAGACACGTTTCATGTATAGATACATCCACTTTTGGACAAAGTTGAGACATCTTTTTTAACAAAGGGAGTAGTACGAATGACGACCGCCGACTATGCATGAGATCCAAATGTCGTGGGCCGACAAATTTTGCAAGAGACATCAGAATCCGAGATATCGACAACCCAATGCTATGGAGTTCCCTGCCTTGCTCGACGCGGGTGGTAGGTTCTGGTGTGCCCGGATTCTCGTCCCGGATAATTGGGCCTTCCATGCGGCCCAGGCATGTTTGGCATCAAGGTTGCGTGTCTTTCTGCGAGTCTGATGATGTCGGGGCCAGGAGATGGTGTCAAAGGACGTACAGCACAGAGGGGCACGTAGGTTGGTTTGGAAGCGGTCCCAAATCGCGGCTCAAAGTAACAAATCTAGGGAGGACGTGGGGTTCTAGTGGAACACTTTCTCCCATTAAGAGCTTCTTCAGCTCATATGACGCGCAATTTGTACCTCCACCATCCATTTCCGCGATTAAATGACCCAAATTTGTTGTTGAATGCCTAGTTGAGCAATCAATGGCAAATCTCGGTCGTCCAATCACCGAAAGGACGACACCTTCTTGGAGAATATCCATATTGCAATTTCTCGTCCTTCAGTGCCCGGGTGGCCCAACCATACTTCCCCTTATAGATATTGCTTCTTGCGGTTTTCTGCCTTCGTTGCCACTACCCAAGGTTACCAAATCGTCTCCCCATTGTGCCTCCTCCCATGCTCTTCTCACGATAGACTTAGCCTCCTCACTGGCACGTCGGCAGGGTGTTTGCAAGATGTGTCTATACATAATTTAGTGTGTAGATACGTCCAAATTTGAAGTTGGTTG
Organism: Poa pratensis; assembly: GCA_947311845.1. Classification (NCBI taxonomy): domain Eukaryota; kingdom Viridiplantae; phylum Streptophyta; class Magnoliopsida; order Poales; family Poaceae; genus Poa; species Poa pratensis. Next base: position 3,017,725 of record CAMZMU010000128.1, on the reverse strand, counting down.
AGACATCCTTTTATGAACGGAGGGAGTACAAAAGTATAGGAAACAATATTTATAGATGTTGAACCATGAACTCGTACATTCCTGTAGAAAAGCATTCGCCCATGCACGCATGTACGTGCGCATGCATGACGCTATGACAGTGCTACGTACGGTTGTAGGGCCAAGCCGAGCTGACTGCGGAGTTAGCATGTAAGTGTATGCATGTGGGACCCAAAGCCTGGTAATGAACTACTACATCCGTTCCAAGTTAGATGACTTCTATTTGTCCAAATATGGATGTATCTAGACATGTTACAAGTATAGATATATCCACATTTGAACAAATGAAAGTCATCTAATTTAGAACGGAGGGAGTAGCTAGCTAGCTGGCTGATCGACGACCTGGCTCCCGCCGGTTTTCGTTTTTCATGCTAGTCTCGTACGTGAAGAGGCCGGCTAGCTAAATAACGTAAATTACGGCTCAGCTTTGCACCGGGTACGGTGTTCTCACATTATTTCTACTTAAGATGACCGAGCTATATATAACCACCATTGTATGTAATGTACCCTAACTCGTAAGTATGTGTTCAGAAACATGCATTTTAAGAGGGATCGACAGGTGATATATACGGAGCTAGCTCCAATAAAAATTAAATGCAACTAAAATGATGTTCAAGTATGAATATTATCTCATTTCAATTTTTTAGCAATTAGGCAAAGAGACGCTTTGACGATTTCTCTCGTATTTTGCGACATGAAAGTGTAAGGAAATATTGTTTCAACTTTTTGGAACATGGACTTCTAGAACATGCAAAGCAAAGCGCGTGACGATCCCATAGGTAGACCGAGATATGACCTATGAAAACAACAACTATTCCAACCTTATCTAAGAGTTGAGTGTCGAAATATTCGTTCACGTATGCGCTAGCACAAAGCATAGACAAGATGATCGTGAGGGGAAAATATGTAAGGATGACATATTTTTGTGCCATCCTTACATATTTTTGTTTCAACTCTAACCATATTGTTCTAAGCATAGAGTTGAAAGCCGCCAAAATCAAATATGCTTGTGCCATCCTCGATGGCCGCAGCTAGGCCGCTGACAAACGCAGGTGGAGGCTGGTGGCGAGGGCGACAACCAGGTAGCACCATGGATGACATGCTCACATGCATGTCAATATGTCATATGAAAGCGAGCTCTGATCCGTAGATCGATGCAACAACTAGCTAGCCATATTGTTTTCTTCCTCGTTCGTGATGGTACATTCTCGTGCGATTCCGACAGCGCTGGAAGAGGGATTTATACTTGCCACAACTTGCATTTTCCACATATAATATCAAGTTTATAAACATAACATATCGGTTTTTAACATGCATGAAATATCAACATATATATGTTCCTTTAATTATAGTGTGCATAGAATAATAAGCACTAAATCACACTTAACACCTCGTACTTAAGGCTACCTATATCCTATCTTTCCTTGACCTCTCCCATTGTTGAATTGTACTCCCATCACATCACCCCATTTTCTCCATCCTATTTACTCACCAGTTCACCACCGATCTCTAATCCAACCCAGCGAGCTTGCTGCAACGGTATTTCTAAGACCCACCATTCCGACTGCCACCACCCTTAAATCTAGGGTTAATGCGCCAAATTCGTGCACTACCGTGACAGAGGTACACATGCACGGTCGTCGTCGCCCATAATGGTTAGTATGTCCCAGTTCAACTATTCCACCGAATTAAGGTCACTGTCGTCGACTACACCATTTTGTCGCAATTTTAATAGGACACGACAAGCTAGCCCGACACATTTGAAGCCACCTTGCTCGTCTGTTTTGATTTTTAATCCCCAAAACTATCACCGTTTTAAATCATCGAGCATTTAATTACTTGCGTGTGAGATTTTCCACAACGTACGAGCCTCCGGGATGTGAGCTTTTAGTTAAGATTCATCGCATGGGTTACTCCTCAATTTTGTTGCATCCGAGAGATCACGTACTCGGCTAACTTTATTTGGATTGTAACCGAGGTTGGTAATCTCTATCTTGATACCAGTATCAATACTCAACCAGACAAAATGGCTCGAATAGATTTATCTCGGAGTTTTCTAGAACGTTTCTTTGATGTTTTGGTAGGAAAATACTTTCAAAAGACGTTTGACTCTCGATTGAAAAAAAAACCAAGGTATGGTTACTGGGCTGAAGCAGTACCCAAACTCTTCCGTGTATATGGTTAACCCATCTCTCTCAATTGGCTCCACCTCGACCCCCTTCACCCTCCTCTCGAGTCTTGATCTCCTCTTTCCAATCACATCGCCATCTCCTCTGCCACCTTCCCACCATCGCGCAGGTGCCCCTACTCCGCATCTCCTCCTACTCGAGATACCCCACGGACACATATACTTGATTCGTGCAACCCTGCCGCCATTATCAATCAGTACTACTTGATTCCAATAGCACTATCACAGTATCACGTACACTTGAGATGTGTAAGCACGGAAGAGCAAAAGCCATGTTTGAAAGCTACTACTCCAGGAGTATAGAAACTTGGCACGTATAGTAGTACTCATCTTGGAGCCAATGCATGCAATTTACCAATGAGTGTGGTAATTAATCCAGGAGTGTGTATACCAATGAGTTAAGCATTAGGTTATGGAAATTAATTTACTAGCTAGCAGCAGTGGCGATTCTAGAACGAAATTGGAGGGTGGGCTCAAATATAGCAACACTCAACCAAAAAATTACTTAAACCAAGCAATACGATCTTGTGCACCTTAAATTCATTAAAAAAAATCTACTAACGAAATAGAAAGCCGCGTGTCAGTGATCAATTCATAATTCACCCAGTTCAAATAAGTCAACTGTTTTAGCAGACCTAAATTTAGTAAATACCTTATTTGTGGAGTTTGTAGACTGCGTCCAAGTACTAAAAGCCGATGAAAAAATTGGAGAGTCACCGCCGGCGAGGCCATGTCGCCGTGAGCGTTGGCCGCTCTTCTCCCTACGTGCAGTTTGGCAATCGCCGTGGATTTTGCATGCGATCTGTGCCGCGCCGCCGTCCGTGCGTGCATCTCTTCCTGGCGGGATAAGTTTTTTTTTAGGCAATCCTGCCGGAAATTACCGTGGAACTGCTATATGCGGCTGGGATCTCTGCCTTTTCCTCCTGGGCCACTATTGGGCCAAAATTAATTAGCGCACTATAAGCAGCATAAAGCCCATTCGGAAGGTTCGTTCGTTACTTCTATTCGTTTTTTCTTCTTCCTGGCCAAACGTAGGAACAGAAGAAGCTCTCATCCATGGCTAAACATCTTTAGCACATATATTCGATATTTTTTTGGCAAAATTGGAGGGTAGGCTTGAGCCATACGAAGCCTACCTGGTAAAATCGCCCCTGGCTAGCAGGTTCCCAAGACGCACGCGCGGCGTGATGGAAATTAATTTTTACTCTAGGCAGCCAAGAGCCAATGAGAGCACCGGAAGAGCTACACACGGATCGCCCATCTCAACCGTCCAACACATCCAACGTACCAAAACGCCTCCAGCACAAGACCTAGTACGTGGCGTGGGTTGCCAAAATCCCAATCGCCTCCACTCCACTCCACTTCCCTCGATCCCCTTTCCCTCTCGCCGCTGGCGCAGCTCACCAGATCCACCGCCGCCGCCCACCGCCGGCACCCTCTCCTTTCCCGGCCCCAATCAGATCGACCGCCCCTCTCTCTCGCCTCCCGCCATCGCCGTACTCTTCTCGCTCAAGAAGCAGCCGCAGCGCCGGAGATGGCGGACCTCCTCCGCATCGATCTCACCCTCCAGACCCCCCACGTTCATCATGCTCAACCTCCTCCAAGGGGAGGGAGGAGGAGGACCTCGTCCAGTCAGATCCCGACCACGACGCCATCCAACAAAAGGTCCTTCCCTTTTCCGTTTCCCTCTGTTCTGCCTACATTCCCATCAACGAGATCCTCCTGCAATTTTCATTTTTTTACCACTATCAACCTATTGCTCATCGTGCTGTACTCTCTTGGCAGATGCCAGGTGACCGGCGAGAGCTGCCCACCAAGCGCATCCTTCTGGACAACCGCCCCGTGCTGTCGACGACGGTGTCCGTGCTACCACCGCAGCTCCAAGAAGTTGGACGCCCACATCGCAAGACCTGGCGATGACGGCGGCGGCCTGCTGCTTCAGTAGCTTGCTAAGTACGGGCTTGCTCCTCATGTCCTGTAGCATCCTCCATGGTTGCTCTCTGTCATAGCCTTCATGCCATCGCTGCTGACATTCAGTGGTGGTTTCTTGTTGCCATGTAGTTGAGTGTCCTTCCATGGCTCACTCTGCTAGCTTACTACGGTACTGGAACGCCCAGACGTCGTGCTCACGGTCCTGAAGCATGAAGATGTTCATCCCCGTCATGCCATCCTTGCTGGTGGAGGCAGCAAGCGTGCCACCCATGTCAAACATGTGCATGACATGGAAGGGGTTCACCGGCGGCGGGCGCATCTGCCGGAACGACTCCGCCACCGTGTCGAACACCAGGATCCTATGGTAGGGGACACCGAACTTCTTTCTCCAGTGCAGGTGCAGGATGGCATTTATTTCCAAACTGTAGGTTGGAAGAAAGACGTGCGAGCACACACGTTCGAAAAAGAAAAAAAACGGATCTTCTTGCGCCAATTAATGACTCTTGTTGCGCGCCACGAGGTGTCCAAAGATGGAAAGTAGGAGTTCATCACGCGATCGGACGTACGTAGATAAGTGGCATGGATCCATCGAGCCACAAAAACAAAACACTAAGTGGTTGGACGTACGTAGATATTGCTGCCTCGATCGCTAGCTGATTAATTACACTTACACGTTCAGTCAATTACGACTAAATCACTGCATGCATGCACGTACGTAGCTAGCCATGCATGCGAACGTACGTACTCGTACTACTACCTGATTTCCTTCCTCTCCCAGGCTAGCTAGCTGCGGTGACAAAATAATCGACTACATGCAGTATCTTCTTCATGCCACCTCTTGTCAACAAATTATATGTACTACTCCCTCCGTTCACAAAAGGATATGTCTCAAGTTTGTCCAAAAATAGATTTATCTAGACACGTTTCATGTATAGATACATCCACTTTTGGACAAAGTTGAGACATCTTTTTTAACAAAGGGAGTAGTACGAATGACGACCGCCGACTATGCATGAGATCCAAATGTCGTGGGCCGACAAATTTTGCAAGAGACATCAGAATCCGAGATATCGACAACCCAATGCTATGGAGTTCCCTGCCTTGCTCGACGCGGGTGGTAGGTTCTGGTGTGCCCGGATTCTCGTCCCGGATAATTGGGCCTTCCATGCGGCCCAGGCATGTTTGGCATCAAGGTTGCGTGTCTTTCTGCGAGTCTGATGATGTCGGGGCCAGGAGATGGTGTCAAAGGACGTACAGCACAGAGGGGCACGTAGGTTGGTTTGGAAGCGGTCCCAAATCGCGGCTCAAAGTAACAAATCTAGGGAGGACGTGGGGTTCTAGTGGAACACTTTCTCCCATTAAGAGCTTCTTCAGCTCATATGACGCGCAATTTGTACCTCCACCATCCATTTCCGCGATTAAATGACCCAAATTTGTTGTTGAATGCCTAGTTGAGCAATCAATGGCAAATCTCGGTCGTCCAATCACCGAAAGGACGACACCTTCTTGGAGAATATCCATATTGCAATTTCTCGTCCTTCAGTGCCCGGGTGGCCCAACCATACTTCCCCTTATAGATATTGCTTCTTGCGGTTTTCTGCCTTCGTTGCCACTACCCAAGGTTACCAAATCGTCTCCCCATTGTGCCTCCTCCCATGCTCTTCTCACGATAGACTTAGCCTCCTCACTGGCACGTCGGCAGGGTGTTTGCAAGATGTGTCTATACATAATTTAGTGTGTAGATACGTCCAAATTTGAAGTTGGTTGAGACATCCTTTTATGAACGGAGGGAGTACAAAAGTATAGGAAACAATATTTATAGATGTTGAACCATGAACTCGTACATTCCTGTAGAAAAGCATTCGCCCATGCACGCATGTACGTGCGCATGCATGACGCTATGACAGTGCTACGTACGGTTGTAGGGCCAAGCCGAGCTGACTGCGGAGTTAGCATGTAAGTGTATGCATGTGGGACCCAAAGCCTGGTAATGAACTACTACATCCGTTCCAAGTTAGATGACTTCTATTTGTCCAAATATGGATGTATCTAGACATGTTACAAGTATAGATATATCCACATTTGAACAAATGAAAGTCATCTAATTTAGAACGGAGGGAGTAGCTAGCTAGCTGGCTGATCGACGACCTGGCTCCCGCCGGTTTTCGTTTTTCATGCTAGTCTCGTACGTGAAGAGGCCGGCTAGCTAAATAACGTAAATTACGGCTCAGCTTTGCACCGGGTACGGTGTTCTCACATTATTTCTACTTAAGATGACCGAGCTATATATAACCACCATTGTATGTAATGTACCCTAACTCGTAAGTATGTGTTCAGAAACATGCATTTTAAGAGGGATCGACAGGTGATATATACGGAGCTAGCTCCAATAAAAATTAAATGCAACTAAAATGATGTTCAAGTATGAATATTATCTCATTTCAATTTTTTAGCAATTAGGCAAAGAGACGCTTTGACGATTTCTCTCGTATTTTGCGACATGAAAGTGTAAGGAAATATTGTTTCAACTTTTTGGAACATGGACTTCTAGAACATGCAAAGCAAAGCGCGTGACGATCCCATAGGTAGACCGAGATATGACCTATGAAAACAACAACTATTCCAACCTTATCTAAGAGTTGAGTGTCGAAATATTCGTTCACGTATGCGCTAGCACAAAGCATAGACAAGATGATCGTGAGGGGAAAATATGTAAGGATGACATATTTTTGTGCCATCCTTACATATTTTTGTTTCAACTCTAACCATATTGTTCTAAGCATAGAGTTGAAAGCCGCCAAAATCAAATATGCTTGTGCCATCCTCGATGGCCGCAGCTAGGCCGCTGACAAACGCAGGTGGAGGCTGGTGGCGAGGGCGACAACCAGGTAGCACCATGGACGACATGCTCACATGCATGTCAATATGTCATATGAAAGCGAGCTCTGATCCGTAGATCGATGCAACAACTAGCTAGCCATATTGTTTTCTTCCTCGTTCGTGATGGTACATTCTCGTGCGATTCCGACAGCGCTGGAAGAGGGATTTATACTTGCCACAACTTGCATTTTCCACATATAATATCAAGTTTATAAACATAACATATCGGTTTTTAACATGCATGAAATATCAACATATATATGTTCCTTTAATTATAGTGTGCATAGAATAATAAGCACTAAATCACACTTAACACCTCGTACTTAAGGCTACCTATATCCTATCTTTCCTTGACCTCTCCCATTGTTGAATTGTACTCCCATCACATCACCCCATTTTCTCCATCCTATTTACTCACCAGTTCACCACCGATCTCTAATCCAACCCAGCGAGCTTGCTGCAACGGTATTTCTAAGACCCACCATTCCGACTGCCACCACCCTTAAATCTAGGGTTAATGCGCCAAATTCGTGCACTACCGTGACAGAGGTACACATGCACGGTCGTCGTCGCCCATAATGGTTAGTATGTCCCAGTTCAACTATTCCACCGAATTAAGGTCACTGTCGTCGACTACACCATTTTGTCGCAATTTTAATAGGACACGACAAGCTAGCCCGACACATTTGAAGCCACCTTGCTCGTCTGTTTTGATTTTTAATCCCCAAAACTATCACCGTTTTAAATCATCGAGCATTTAATTACTTGCGTGTGAGATTTTCCACAACGTACGAGCCTCCGGGATGTGAGCTTTTAGTTAAGATTCATCGCATGGGTTACTCCTCAATTTTGTTGCATCCGAGAGATCACGTACTCGGCTAACTTTATTTGGATTGTAACCGAGGTTGGTAATCTCTATCTTGATACCAGTATCAATACTCAACCAGACAAAATGGCTCGAATAGATTTATCTCGGAGTTTTCTAGAACGTTTCTTTGATGTTTTGGTAGGAAAATACTTTCAAAAGACGTTTGACTCTCGATTGAAAAAAAAACCAAGGTATGGTTACTGGGCTGAAGCAGTACCCAAACTCTTCCGTGTATATGGTTAACCCATCTCTCTCAATTGGCTCCACCTCGACCCCTTCACCCTCCTCTCGAGTCTTGATCTCCTCTTTCCAATCACATCGCCATCTCCTCTGCCACCTTCCCACCATCGCGCAGGTGCCCCTACTCCGCATCTCCTCCTACTCGAGATACCCCACGGACACATATACTTGATTCGTGCAACCCTGCCGCCATTATCAATCAGTACTACTTGATTCCAATAGCACTATCACAGTATCACGTACACTTGAGATGTGTAAGCACGGAAGAGCAAAAGCCATGTTTGAAAGCTACTACTCCAGGAGTATAGAAACTTGGCACGTATAGTAGTACTCATCTTGGAGCCAATGCATGCAATTTACCAATGAGTGTGGTAATTAATCCAGGAGTGTGTATACCAATGAGTTAAGCATTAGGTTATGGAAATTAATTTACTAGCTAGCAGGTTCCCAAGACGCACGCGCGGCGTGATGGAAATTAATTTTTACTCTAGGCAGCCAAGAGCCAATGAGAGCACCGGAAGAGCTACACACGGATCGCCCATCTCAACCGTCCAACACATCCAACGTACCAAAACGCCTCCAGCACAAGACCTAGTACGTGGCGTGGGTTGCCAAAATCCCAATCGCCTCCACTCCACTCCACTTCCCTCGATCCCCTTTCCCTCTCGCCGCTGGCGCAGCTCACCAGATCCACCGCCGCCGCCCACCGCCGGCACCCTCTCCTTTCCCGGCCCCAATCAGATCGACCGCCCCTCTCTCTCGCCTCCCGCCATCGCCGTACTCTTCTCGCTCAAGAAGCAGCCGCAGCGCCGGAGATGGCGGACCTCCTCCGCATCGATCTCACCCTCCAGACCCCCCACGTTCATCATGCTCAACCTCCTCCAAGGGGAGGGAGGAGGAGGACCTCGTCCAGTCAGATCCCGACCACGACGCCATCCAACAAAAGGTCCTTCCCTTTTCCGTTTCCCTCTGTTCTGCCTACATTCCCATCAACGAGATCCTCCTGCAATTTTCATTTTTTTACCACTATCAACCTATTGCTCATCGTGCTGTACTCTCTTGGCAGATGCCAGGTGACCGGCGAGAGCTGCCCACCAAGCGCATCCTTCTGGACAACCGCCCCGTGCTGTCGACGACGGTGTCCGTGCTACCACCGCAGCTCCAAGAAGTTGGACGCCCACATCGCAAGACCTGGCGATGACGGCGGCGGCCTGCTGCTTCAGTAGCTTGCTAAGTACGGGCTGCTCCTCATGTCCTGTAGCATCCTCCATGGTTGCTCTCTGTCATAGCCTTCATGCCATCGCTGCTGACATTCAGTGGTGGTTTCTTGTTGCCATGTAGTTGAGTGTCCTTCCATGGCTCACTCTGCTAGCTTACTACGGTTAATCATCTCATCACTGGGTGCCAAGCTCGCTGCTAGTAATTATTTATAGAGAGTTCTAGTAGTCTTTGAGTTGGCAACTCTGCTCCACCTTATCATGACATGTACACCACTGGTACTAGCTCGTATGTACGTCTGCAATAGGCCTTTATTTTTCAATTCACTGGTAAAACATTGGTGCTAGTATGTACACACACATTTTGCTTTCAGTCTTTGTTCATATATAGTCTGCATGCTCTGCTGTATAGCCTGTATTACATACAGATTAAAATAACTTGTGTCTTCTCTTCGAGCGCCGTGCAAGCACGCGTGTTTTCTAGGCCGGAGGTCACTCCCTCTTCTAACCTTGCTATCCTTTAACTAAAGTTTTTTCCCGTTGAATGCATGAGTGTGCTGCTATATGTGTTTTGAGCATATCATAAACCCTTTGGCTGGTGCCTAGTTAGTGTTGTTTCCGATAGCAGTTTGTGGTTGTTGCAAGTGCAGTTGTTACTTGTTAGTGAGATCAGAAGTCGTCACTAGCTGATGAGTGAATTTTGTTTCTCGCGTTCATGTGAAATGATGTTGCTGAGACGCTTTGATTCCATGTTTTTTGTGTTGATGATTTTGGGTTTGATGAATGTTCCACTGTGTTTTCTTATATGCAGGTTGCATCTGTGGGTATTGAGACGGAGAGAGGCGTCATCCTTCTTGCAGCCATTATCTTTTGTTGATTGATTGGATGGGATGGCACCATAGCTACTCGCGAGTGTGGTTTCCGGGAGTTGTCCTCCTTGCAGCCATTTTGTTTGTTGATTGATTGGAGGTCGTCCTAGCTACTCTGTGGTGGAGAAGCTTGCTAGCCACGTGTGTGAGGCCCTGATGGTTGGTGTTCATGTTTTTTGTTGTTGCTTAGTACTTGCGATACCTAAAAGCAGTGTTCCACATACTACTCTCGTTCTGTGCCTAGCTAGCTGCTGGTTGATACTAGCTATTGTATGTCAAAATGCATTGTACTTAATTTATTCTCACTATCTTTGTTCAGTAACATGCCACTGGGTTGTTGGTCTTTGCTGGTTCTGGCCTAGCATTTCCCCTTTTTGCGTGTGTAAGTGAACTTTGTTTTACTGATCTTTCTAGCCCATAGTGATTTGGATGTATTTTCGTGCAACCGGTAGATGTGGTCTGAAAGTTTGCACCTGTGTTTCTTGGCAAACGATGGACTGATCGTCTTCACCTGTGTGATATATAGGAGGAGCCTGCTGAAGCTGAGAAGCAAGAGACCAATGATGTGTCGGTGGCGGCGTCCGACAAGAGGGCCAGGGAGCGGTGGCTGGCCAAGGTCCGCCGCCGCCGTGAGTACGACCGCCAGCACACCTACCTTGGCTGGGCCAGGTCGGTCTGTCATCCCATTCATCTGCTGCATGAGTGTTCTGTTATATGTATTTTGAGCATATTGGTTTTCCCGATGACCGAATAGTCTACTTGCTAGTCTACTTGCTGTTATGTGGAGCCTAGTGAGTGTTGTTTCCGAGAGCTGTTTGTTGTTGTTGCAAATGCAGCCGTTAGCGAGATACAAGCTCGCCGCCAGCTAGCTGATGAGTGTATCTGTTTTGGTGCGTTCATGTCGACAGCGCTTGTGCTGAGAAGCTTTACTTCAACATTTTGTGTTGATAGTTTGGGTCCAATGAATTATCCACTGCATTCTTATGGTTGGATCCATGATGTGTCGAGATGGAGAGGAGGCCCTGTCCTCCTGGTAGACATTATGTTTGTTTATTGATTGGATGTTGTTTTAGCTACTCTATGGTGAAGAAGCCAGCTAGCCATTTGCATGAGGCCATGATGGCTGCCGTTAATGTGTTGTTGCTTAATTACTTGAGATACCTAAAAGCAGTGTTTTCTTAATCGCTACATACTACTCGTTCAGTGCCTAGCTAGCTGCTGATTGATACTAGCTAGTTTTATTTTCCTTTTTCTTGCACATATACTGTGTGCATGTGTAATAATTCTTGGAAATGAAGATCATCCTTGGTGGATTTATATATCTCATGCCCTGCTTATTATTAGCCTTGGTTGGCAATATGTATATGTTTCCGGCTGGTTGAGACTTTTTGCTCGATCAGGTTTATTGCATTTATTATCCAAGCCTTGCTTCCATGCTTATTTGATAATTTTGATCAGGATTATTGAATTTTGGACATGTTCTGGTCCTGTTCTGAAGCAAGTGTTAGTGCATGAGTGTGCTTAGTTATACATTCTTTGTTGGCCATCCTCAGCTCAGAGTGTTCATTTTACACTAGTGGCTGTTTAGAGTTGCGACTCGAACCGCTCTGGCGGTCGGTCTTCTAGGCTTTGTATGTACAACATGGCAGTTCCATTTGATATGCTTTGACATGCCTTTTAACTAATCTGGAATCGTTTGAACGCCGTAGAATGCGTTAGTATATTGCTTTATGTGCTTTGAGCATAGGGGTTTTCCGATGACCTAAAATAATACATGTTCACCGCCCCACATGTTGTTGGCTGGAGCCTTAGCGAGTGTTGTTTCCCGAGAGCTGTGTTTGGTTGTTGCAAGCACAGCTGTTAGCGAGATGGAAGGTCGTCGCTAGCTAGCTGATGAGTGAATCCGTTGTGTTGTCCCATTCATATGAAATGAGCCTGTAGCTCAGTTGCTTTGATATCACATTTTGGGCTGATGTTTCTCTTGATTGCATGAAAAAGCATGCGGAACTTTAGAAAATATTTTTTCTGTGCTCTCTTGTTATATATGTGCATATTAGAGTTTTTGGTCACTTAATTAACGAGGATGAACTGGTACACGCAACGTCTCCACTGGGGGAGTACTTGATCTGGCACTTGTCTTGCTTTTGGACCTGGAGCCGTGCGACTTCAAATGGACCCAAGAAGATTATTTAGAAATCTGCATGCATCCAGCCATCATTCAATGCATGTATACATACGTTTTGCATTTTCTGCAGTGACTAACTACATGTATTTGTGTTGGCAGGAGATGGCGTGTATCCACGTGTGCCTGGTACGACGTGTTGTCCGTTGTGCACATGATGGCGATGTTGCGTCCGCCTCAATCAAACTCCCTGCTCCTCCCAAAGGAATCCCTCGAAGCCAAAGTATCTGAAGGTCCGTACTTCCACCATGTATATGCAAGCTCCCTGTATCCTTATTGTGGCTGTGCTGCAGAATCAAATCAAGTTGTCAGTTACAGTTCTGAATGTTTATTTATTTTTCAGAGAAGAAATGAGCTTGGGTCGAGATATTCCTCAAGGCTGGAGGGCAAGGACATGGAGTGCGCCATACAGCATGTTCTTCCCAGGATATCGCCTGAGGTGAGGCGTGACCAATGGTGGCACCAGACCAGATGGCAGCTTGCTGCGGCGGTGGCGTCCGGCAAGGCGACCGGGGAGCAGCAACTGGCTAAGGTACGGATGGAGCGCCGGCGCCGTGAGTACAACCACCAGCACACCTACCCAGGTGGGAAGACTCTGCTCAATTAGCTAGCTCGCTGGTGCTTCAGGGTGCTGGAGAATGCTTGTACGGCAGGGACGACAACGAGATGTATGCCATTCTCGGTGTCAACATCGGGAACGCGGAAATAATGTAGCAAAGGGTGATCGGTTTTGATTTTTTGGGGCTCAAACATAAAGTTAGCGAGTTTTCGTGATGACTTAAAAGCCTACTTGTTTGGGGTTGTTGCAAGTGCATAATTGCAGATGTTAGCACGATGGAAGGTCATTGCTAGCTAGCTGATGAGTGAATCCATTTTTCGCGTTCATTTGAAATAATCTTGTAGCTACTTTCGAATTGACCATTTGACCATCGTTAAAAATGCTTCTACCAAATTTATGTTGTAGCTCTATTCTAAATATATTGGTTTCATGCTAATAATTTGCTACTAGAACCAGTGTTTCTTCTAGTGAACTTAGTTGTAAAAAAAGCATGTCTTGTTCATCTTTTTCAATACTTGCTCTTGGTGGATACTTATATTTACTGTTCTGGATGTATTTTAATAGCTTAGTTCTTTATCATACCATGATAGTTAACAGCCTCATCTGCTGTCCATGTGTTTTTCAGATCAAGTCAACCACTTGCGGTGTTCTCGGACAACACCCAAAGCTGCTGCTGCTGCCGGCCACCACAACACCGGCCATTTCCCTCTCCTGATGCTGGAGAGGCAGCCAACGCACCGCTGCTCGAGACCACCTGATTGTGGCTGGCTGTCCAACACGGGTGGTGCTGTGTGAGGGCAGCGAGCAGCTGCTTGTCGCTGAGTTCATGCCGTACGACTCCTTTGGCCAAGCGCCTCTTCCACTGTATTTTTGTTACTCACTTTCCCCTCTTTCAATTGTGTTGCTTGCTACCTGGCTTGTCAGTGTCGTTTCTGGTTTTGTGGTACGAATAATGTATGCCACATAATCATCTTGAAGTTGACACATTAATTCTTCCATGAAATGATTGAGATACTTGAACACATTATGTCTATTGTTTACTCCCATGGATGATGATCTTTTCTTTTACAGGGATACAGGGAGTGAGCTGGAAGATAAGATACAGTTTGCATAGATGAACCAGGAATATTATGTAGAGGTCTGCATGCATCCAGCCATCATTCAATGCATGTCTACATACATTTTGCATTTTCTGCAGTTATAACAACATTTATTTGTGTTGGCAGGAGACTGCGTGTATCCGCGTGTGCGTAGTACAAGGTGCAATGTCCGTTGTGCACATGATGACGATGCTGTGTGTCCCAAGCGAACTCCCTGCTCCTCCCAAAGGAATCGTCGAAGCCAAAGTATCCGAAGGTCCGTATTTCCACCATGTACGTGCAAGCTCAATGTATTGTCACTGTGGTTGTGCTGCAGAATCAAATCAAGCAGTCGGTTACAATTCTGAATCTTTATGTATTTTTCAGAGACGCCATGCAGCATGTTCTTCCCAGGATATCGCCCGAGGCGAGGCGAGGCGTGACCAATGGTGGCACCAGACCAGATGGCAGCCTACGGCAGCGGCGGCATCCGGCAAGACGGCAAGGTAGCAGCAGCTGGCCAAGGTCGGTCTGTCATGTCAGTCCTGATTCGCTTTGGTTTGATACTGAACTATGTGTTGAAATGAATTTGTGAACACTCTGCTCAATTAGCTAGCTTGCTTGTGATTCAGGGTGCTGGCTAACACCTGCAGAGCAGGGACGACAAGGAGTTGCCCCCATTCTTGGCTACAACATCGGGAACCCAGAACTAATGTAGCAAAGTCGAGGTTTTGATTTTGGGGTGCTCAAAAGTCAGGTATTTCGTGAAATGAATGGAGGGGTCCAACAGACCCCCGACCGGCTCGCTCTCCTCTTTTAACGTTAGCTTTCGAGAGTAAGTTGCCGCGTAATCGAACATTAATTTTTCTGTTTGTTCTTGGGAGCGATTCCAGACCAGATGCCGAACATTGACTTTGCACTTTCTAAATCCAGCAGTAGTGTTTCTCCAAGTTCATAAAAGTAAAGGTCCAGGAACTCTGAATTCCATTTATATTTGTCTCATTGCAGCTTCAACCCGCTAAATGCTTTCACTTGGTCTAAACTCTTTGGTGAACCAACCGATCGAGATGTCAACCTGATGGCGATCCCAAGCGCATCCCTTTCTCCGTCTCAAGCCTCCCCGCCGCCTAGACCATGAGCAGAGAGGCACGTGAGCACTCCTGCCTCTTTCAGCCGATGACACAAGGCTGCTGCTGCTCCCAGTCTACATTGTGGTGGTTCTGCCACATGGAGGTAAATACTTCATCTCTAGGTTTAGGTCTGTTTCCAGTGTTGATCTGTGTGTTATTTCTAGTTTAGTTCTTCTCTGAATGATGCAACATGAGTGTTGGTTCATTGATTCAGTATGTTCAGCATGGCAGTATGTACAACATGTGTTATTTCCGAGTAATAATCTAATATGATCTGGTCATGTCCTTAAGCAAGTGCGAGTGCATGATGATCAGTATATATATATTCTTTTGGCCGGCCTCAGCTCAGAGTGTATATTTCACACTATTGACTGTCTATAGTTGAGACTAGAACTGCTCTGGCCGGTGGTCTTGTAGATTTGCACACAGGTGTATGTAGAGCATGGCAGTTCCATTTGATATGCTCTGAGATAGGTAGCTTGAACTATTCTGCAATCTTCTCAACACAGTGCAAAAAAAATTCCGCTGTAGAATGCATGAGTGTGATAAATGTGTTTTCCCTGTAGAAATGATCTTGTAGCTGAGATGCTTTAGTTCCACATTCTGTGTTGATAATTGGGGTCCGATGAGTGATCCACTGTGTCTTTTTACTGGCAGTGGCAGGTTGCATCCTTTGTTGTCGATATGGAGAAGAGTCGTTGCCCTGCTTGCAGCCGTTATCTTTGTTGATGGATTGATGGCATCCTAGCTAGCTAGCCATGTGTGTGAGGCCCCGATGGAATGTGTTTAGTACTGCTCGTTTTGTACCTAGCTTGCTGCTAACTGGTACTATGTTTTTCCCAAGATTTTCGCCTGAAAAGAGGTGCTCTCTGCAACGAGGTGGATATGATGACCAGTGTCTCATTTCTTGAGTAATTGTTCCATTTTGCTCATCATCGTTCCTGGCTGACTGCCATTTGGTGTAGGAAAGGTCTTCCTGTGTGAAGGGCATGCAAGCACTTGGTCAGGTAACACTGTTTTTACTTGTATTGTTCTTCTATGGAGGGAGAGAGATCACATGATTCACCATGGTGCAAGGCGAACCATGCAGTTGAGATGTTGGCTTCTCGGTTGGTTCCTCGATCATTCTATGAGTGTGTGTGTGTTTGGCAGGAGATTGATTCTTAACTTGGGTTTGCGATTGACATCCCCAAGGCTACCCTGGCAGTGAAAAGGAGTCTGTCTTTGATGGTGCTCTTGTATGTATCTTTTGTGCTATGTCAGGTGGTGTTGCTACAGCTGGGCTGGCCGTGGCCTCCCGCGTCTTGTGCGCGGTGGTAGGCTCGCCTGCGCCCCTGGCTACCAAACGACGGTGAGTTGCTGTCGGACTAAGCCAAGCTGGTGTACATGGGAGGTGCACCGTGGTGTTGCACGGTTCTCACTCGTCCATGGCTCGGACGAGTTGCACGGTGTTCACCGTCGCCGGTGCTCACTCGTTCATGGCTTGGGTGAGGATGTATACCTTGCTGCTGCTGTCTCCCTGAAGCTTATGGGGATATAGGAGGTGGTGTTCTTGTTTCAGACTTTCAGTACATAATTGTAGCAGCAACTTATGTGTTTTGCTTGTTGTTGTGAACAAGTTTTTCATTTCAGAGTCTGGCAGCAACTCGTGGTGGCCTAGCACGCCTCTAGTCTGGAGCTACTTCGACATCGGCGGCCAGGGCTTCCCTGCACAAGGACACAGAAGACACCACGCTTGCATGGCAGGGGTGACAAGGAGGTGCCCCCCATTCTCACTGACAGCAGCGGAAACCGGAACTAATGTAGCAAAGGGAAGACCTGGCATGGAGAACAAGTGTGCGCAAGAAATTCATGGAGGTGTTGAACAGACTCAAGACCGTCTTGGTCGCCCAATGGTGCTGCTCCATCTAGGCTGGCCTTGGCCTCCCGTGCCTTGCGCATGGTGGTAGGCTCGGCTACCCCTTGCCCTATGTATGAAGGCGAGCTGCTGTCGGAGTAGGTATAGCTGGTGTGGGAGCTGCACCGTGACGAGGTGCCGGGCCGAAGACAGCGACGACGGTGGTGCTCACTCGTCCATATCTTGGGCTTAGGCGATTATTGGAACTTTGCTGCTGCTGCTTTGTGCCTGAAGCTTGTGTTCTTGTTGCGTTACTGGCGTAGATCCAAGGGTATATTGTAGCAACTCAAGTCCAGCTTGTGTTTAGTGCTAGTAGGTGTAGTGTAAGAGAGATTCAGGTCATTTCGAGCTCTAGCTATGTTCAGATTCCCAGGTTTTTGCTTACCTATCCTATGTATGGAGATGTTGGTGTTTTTTTTCCAGTTGAGCGGCCATGTACATAGGCCCCTAAGTAAGTAGTTGTAATATAGACGATGCAATTTTTGAAAAAATAAAGATTTCAGTTGGGAGTACTACTACTTTGTAAGCTTTTTAACTACTTTGAATGTCTTCAGCCAGGAGCAACGTGAACTTCTTGAAGCCATAAAAGCAGGAAATTAGCTAGTGTAGAAGAATCTAGAGTAATTTGTGTGTGTACGTCATAGTTTTTCTACCCAAAAAAGCCTTTCCAGTTTAAACTTTACATTTCTAGACATTATGGTAGTTCGACCGCGGAATTTTTTTTGTTTCGGTATCTCTGGAATATGAGTGTGTGACTTGTTAGAATTGATCCTATTGATAATACATAGAAATGGCCTGTTATCTCTATCAAGATGATTTCAAATTCATCAGATATTATTTATTCTAGTATCTGGAACACGAAATAGATAGAGCGGATAAAAAAAAATGGAACTATGATTCATACTCACTATTAAGACCTCGCAACCAGACTGAAAGGTAAAAATGACTTGACGAGGCAACAAACGGACAATGTAAAGATACATGTATCCATTTTCATTGACGTGGACTAGCAAATCTGTAGCAATTGCCAAGAAAGTAGAGCCATAACTACACCGCAAATCTGTAACAATTGCCAAGAAGGGTCATAACTACACCATCCATGGATGCTAACCGAGGCCGGAAAAAAGGGGCCAGTTGTCTACCACGGCATGTCCACTGGGAATTAGTAAGACCCGTTGTTTTAGGAACAAGGGTGATGCTTGGTATTCATGGGACCACCATCCACCTCATCAATCCGCGGCACCAGTTATCTTGGCCGTTGATCAGCGCCCAACACCAGAAGAGAGAACCGATGCATCTCCTTTCTTCCTGCGCGGCCATGTCTCTCTCTCTTCTCCAACCAGCCCTGTACCATGTCCATGTCTCTCTCCCCTCCAACCAGGACCTGCCTCTATTTATACGAGTGCCTCATCGCCAGAGCCGCGCGCGGTATCGCGTGTGACTTGTGACTTGTGACTTGGATCTTGGGCGCGGGCAAGGGCAAGGGCAAGGGCAAGGCGTGGTTGGCGAGCACTCCCTCCGTCGTTGTCTTTGTCCATTAGATTGGCGAGCGCTCTGTCCGGCGTCGATCTGATATCCGGCCGGCCACGAGTTGGATCTCCGAGCAGGTAATCTTCCATGCTAGATTTGCTTGTTCTTGGATAATACGTATGTATGTCATCCTTCTCAATTTCTGCATCGTAGTCGAGCTCATATGTTCTTGGCTTGGGGAATGTGGTGGCCTCGAATGGAAACCCAAGTAGGCCTAAACGAGCATATGCATCGTTCTTTTTTTTGTTCTTGCAAATCTTTCCCAATTTCTGTTTCGTAGTCGAGCTCATTCCGACTTTGAGCTTGTATTCAGAATTCCACAAGAACCAACCTTGACAACCCAATTTCAATAATCAATGTCCAAGCACCAATTTCGACGGTTCTGCTGGGGTAAGCCATAGAGACCAGAAGAGTTACATCAATGAAGATATAAGAGAAGCATGTCCATTTCAGAAAGCCATATGGTCAACTCTGCAGCAGCGAACTCCTAATCGTAGGCAACAACTGAAGCATTCCAACAATGCCTACAAGGCAAATAGAACAAGTGTGTAAGAGTCAGCAAGTTATCAATGAACTGAAGCTTAAAGTCAATTTATATCCATCCAAGGTTAGATCTATGCAGGATAAGCTTAAAGCGAGGTACACACACAGTGAAAAAGAAATCACTGAGGTTGCAGTACACTTATATACAACCCAACATGTTATTCAGATATCATTAAAATGGCTGAAACAAAGTAGCATCAACTGCACAGGAATAAAGTCTGCACTGAACAGCAACCTAGCTATAAAAGTGCACCATGTTATCTAAGTGTTCCCACAAGAATAGATCAACAACAGTTCAGCAAGGCAAGAGCTTCAGCTGCTATTTAGCACAAGTAAGGTTATCATCAAAAAGGGAACATTGATATATCTACTACTTAATTCCAAAGAATACCAAATTAGCAATGGACTTGCTTAATAAGAAAACTAACAAACAGAGGAAAAAAGAAAAATATCAACCACGGGCTTGCTTGGTGTGGATTGCGCAGTTAATTTCAGAAACAGGTACAACTTCCCGTGTCAATCCTGTTGAATGTTCATACCCTTATGCTGAGCAGTTCTCTGTTCAAGACTATTTATGTTATGAGATTTAGTCTGCTAAAGAGAACCCAAACCCTGTTCCCATCTAAATACTATCTTATGAACAAGTCTAGGTAAAAGAATCCTATGTATATAATGGTAGCTTACTGACTGTATCATATCAAGTTTAACTCACATGAAATTAGAATTTTGAAGAACGTAAGCAAAAATAACTCACTCACATTTAACACGGCGCAAAATGGGAACTCGATGAAGAGTCAATCGGAATCAGTTCTCCGCCTTTTGGAAATAGGAATGCTGAATAAGACTCTCTTTCAGCCTCAAAGGTAGAACCACCGGCAGGTCATCATCAAACTTGCAGTTGCCTACCAAATTGCCTCTTCTGTCACAAAGTAACAGATGTCCATAGCAGCTGACAAGCACATCTCCCTCCTTGTTCACAACCTTTGCCCACCAATCCCCCCGCTCCTGGAAACGTCTGATCTCCATCACCGGCAGCGCTATCCGGTACTGGAACGCCCAGACGTCATGCTCGCGGTCCTGAAGCATGAAGATGCTCATCCCCGTCATGCCATCCTTGCTGGTGGAGGCAGCAAGCGTGCCACCCATGTCAAACATGTGCATGACATGGAAGGGGTTCACCGGCGGCGGGCGCATCTGCCGGAACGACTCCGCCACCGTGTCGAACACCAGGATCCTATGGTAGGGGACACCGAACTTCTTTCTCCAGTGCAGGTGCAGGATGGCATCGAGAAGGACTGCTGCGCCGAAGATGGGCGGTCCTCCCCTGCTAATCAGCTCGGTTTCAACCGGTGTTACGGAACAATCGATGATCCTCGGGTCGTCGGTTCCCACGGTGAGGACACGGTACTCAATCAGGCAGTCTATGTTGTAAATGTTGTTTGGGTACCTCCAGTAGAGCACGCGGTACTCGCTTGAAGGTGGGTGCCGGAAGAGGCCGAGGAGGTTCTCGACCTTGTGCTTCGGGTTGGGGCTGAGGGGCACGCACTGCCGCGTGGTCGGGTTGCAGATGTACTAGCCGGCGATGATGAGGCCGTCGCAACAGGCATCGACGGTGAAGCCGGAGCGGAAGAGTTCGGGGAACCTGAAGACTGGCCGCATCACGCGAGGGTGGACTGCTATGATGCGGAGGTAGAGGCAGTCGCCGTGGGTGGAGACGAGAGGGAGCTCCGGCTGGCGGCGGTGGTGGTCGACGAGGAACGCGGGGTCCGGCTGGCAGTCGTCGTGTGTTGCCATCTTCGCAAGTTGGGTACAACTTTGTTTTGTGATCCTCTAATATGCGCTCCAACTTCAACTTCTCAAGTGTAGTTTCTGCTAGGGTATGTGCATCAACGATGACCCCACGTAAATCATCATGTATGATGGGATCATCTGGTTCATCATCAGCTTCCCCTGTTGGGTTACCAACATATTCAGGGTACATGTAGTTGTCATCGTTGGTCGGTACTACAACTTAATCAGGCAGTCTATGTTGGTCGGAACAATCGACGATCCTCGGGTCGTCGGTTCCCACGGTGAGGACACGGTACTCAATCAGGCAGTCTATGTTGTAAATGTTGTTTGGGTACCTCCAGTAGAGCAGGCGGTACTCACCTGAAGGTAGGTGCCGGAAGAGGCCAAGGAGGTTCTCGACCTTGTGCTTCGGGTTGGGGCTGAGGGACGCGCACTGCCGCGTGGTCGGGTTGCAGATGTACTGGCCGGCGACGATGAGGCCGTCGCAACAGGCATCGACGGTGAAGCCGGAGCGGAAGAGTTCGGGGAACCTGAAGACTGGCCGGATCACGTGGGGTTGGACGGCTCTGATGCGGGGGTAGAGGCAGCCGCCATAGGCGGAGACGAGAGGGAGCTCCGGCTGGCGGCGGTGGTGGTCGATGAGGAACGCGGGGTCGGAGGCGAGGCGGCGCCAGGAGCGGCAGACCGCGCGGCAGCGGAGCACGGACTTGGGTGGGAGGAGGATCAGGATCTCCTGCAGGATCTCTTCTGGGATGCCGGCGAGGCGGTCTCGCCCGGACCGGAGCATCGTCGGTGAGGCTGGGGGTTGCTTGTGGATGGAATGTTCTCGGCGGCGGCGTGCGATCGAGCGGGGCGGCCGGGATTCGGGGATGATTTGGGATCGGAACCGCGACCGCGAGGCAGAACACCACCAGGCCTAGACCCAAGCCCACGAACATTTATTTAGACAGGGTAGCCCAGTCCGAGAAGTACTGCTCTA
Source organism: Poa pratensis (assembly GCA_947311845.1). Classification (NCBI taxonomy): domain Eukaryota; kingdom Viridiplantae; phylum Streptophyta; class Magnoliopsida; order Poales; family Poaceae; genus Poa; species Poa pratensis. The sequence continues at coordinate 2,995,802 of CAMZMU010000128.1, read as the reverse complement.
ACGTCTGACTTAATTAAGCTCAAATAAATAAAAAATAATAACGTCTCACTTAAGTTTTAAATTCGAGGCTGGATCGATAACTATATTGAATTGCTGAGATTTTATCCGTTGCCCTGCTAAAACTGGTTTTTACGTGGCGCACCAGCATTCACGTACGTACGTAGGCCTCCTCGGTCGGTCTGTGACCGTGAGGCAGTAGTACATACAACAACACCACCAGGCCTAGACCCAAGCCCACGAACATTTATTTAGACACGGTAGCCCAGTCCGAGAAGTACTGCTCTAACGTCTGACTTAATTAAGCTCAAATAAATAAAAAATAATAAAGTCTCACTTAAGTTTTAAATTCCAGGCTGGATCGATAACTTTTTTTAGATAAAGAGCTTTTATTACTTAAAAAGTTTAAGCACACCCGACCTCTGCATAGTTAAGATGCACACAGCCACAGATCGATAACTATATTGAATCGCTGAGATTTTATCCGTTGCCCTGCTAAAACTGGTTTTTACGTGGCGCACCAGCATTCACGTACGTACGTAGGCCTCCTCGGTCGGTCTGTAGGTTGGAAGAAAGACGCGCCAATTAATGACTCTTGTTGCGCGCCACGAGGTGTCCAAAGATGGAAAGTAGGCCTCCTCGGTTGCGCGCCACGAGGTGTCCAAAATAATTACACTTACACGTTCAGTCAATTACGACTAAATCACTGCATGCATGCACGTACGTAGCTAGCCATGCCATGCATGCGAACGTACGTACACGTACTACTACGTACCTGGTTGGTTTCCTTCCTCTCCGAGGCTAGCTAGCTGCGGTGACAAAATAATCGACTACAGTATCTATCTTCTTCATGCCACCTCTTGTCAACAAATTATATGTACTACTCCCTTCGTTCACAAAAGGATATGTCTCAAGTTTGTTCAAAAATAGATTTATCTAGACACGTTTCATGTATAGATACATCCACTTTTGGGCAAAGTTGAGACATCCTTTTGTAAACGGAGGGAGTAGTACGAATGACGACCGCCGACTATGCATGAGATCCAAATGTCGTGGGCCGACAAATTTAGCAAGACACATCAGAATCCGAGATATCGACAACCCAATGCTATGGAGTTCCCTGCCTTGCTCGACGCGGGTGGTAGGTTCTGCTGTGCCCGGATTCTCGTCCCGGATAATTGGGCCTTCCGTGCGGCCCAGGCATGTTTGGCATCAAGGTTGTGTGTCTTTCTGCGAGTTTGATGATGTCGGGGCCAGGAGATGGTGTCAAAGGACGTACCCCCCTAGAGGGGCGCGTAGGTTGGTTGGAAGCGGTCCCAAATCGCGGCTCAAAGTAACAAATCTAGGGAGGACGTGGGGTTCTAGTGGAACACTTTCTCCCGTTAAGAGCTTCTTCAGCTCATATGACGCGCAACTTGTACCTCCACCATCCATTTCCGCGATTAAATGACCCAAATTTGTTGTTGAATGCCTAGTTGAGCAATCAATGGCAAATCTCGGTCGTCCAATCACCGAAAGGACGACACCTTCTTGGAGAATATCCATATTGCAATTTCTCGTCCTTCAGTGCCCGGGTGGCCCAACCATACTTCCCCTTATAGATATTGCTTCTTGCGGTTTTCTGCCTTCGTTGCCACTACCCAAGGTTACCAAATCGTCTCCCCATTGTGCCTCCTCCCATGCTCTTCTCACGATAGACCTAGCCTCCTCACTGGCACGTCGGCAGGGTGTTTGCAAGATGTGTCTATACATAATTTAGTGTGTAGATACGTCCAAATTTGAAGTTGGTTGAGACATCCTTTTATGAACGGAGGGAGTACAAAAGTATAGGAAACAATATTTATAGATGTTGAACCATGAACTCGTACATTCCTGTAGAAAAGCATTCGCCCATGCACGCATGTACGTGCGCATGCATGACGCTATGACAGTGCTACGTACGGTTGTAGGGCCAAGCCGAGCTGACTGCGGAGTTAGCATGTAAGTGTATGCATGTGGGACCCAAAGCCTGGTAATGAACTACTACATCCGTTCCAAATTAGATGACTTCTATTTGTCCAAATATGGATGTATCTAGACATGTTACAAGTATAGATATATCCACATTTGAACAAATGAAAGTCATCTAATTTAGAACGGAGGGAGTAGCTAGCTAGCTGGCTGATCGACGACCTGGCTCCCGCCGGTTTTCGTTTTTCATGCTAGTCTCGTACGTGAAGAGGCCGGCTAGCTAAATAACGTAAATTACGGCTCAGCTTTGCACCGGGTACGGTGTTCTCACATTATTTCTACTTAAGATGACCGAGCTATATATAACCACCATTGTATGTAATGTACCCTAACTCGTAAGTATGTGTTCAGAAACATGCATTTTAAGAGGGATCGACAGGTGATATATATGGAGCTAGCTCCAATAAAAATTAAATGCAACTAAAATGATGTTCAAGTATGAATATTATCTCATTTCAATTTTTTAGCAATTAGGCAAAGAGACGCTTTGACGATTTCTCTCGTATTTTGCGACATGAAAGTGTAAGGAAATATTGTTTCAACTTTTTGGAACATGGACTTCTAGAACATGCAAAGCAAAGCGCGTGACGATCCCATAGGTAGACCGAGATATGACCTATGAAAACAACAACTATTCCAACCTTATCTAAGAGTTGAGTGTCGAAATATTCGTTCACGTATGCGCTAGCACAAAGCATAGACAAGATGATCGTGAGGGGAAAATATGTAAGGATGACATATTTTTGTGCCATCCTTACATATTTTTGTTTCAACTCTAACCATATTGTTCTAAGCATAGAGTTGAAAGCCGCCAAAATCAAATATGCTTGTGCCATCCTCGATGGCCGCAGCTAGGCCGCTGACAAACGCAGGTGGAGGCTGGTGGCGAGGGCGACAACCAGGTAGCACCATGGACGACATGCTCACATGCATGTCAATATGTCATATGAAAGCGAGCTCTGATCCGTAGATCGATGCAACAACTAGCTAGCCATATTGTTTTCTTCCTCGTTCGTCATCGTACATTCTCGTGCGATTCCGACGGCGCTGGAAGAGGGATTTATACTTGCCACAACTTGCATTTTCCACATATAATATCAAGTTTATAAACATAACATATCGGTTTTTAACATGCATGAAATATCAACATATATATGTTCCTTTAATTATAGTGTGCATAGAATAATAAGCACTAAATCACACTTAACACCTCGTACTTAAGGCTACCTATATCCTATCTTTCCTTGACCTCTCCCATTGTTGAATTGTACTCCCATCACATCACCCCATTTTCTCCATCCTATTTACTCACCAGTTCACCACCGATCTCTAATCCAACCCAGCGAGCTTGCTGCAACGGTATTTCTAAGACCCACCATTCCGACTGCCACCACCCTTAAATCTAGGGTTAATGCGCCAAATTCGTGCACTACCGTGACAGAGGTACACATGCACGGTCGTCGTCGCCCATAATGGTTAGTATGTCCCAGTTCAACTATTCCACCGAATTAAGGTCACTGTCGTCGACTACACCATTTTGCCGCAATTTTAATAGGACACGACAAGCTAGCCCGACACATTTGAAGCCACCTTGCTCGTCTGTTTTGATTTTTAATCCCCAAAACTATCACCGTTTTAAATCGTCGAGCATTTAATTACTTGCGTGTGAGATTTTCCACAACGTACGAGCCTCCGGGATGTGAGCTTTTAGTTAAGATTCATCGCATGGGTTACTCCTCAATTTTGTTGCATCCGAGAGATCACGTACTCGGCTAACTTTATTTGGATTGTAACCGAGGTTGGTAATCTCTATCTTGATACCAGTATCAATACTCAACCAGACAAAATGGCTCGAATAGATTTATCTCGGAGTTTTCTAGAACGTTTCTTTGATGTTTTGGTAGGAAAATACTTTCAAAAGACGTTTGACTCTCGATTGAAAAAAAAACCAAGGTATGGTTACTGGGCTGAAGCAGTACCCAAACTCTTCCGAGTATATGGTTAACCCATCTCTCTCAATTGGCTCCACCTCGACCCCCTTCACCCTCCTCTCGAGTCTTGATCTCCTCTTTCCAATCACATCGCCATCTCCTCTGCCACCTTCCCACCATCGCGCAGGTGCCCCTACTCCGCATCTCCTCCTACTCGAGATACCCCACGGACACATATACTTGATTCGTGCAACCCTGCCGCCATTATCAATCAGTACTACTTGATTCCAATAGCACTATCACAGTATCACGTACACTTGAGATGTGTAAGCACGGAAGAGCAAAAGCCATGTTTGAAAGCTACTACTCCAGGAGTATAGAAACTTGGCACGTAGTACTCATCTTGGAGCCAATGCATGCAATTTACCAATGAGTGTGGTAATTAATCCAGGAGTGTGTATACCAATGAGTTAAGCATTAGGTTATGGAAATTAATTTACTAGCTAGCAGGTTCCCAAGACGCACGCGCGGCGTGATGGAAATTAATTTTTACTCTAGGCAGCCAAGAGCCAATGAGAGCACCGGAAGAGCTACACACGGATCGCCCATCTCAACCGTCCAACACATCCAACGTACCAAAACGCCTCCAGCACAAGACCTAGTACGTGGCGTGGGTCGCCAAAATCCCAATCGCCTCCACTCCACTCCACTTCCCTCGATCCCCTTTCCCTCTCGCCGCTGCCGCAGCTCACCAGATCCACCGCCGCCGCCCACCGCCGGCACCCTCTCCTTTCCCGGCCCCAATCAGATCGACCGCCCCTCTCTCTCGCCTCCCGCCATCGCCGTACTCTTCTCGCTCAAGCAGCAGCCGCAGCGCCGGAGATGGCGGACCTCCTCCGCATCGATCTCACCCTCCAGACCCCCCACGTTCATCATGCTCAACCTCCTCGCCGTGCAACGATATGCAGCCGGCCGACGACGACAACGCACAAGGGGAGGGAGGAGGAGGACCTTGTCCAGTCAGATCCCGACCACGACGCCATCCAACAAAAGGTCCTTCCCTTTTCCGTTTCCCTCTCTGTTCTGCCTACATTCCCATCAACGAGATCCTCCTGCAATTTTCATTTTTTTTACCACTATCAACCTATTGCTCATCGTGCTGTACTCTCTTGGCAGATGCCAGGTGACCGGCGAGAGCTGCCCACCAAGCGCATCCTTCTGGACAGCCGCCCCATGCTGTCGACGACGGTGTCCGTGCTACCACCGCAGCTCCAAGAAGTTGGACGCCCACATCGCAAGACCTGGCGATGACGGCGGCGGCCTGCTGCTTCAGTAGCTTGCTAAGTACGGGCTTGCTCCTCATGTCCTGTAGCATCCTCCATGGTTGCTCTCTGTCATAGCCTTCATGCCATCGCTGCTGACATTCAGTGGTGGTTTCTTGTTGCCATGTAGTTGAGTGTCCTTCCATGGCTCACTCTGCTAGCTTACTACTGTTAATCATCTCATCACTGGGTGCCAAGCTCGCTGCTAGTAATTATTTATAGAGAGTTCTAGTAGTCTTTGAGTTGGCAACTCTGCTCCACCTTATCATGACATGTACACCACTGGTACTAGCTCGTATGTACGTCTGCAATAGGCCTTTATTTTTCAATTCACTGGTAAAACATTGGTGCTAGTATGTACACACACATTTTGCTTTCAGTCTTTGTTCATATATAGTCTGCATGCTCTGCTGTACAGCCTGTATTACATACAGATTAAAATAACTTGTGTCTTCTCTTCGAGCGCTGTGCAAGCACGCGTGTTTTCTAGGCTGGAGGTCACTCCCTCTTCTAACCTTGCTATCCTTTAACTAAAGTTTTTTCCCGTTGAATGCATGAGTGTGCTGCTATATGTGTTTTGAGCATATCATAAACCCTTTGGCTGGTGCCTAGTTAGTGTTGTTTCCGATAGCAGTTTGTGGTTGTTGCAAGTGCAGTTGTTACTTGTTAGTGAGATCAGAAGTCGTCACTAGCTGATGAGTGAATTTTGTTTCTCGCGTTCATGTGAAATGATGTTGCTGAGACGCTTTGATTCCATGTTTTTTGTGTTGATGATTTTGGGTTTGATGAATGTTCCACTGTGTTTTCTTATATGCAGGTTGCATCTGTGGGTATTGAGACGGAGAGAGGCGTCATCCTTCTTGCAGCCATTATCTTTTGTTGATTGATTGGATGGGATGGCACCATAGCTACTCGCGAGTGTGGTTTCCGGGAGTTGTCCTCCTTGCAGCCATTTTGTTTGTTGATTGATTGGAGGTCGTCCTAGCTACTCTGTGGTGGAGAAGCTTGCTAGCCACGTGTGTGAGGCCCTGATGGTTGGTGTTCATGTTTTTTGTTGTTGCTTAGTACTTGCGATACCTAAAAGCAGTGTTCCACATACTACTCTCGTTCTGTGCCTAGCTAGCTGCTGGTTGATACTAGCTATTGTATGTCAAAATGCATTGTACTTAATTTATTCTCACTATCTTTGTTCAGTAACATGCCACTGGGTTGTTGGTCTTTGCTGGTTCTGGCCTAGCATTTCCCCTTTTTGCGTGTGTAAGTGAACTTTGTTTTACTGATCTTTCTAGCCCATAGTGATTTGGATGTATTTTCGTGCAACCGGTAGATGTGGTCTGAAAGTTTGCACCTGTGTTTCTTGGCAAACGATGGACTGATCGTCTTCACCTGTGTCATATATAGGAGGAGCCTGCTGAAGCTGAGAAGCAAGAGACCAATGATGTGTCGGTGGCGGCGTCCGACAAGAGGGCCAGGGAGCGGTGGCTGGCCAAGGTCCGCCGCCGCCGTGAGTACGACCGCCAGCACACCTACCTTGGCTGGGCCAGGTCGGTCTGTCATCCCATTCATCTGCTGCATGAGTGTTCTGTTATATGTATTTTGAGCATATTGGTTTTCCCGATGACCGAATAGTCTACTTGCTAGTCTACTTGCTGTTATGTGGAGCCTAGTGAGTGTTGTTTCCGAGAGCTGTTTGTTGTTGTTGCAAATGCAGCCGTTAGCGAGATACAAGCTCGCCGCCAGCTAGCTGATGAGTGTATCTGTTTTGGTGCGTTCATGTCGACAGCGCTTGTGCTGAGAAGCTTTACTTCAACATTTTGTGTTGATAGTTTGGGTCCAATGAATTATCCACTGCATTCTTATGGTTGGATCCATGATGTGTCGAGATGGAGAGGAGGCCCTGTCCTCCTGGTAGACATTATGTTTGTTTATTGATTGGATGTTGTTTTAGCTACTCTATGGTGAAGAAGCCAGCTAGCCATTTGCATGAGGCCATGATGGCTGCCGTTAATGTGTTGTTGCTTAATTACTTGAGATACCTAAAAGCAGTGTTTTCTTAATCGCTACATACTACTCGTTCAGTGCCTAGCTAGCTGCTGATTGATACTAGCTAGTTTTATTTTCCTTTTTCTTGCACATATACTGTGTGCATGTGTAATAATTCTTGGAAATGAAGATCATCCTTGGTGGATTTATATATCTCATGCCCTGCTTATTATTAGCCTTGGTTGGCAATATGTATATGTTTCCGGCTGGTTGAGACTTTTTGCTCGATCAGGTTTATTGCATTTATTATCCAAGCCTTGCTTCCATGCTTATTTGATAATTTTGATCAGGATTATTGAATTTTGGACATGTTCTGGTCCTGTTCTGAAGCAAGTGTTAGTGCATGAGTGTGCTTAGTTATACATTCTTTGTTGGCCATCCTCAGCTCAGAGTGTTCATTTTACACTAGTGGCTGTTTAGAGTTGCGACTCGAACCGCTCTGGCGGTCGGTCTTCTAGGCTTTGTATGTACAACATGTCAACATGGCAGTTCCATTTGATATGCTTTGACATGCCTTTTAACTAATCTGGAATCGTTTGAACGCCGTAGAATGCGTTAGTATATTGCTTTATGTGCTTTGAGCATAGGGGTTTTCCCGATGACCTAAAATAATACATGTTCACCGCCCCACATGTTGTTGGCTGGAGCCTTAGCGAGTGTTGTTTCCCGAGAGCTGTGTTTGGTTGTTGCAAGCACAGCTGTTAGCGAGATGGAAGGTCGTCGCTAGCTAGCTGATGAGTGAATCCGTTGTGTTGTCCCATTCATATGAAATGAGCCTGTAGCTCAGTTGCTTTGATATCACATTTTGGGCTGATGTTTCTCTTGATTGCATGAAAAAGCATGCGGAACTTTAGAAAATATTTTTTCTGTGCTCTCTTGTTATATATGTGCATATTAGAGTTTTTGGTCACTTAATTAACGAGGATGAACTGGTACACGCAACGTCTCCACTGGGGGAGTACTTGATCTGGCACTTGTCTTGCTTTTGGACCTGGAGCCGTGCGACTTCAAATGGACCCAAGAAGATTATTTAGAAATCTGCATGCATCCAGCCATCATTCAATGCATGTATACATACGTTTTGCATTTTCTGCAGTGACTAACTACATGTATTTGTGTTGGCAGGAGATGGCGTGTATCCACGTGTGCCTGGTACGACGTGTTGTCCGTTGTGCACATGATGGCGATGTTGCGTCCGCCTCAATCAAACTCCCTGCTCCTCCCAAAGGAATCCCTCGAAGCCAAAGTATCTGAAGGTCCGTACTTCCACCATGTATATGCAAGCTCCCTGTATCCTTATTGTGGCTGTGCTGCAGAATCAAATCAAGTTGTCAGTTACAGTTCTGAATGTTTATTTATTTTTCAGAGAAGAAATGAGCTTGGGTCGAGATATTCCTCAAGGCTGGAGGGCAAGGCACATGGAGTGCGCCATACAGCATGTTCTTCCCAGGATATCGCCTGAGGTGAGGCGTGACCAATGGTGGCACAGACCAGATGGCAGCTTGCTGCGGCGGTGGCGTCCGGCAAGGCGACCGGGGAGCAGCAACTGGCTAAGGTACGGATGGAGCGCCGGCGCCGTGAGTACAACCACCAGCACACCTACCCAGGTGGGAAGACTCTGCTCAATTAGCTAGCTCGCTGGTGCTTCAGGGTGCTGGAGAATGCTTGTACGGCAGGGACGACAACGAGATGTCTGCCATTCTCGGTGTCAACATCGGGAACGCGGAAATAATGTAGCAAAGGGTGATCGGTTTTGATTTTTTGGGGCTCAAACATAAAGTTAGCGAGTTTTCGTGATGACTTAAAAGCCTACTTGTTTGGGGTTGTTGCAAGTGCATAATTGCAGATGTTAGCACGATGGAAGGTCATTGCTAGCTAGCTGATGAGTGAATCCATTTTTCGCGTTCATTTGAAATAATCTTGTAGCTACTTTCGAATTGACCATTTGACCATCGTTAAAAATGCTTCTACCAAATTTATGTTGTAGCTCTATTCTAAATATATTGGTTTCATGCTAATAATTTGCTACTAGAACCAGTGTTTCTTCTAGTGAACTTAGTTGTAAAAAAAGCATGTCTTGTTCATCTTTTTCAATACTTGCTCTTGGTGGATACTTATATTACTGTTCTGGATGTATTTTAATAGCTTAGTTCTTTATCATACCATGATAGTTAACAGCCTCATCTGCTGTCCATGTGTTTTTCAGATCAAGTCAACCACTTGCGGTGTTCTCGGACAACACCCAAAGCTGCTGCTGCTGCCGGCCACCACAACACCGGCCATTTCCCTCTCCTGATGCTGGAGAGGCAGCCAACGCACCGCTGCTCGAGACCACCTGATTGTGGCTGGCTGTCCAACACGGGTGGTGCTGTGTGAGGGCAGCGAGCAGCTGCTTGTCGATGAGTTCATGCCGTACGACTCCTTTGGCCAAGCGCCTCTTCCACTGTATTTTTGTTACTCACTTTCCCCTCTTTCAATTGTGTTGCTTGCTACCTGGCTTGTCAGTGTCGTTTCTGGTTTTGTGGTACGAATAATGTATGCCACATAATCATCTTGAAGTTGACACATTAATTCTTCCATGAAATGATTGAGATACTTGAACACATTATGTCTATTGTTTACTCCCATGGATGATGATCTTTTCTTTTACAGGGATACAGGGAGTGAGCTGGAAGATAAGATACAGTTTGCATAGATGAACCAGGAATATTATGTAGAGGTCTGCATGCATCCAGCCATCATTCAATGCATGTCTACATACATTTTGCATTTTCTGCAGTTATAACAACATTTATTTGTGTTGGCAGGAGACTGCGCGTATCCGCGTGTGCGTAGTACAAGGTGCAATGTCCGTTGTGCACATGATTAGAGTTGCGACTCGAACCGCTCTGGCGGTCGGTCTTCTAGGCTTTGTATGTACAACATGTCAACATGGCAGTTCCATTTGATATGCTTTGACATGCCTTTTAACTAATCTGGAATCGTTTGAACGCCGTAGAATGCGTTAGTATATTGCTTTATGTGCTTTGAGCATAGGGGTTTTCCCGATGACCTAAAATAATACATGTTCACCGCCCCACATGTTGTTGGCTGGAGCCTTAGCGAGTGTTGTTTCCCGAGAGCTGTGTTTGGTTGTTGCAAGCACAGCTGTTAGCGAGATGGAAGGTCGTCGCTAGCTAGCTGATGAGTGAATCCGTTGTGTTGTCCCATTCATATGAAATGAGCCTGTAGCTCAGTTGCTTTGATATCACATTTTGGGCTGATGTTTCTCTTGATTGCATGAAAAAGCATGCGGAACTTTAGAAAATATTTTTTCTGTGCTCTCTTGTTATATATGTGCATATTAGAGTTTTTGGTCACTTAATTAACGAGGATGAACTGGTACACGCAACATCTCCACTGGGGGAGTACTTGATCTGGCACTTGTCTTGCTTTTGGACCTGGAGCCGTGCGACTTCAAATGGACCCAAGAAGATTATTTAGAAATCTGCATGCGTCCAGCCATCATTCAATGCATGTATACATACGTTTTTCATTTTCTGCAGTGACTAACTACATGTATTTGTGTTGGCAGGAGATGGCGTGTATCCACGTGTGCCTGGTACGACGTGTTGTCCGTTGTGCACATGATGGCGATGTTGCGTCCGCCTCAATCAAACTCCCTGCTCCTCCCAAAGGAATCCCTCGAAGCCAAAGTATCTGAAGGTCCGTACTTCCACCATGTATATGCAAGCTCCCTGTATCCTTATTGTGGCTATGCTGCAGAATCAAATCAAGTTGTCAGTTACAGTTCTGAATGTTTATTTATTTTTCAGAGAAGAAATGAGCTTGGGTCGAGATATTCCTCAAGGCTGGAGGGCAAGGCACATGGAGTGCGCCATACAGCATGTTCTTCCCAGGATATCGCCTGAGGTGAGGCGTGACCAATGGTGGCACCAGACCAGATGGCAGCTTGCTGCGGCGGTGGCGTCCGGCAAGGCGACCGGGGAGCAGCAACTGGCTAAGGTACGGATGGAGCGCCGGCGCCGTGAGTACAACCACCAGCACACCTACCCAGGTGGGAAGACTCTGCTCAATTAGCTAGCTCGCTGGTGCTTCAGGGTGCTGGAGAATGCTTGTACGGCAGGGACGACAACGAGATGTCTGCCATTCTCGGTGTCAACATCGGGAACGCGGAAATAATGTAGCAAAGGGTGATCGGTTTTGATTTTTTGGGGCTCAAACATAAAGTTAGCGAGTTTTCGTGATGACTTAAAAGCCTACTTGTTTGGGGTTGTTGCAAGTGCATAATTGCAGATGTTAGCACGATGGAAGGTCATTGCTAGCTAGCTGATGAGTGAATCCATTTTTCGCGTTCATTTGAAATAATCTTGTAGCTACTTTCGAATTGACCATTTGACCATCGTTAAAAATGCTTCTACCAAATTTATGTTGTAGCTCTATTCTAAATATATTAGTTTCATGCTAATAATTTGCTACTAGAACCAGTGTTTCTTCTAGTGAACTTAGTTGTAAAAAAAGCATGTCTTGTTCATCTTTTTCAATACTTGCTCTTGGTGGATACTTATATTTACTGTTCTGGATGTATTTTAATAGCTTAGTTCTTTATCATACCATGATAGTTAACAGCCTCATCTGCTGTCCATGTGTTTTTCAGATCAAGTCAACCACTTGCGGTGTTCTCGGACAACACCCAAAGCTGCTGCTGCTGCCGGCCACCACAACACCGGCCATTTCCCTCTCCTGATGCTGGAGAGGCAGCCAACGCACCGCTGCTCGAGACCACCTGATTGTGGCTGGCTGTCCAACACGGGTGGTGCTGCGTGAGGGCAGCGAGCAGCTGCTTGTCGCTGAGTTCATGCCGTACGACTCCTTTGGCCAAGCGCCTCTTCCACTGTATTTTTGTTACTCACTTTCCCCTCTTTCAATTGTGTTGCTTGCTACCTGGCTTGTCAGTGTCGTTTCTGGTTTTGTGGTACGAATAATGTATGCCACATAATCATCTTGAAGTTGACACATTAATTCTTCCATGAAATGATTGAGATACTTGAACACATTATGTCTATTGTTTACTCCCATGGATGATGATCTTTTCTTTTACAGGGATACAGGGAGTGAGCTGGAAGATAAGATACAGTTTGCATAGATGAACCAGGAATATTATGTAGAGGTCTGCATGCATCCAGCCATCATTCAATGCATGTCTACATACATTTTGCATTTTCTCCAGTTATAACAACATTTATTTGTGTTGGCAGGAGACTGCGTGTATCCGCGTGTGCGTAGTACAAGGTGCAATGTCCGTTGTGCACATGATTAGAGTTGCGACTCGAACCGCTCTGGCGGTCGGTCTTCTAGGCTTTGTATGTACAACATGTCAACATGGCAGTTCCATTTGATATGCTTTGACATGCCTTTTAACTAATCTGGAATCGTTTGAACGCCGTAGAATGCGTTAGTATATTGCTTTATGTGCTTTGAGCATAGGGGTTTTCCCGATGACCTAAAATAATACATGTTCACCGCCCCACATGTTGTTGGCTGGAGCCTTAGCGAGTGTTGTTTCCCGAGAGCTGTGTTTGGTTGTTGCAAGCACAGCTGTTAGCGAGATGGAAGGTCGTCGCTAGCTAGCTGATGAGTGAATCCGTTGTGTTGTCCCATTCATATGAAATGAGCCTGTAGCTCAGTTGCTTTGATATCACATTTTGGGCTGATGTTTCTCTTGATTGCATGAAAAAGCATGCGGAACTTTAGAAAATATTTTTTCTGTGCTCTCTTGTTATATATGTGCATATTAGAGTTTTTGGTCACTTAATTAACGAGGATGAACTGGTACACGCAACGTCTCCACTGGGGGAGTACTTGATCTGGCACTTGTCTTGCTTTTGGACCTGGAGCCGTGCGACTTCAAATGGACCCAAGAAGATTATTTAGAAATCTGCATGCATCCAGCCATCATTCAATGCATTTATACATACGTTTTGCATTTTCTGCAGTGACTAACTACATGTATTTGTGTTGGCAGGAGATGGCGTGTATCCACGTGTGCCTGGTACGACGTGTTGTCCGTTGTGCACATGATGGCGATGTTGCGTCCGCCTCAATCAAACTCCCTGCTCCTCCCAAAGGAATCCCTCGAAGCCAAAGTATCTGAAGGTCCGTACTTCCACCATGTATATGCAAGCTCCCTGTATCCTTATTGTGGCTGTGCTGCAGAATCAAATCAAGTTGTCAGTTACAGTTCTGAATGTTTATTTATTTTTCAGAGAAGAAATGAGCTTGGGTCGAGATATTCCTCAAGGCTGGAGGGCAAGGCACATGGAGTGCGCCATACAGCATGTTCTTCCCAGGATATCGCCTGAGGTGAGGCGTGACCAATGGTGGCACCAGACCAGATGGCAGCTTGCTGCGGCGGTGGGCGTCCGGCAAGGCGACCGGGGAGCAGCAACTGGCTAAGGTACGGATGGAGCGCCGGCGCCGTGAGTACAACCACCAGCACACCTACCCAGGTGGGAAGACTCTGCTCAATTAGCTAGCTCGCTGGTGCTTCAGGGTGCTGGAGAATGCTTGTACGGCAGGGACGACAACGAGATGTCTGCCATTCTCGGTGTCAACATCGGGAACGCGGAAATAATGTAGCAAAGGGTGATCGGTTTTGATTTTTTGGGGCTCAAACATAAAGTTAGCGAGTTTTCGTGATGACTTAAAAGCCTACTTGTTTGGGGTTGTTGCAAGTGCATAATTGCAGATGTTAGCACGATGGAAGGTCATTGCTAGCTAGCTGATGAGTGAATCCATTTTTCGCGTTCATTTGAAATAATCTTGTAGCTACTTTCGAATTGACCATTTGACCATCGTTAAAAATGCTTCTACCGAATTTATGTTGTAGCTCTATTCTAAATATATTGGTTTCATGCTAATAATTTGCTACTAGAACCAGTGTTTCTTCTAGTGAACTTAGTTGTAAAAAAAGCATGTCTTGTTCATCTTTTCAATCCTTGCTCTTGGTGGATACTTATATTTACTGTTCTGGATGTATTTTAATAGCTTAGTTCTTTATCATACCATGATAGTTAACAGCCTCATCTGCTGTCCATGTGTTTTTCAGATCAAGTCAACCACTTGCGGTGTTCTCGGACAACACCCAAAGCTGCTGCTGCTGCCGGCCACCACAACACCGGCCATTTCCCTCTCCTGATGCTAGAGAGGCAGCCAACGCACCGCTGCTCGAGACCACCTGATTGTGCTGGCTGTCCAACACGGGTGGTGCTGTGTGAGGGCAGCGAGCAGCTGCTTGTCGCTGAGTTCATGCCGTACGACTCCTTTGGCCAAGCGCCTCTTCCACTGTATTTTTGTTACTCACTTTCCCCTCTTTCAATTGTGTTGCTTGCTACCTGGCTTGTCAGTGTCGTTTTGGTTTTGTGGTACGAATAATGTATGCCACATAATCATCTTGAAGTTGACACATTAATTCTTCCATGAAATGATTGAGATACTTGAACACATTATGTCTATTGTTTACTCCCATGGATGATGATCTTTTCTTTTACAGGGATACAGGGAGTGAGCTGGAAGATAAGATACAGTTTGCATAGATGAACCAGGAATATTATGTAGAGGTCTGCATGCATCCAGCCATCATTCAATGCATGTCTACATACATTTTGCATTTTCTGCAGTTATAACAACATTTATTTGTGTTGGCAGGAGACTGCGTGTATCCGCGTGTGCGTAGTACAAGGTGCAATGTCCGTTGTGCACATGATTAGAGTTGCGACTCGAACCGCTCTGGCGGTCGGTCTTCTAGGCTTTGTATGTACAACATGTCAACATGGCAGTTCCATTTGATATGCTTTGACATGCCTTTTAACTAATCTGGAATCGTTTGAACGCCGTAGAATGCGTTAGTATATTGCTTTATGTGCTTTGAGCATAGGGGTTTTCCCGATGACCTAAAATAATACATGTTCACTGCCCACATGTTGTTGGCTGGAGCCTTAGCGAGTGTTGTTTCCCGAGAGCTGTGTTTGGTTGTTGCAAGCACAGCTGTTAGCGAGATGGAAGGTCGTCGCTAGCTAGCTGATGAGTGAATCCGTTGTGTTGTCCCATTCATATGAAATGAGCCTGTAGCTCAGTTGCTTTGATATCACATTTTGGGCTGATGTTTCTCTTGATTGCATGAAAAAGCATGCAGAACTTTAGAAAATATTTTTTCTGTGCTCTCTTGTTATATATGTGCATATTAGAGTTTTTGGTCACTTAATTAACGAGGATGAACTGGTACACGCAACGTCTCCACTGGGGGAGTACTTGATATGGCACTTGTCTTGATTTTGGACCTGGAGCCGTGCGACTTCAAATGGACCCAAGAAGATTATTTAGAAATCTGCATGCATCCAGCCATCATTCAATGCATGTATACATACGTTTTGCATTTCTGCAATGACTAACTACATGTATTTGTGTTGGCAGGAGATGGCGTGTATCCACGTGTGCCTGGTACGACGTGTTGTCCGTTGTGCACATGATGGCGATGTTGCGTCCGCCTCAATCAAACTCCCTGCTCCTCCCAAAGGAATCCCTCGAAGCCAAAGTATCTGAAGGTCCGTACTTCCACCATGTATATGCAAGCTCCCTGTATCCTTATTGTGGCTGTGCTGCAGAATCAAATCAAGTTGTCAGTTACAGTTCTGAATGTTTATTTATTTTTCAGAGAAGAAATGAGCTTGGGTCGAGATATTCCTCAAGGCTGGAGGGCAAGGCACATGGAGTGCGCCATACAACATGTTCTTCCCAGGATATCGCCTGAGGTGAGGCGTGACCAATGGTGGCACCAGACCAGATGGCAGCTTGCTGCGGCGGTGGCGTCCGGCAAGGCGACCGGGGAGCAGCAACTGGCTAAGGTACGGATGGAGCGCCGGCGCCGTGAGTACAACCACCAGCACACCTACCCAGGTGGGAAGACTCTGCTCAATTAGCTAGCTCGCTGGTGCTTCAGGGTGCTGGAGAATGCTTGTACGGCAGGGACGACAACGAGATGTCTGCCATTCTCGGTGTCAACATCGGGAACGCGGAAATAATGTAGCAAAGGGTGATCGGTTTTGATTTTTTGGGGCTCAAACATAAAGTTAGCGAGTTTTCGTGATGACTTAAAAGCCTACTTGTTTGGGGTTGTTGCAAGTGCATAATTGCAGATGTTAGCACGATGGAAGGTCATTGCTAGCTAGCTGATGAGTGAATCCATTTTTCGCGTTCATTTGAAATAATCTTGTAGCTACTTTCGAATTGACCATTTGACCATCGTTAAAAATGCTTCTACCAAATTTATGTTGTAGCTCTATTCTAAATATATTGGTTTCATGCTAATAATTTGCTACTAGAACCAGTGTTTCTTCTAGTGAACTTAGTTGTAAAAAAAGCATGTCTTGTTCATCTTTTTCAATACTTGCTCTTGGTGGATACTTATATTTACTGTTCTGGATGTATTTTAATAGCTTAGTTCTTTATCATACCATGATAGTTAACAGCCTCATCTGCTGTCCATGTGTTTTTCAGATCAAGTCAACCACTTGCGGTGTTCTCGGACAACACCCAAAGCTGCTGCTGCTGCCGGCCACCACAACACCGGCCATTTCCTCTCCTGATGCTGGAGAGGCAGCCAACGCACCGCTGCTCGAGACCACCTGATTGTGGCTGGCTGTCCAACACGGGTG
>CAMZMU010000128.1:2605229-2952639 GCA_947311845.1 Poa pratensis | reverse complement strand
AACCGATGCATCTCCTTTCTTCCTGCGCGGGCCATGTCTCTCTTTTCTCCAACCAGCCCTGTACCATGTCTCTCTCCACTCCAACCAGGACCTGCCTCTTATCGAGGTCGTCGCAGAGCCGCGCGCGGTATCGTGCATCCACAAGGTAACAAGCAATCTCGCTTTCATAGTGCTCAAGTGCCGCTAGAAAGTATGTGGAAAGGGTATTTGAGATTTTGCAAACTCAGTTTGCTATTGTACGTAGTCCGGCTTGGTTTTGTGATTAAAAACCATTGGAAAGATTATGATGAATTATGTGATCTTCCACAATATGATCATTGATTTTGAGCGCAGTGACCACACTCTTGACCATCATTATGATTTTATTGCAAATGGTTGCGCATCCTTGTAGGAGAGAAGACCAAATCAAACACTTACTACAATTTTATCATGAGACTAGTTGAATGCTCGTGCGTTGCCACGTTCATTATTTATTTTAACCCTTATAAGGATATTTAATAAACCAAATGTATCATTATTCATCACATTTATCAATAATTTTACCAGGGACAGTTTGGATTTAATCGAGTTTTTTGTTTTTTCTCATGGACTTTTCCCCATTTCCAGGTGGTTGGATGAGATGGGGGAGAGATAGGAACACAAGGGGTTATCTGTAAAATGTGTAATGTGGGTGTTCCTGTCCGTTAGATATAAATCGAACGATTCTGGATGAAAGATGGCAGACACACAATCATCATCAACTGTGGTTTTATAGGTGTAGAGATTCAAGATGCAGAAACCCATCAACAACTAAAAATTGATCAATATTGAGGAGGGGTGAAGATGGAGTGGCCAACAAAATCCTTGATTTGCCCTGTTTTATTTCGGTTTCTACAAACTTTGTGACTTTTGTTTACATAATTTGAGTTGTGTTTCATCAAAGAACATTGTGTTGTAATAATTATGCACTGCTCGTTTCCTATTTCGTCGGAAATTGTTTTAGTCAATGTAATTTATGTACTTAGTGATTTGGACTACATATGCATAATAGGAGAGCAGCTCAAATCTTGTCATTCTAGTTTTACAAAGCCGATTCTTACAAATACTTGAAAAGCTGAGAGCAAAATGGATTTGTAAACCTTCTTTATCCTATGGCTAAAACCAGAGTTATACCAATTCATTTTTGCAGAAGCTCTTGGAGATACTCTAACAGCTTGTCATCCGAGATTTCGATGGTTTCCCCTCCTCTCCTAGTTCGGCCATTTTATAATTTTACAGGTAACACATTAGCCCGTCACCGGCCAGCATTTGTACATGTCTCAACCCGATACACAAATTCTTTTTTGTTTTGAGGAAGGATCTGATTTAAATTCAGGAACTCAGTACAAATTACAGCTAGGTCCAACAGAAACAAAGAAAAACACAAGAACCCAGAAATTTGCACGGAGCACCCCGAGCTGCCTGAAAGGATCACAACCAGATCCAGAACTTGCCCCAAGAACCTAGGCGACGGCGTCGCCGCCGTACCACTCGCCGCCGGGAAGAAGCCGCCCCACCTTGTAGAAGGCCGCAGCAGCTGTCCGCCTCTGGAGGACGGATCCGAGCGTCGCTGAACGAACACGGCCGCAGCAGCCAGTCCCCGCAACCACCCTTCTTCCAGCCGGCGACGCGCCGCCTAGGTCCACCACCACGAACCCCTCACCACCTCCGGACGCAGCTCCCCTCGCCACCATGGCCGGCCAGAGCTGAAGCGTCGACGAAGAAGCCCACCAGAACCACCTGCAAACAAAAAGGAACGCCGAACTCCACCCGCTTCTCCCCTCGCCACCGAGGCCGGCCGGAGAAGCAGAGGCGCAGAACCACGCCCGACGAACCTCCACTACCTCCCCGGCGCCGAGGCCGGAACGGGGAAAGGAGGGGGAGGACAAACTCCGACACGATGAAACCGTCGGCACCGTCTTCGACAGCATCGCCTGGAGACAGAAACAGAAACCTAACCCTACCTATCTACACGCAGGACGAGATCTCGGAGCTCCCCTCCACCTCACGGTGCCAAAACGGCGACCGGAGGCGAAGGGGAGCGGCGGATCCGCCGGCGAGAGCTGGGGACTTTGGTCGCCTCCTCGGTCGCCACTCCCAAACAGTAGCAGGGAAGGGATAAGGAGAGGGGTTTAAAGGTAACCCGATACACAGATTCGAACCCAACAATTCGCACAGGTCCGTCCAAGCAATCTTCTCCGGTAAGGTAAAATACAATCTAATCCTTTCCCACGGATCTCCTTGAACCAAACTGTGTATGTAGCTAATTCTCGAACAACAAATTAATAGGGAGCGATCGAGCTAAGAATGTGATCAGTATGTGAGCGCGGTGGTGTTGGCGCCGAGCAGCAGCTGCTCCGCCTTGAACTGCTTCCACTCGTCGAGCACGGCGCCGAGCCTGCCCATCTTCTCCTGCAGCCCGTCGAGGCAGTTGGCCTGGAAGGTGCACACCTGGTGGAAGTTCTGCCTGAACTCGCAGTGGCCGGCGAAGTAGGCGGTGTCCAGCAGCTGCACCGTGGCCCCGTGCGTCGCCGCCAGCTGGTGCTTCACCCTGTCCAACACCAGCCCGTCGCGCTCCCCGGGTGGCGCGTCATGGCCTCGTACCAGCCGTCGAAGAACGCCGCCGCCGCCGCGGTCGGCCTCGCGTACACGAGCCCGCCGCTGGTCGCCGGCTTGTCCAGGTCGTACGGGTTGTCGCCGTGGAA
Source organism: Poa pratensis (assembly GCA_947311845.1). NCBI lineage: Eukaryota > Viridiplantae > Streptophyta > Magnoliopsida > Poales > Poaceae > Poa > Poa pratensis. The sequence goes on along the minus strand of CAMZMU010000128.1, from coordinate 2,949,916 downwards.
CATCTCGCACGACACGGCGACGTCGGCGCCAGCGGGGACGCGCAGCAGCGGGTTCCGGAACCACAGGGTGGCCACGTCCGTGGACAAGAAGCCGTAGCCCAGCGCCAGCACCCGCGACTGGAACCGGTGCCGCGCCAACGCCGGCTGGTCGCCGCCCCCGGCGCCGGCGAGCAGCGGGTAGCAGAGCTGGTGCATGTGCCGGCACCTGTCGAAGCCCTTGGCGTCCGTGGCCACCACCACCAGGTGCTTCAGCTGGGGCTGCGTCCGCACGCCGATGCTGAAGCTCTCCAGGAAGATCTGGAGGACCGAGCCCGGCAGCGCCACCGCCTCGTCCACGAAGGTGATGATGATCGTCTTGTCCGCCATGGACGCCCTTTGGAGAAGCTCCGCGAGGCTGTGGTCGTCGTCGTCTATACTGCTCACAGCCGCGACCTGCATACTTACAGGTTTCAGTTCTGACATACTTACAACAGATGAGAAGAATCGAGACAAGAAGATGATTGATGTGTACGAACCGTGTTGAGCTTCCTCAGGCCGAGATCTGCGACGGTGTACGGGCAGGGAGCAGCCGGCAGCAGCAGCACGACAAAGGCCGCCGTCGCCGCTGCTCCCAGAAGGAAGCAGAGCAAATTCCTCACCGAGTTCATAGCCAGTGATCGATCCAAGAGAAAGTCTCGAGCTTCTAGGAGTGCAGAGCACACTGAATCAACTTGTGATGCATCGTACATAGAGACGGCCTCTGCGATTTACTTTATTGATACCAAGATTCCTGTCAGAATAGAAGAAAATAAAACGGAAATCGAGACATTGTGGCAATTAATACCACGGTTGACCAGATTTCATCTTACATGACTTCTACCGTTCCACGTGATGCAGCTGACTAGTGAAAAACATGAACAGAGCACACTGCACACGCGCCGTCTCTCAATAGGTCTCTCGCAGAGGGCAAAGGTTGTGCTTCCATCAAACCGGCTACTTTTCCTTTCTAAAATACAAACGGATGAACTTAACGGAGCTAGATTATGCTATAGATTGGTCAACCTAAAATGGAGCCCGGGGCTACATGGAGCTCGTTTTTTGAAAACTCGAAATCGACATTTTTAAATTTCTAAAAATCGTGAAACCATTTTCAGACGTAGATAAACACACGGTACGACTTCCACACCATGATTTGAACGACACCAACACTTCTCCCTGCTCTATTATGAGTGATAAACACACGGTACGACTTCCACTATTTTTCTAATTGTTGCACTATTTTTGCTTGAATTTTACTGAACTTAAAAAAAAGTTAATATTTATTTCATTTTGCCATGAATTTTATGTGACTACAAAATAGTTAATAATTATTGAAGTATTTTTCCATGAATTATAGTGGTCTGTAAAAATAGCTAATAAGTATTTTTACTACTTTTGCGTTAAGTTCAGTGACCGTAAAAATTGTGCTTCTCAGTTGTAAAAATAGACCTGTTTATAAGGTAGCATTTGGATGGGAACAAGGTTTGGGTTCTCATTAGCAGACTAAATCTCATTTGGAAGCAAATAGTGGCTTCTCAGTTGTTAAGTTTGGAAACATTTTGAAACCTCTTGAATAGTTTAAACATAGCCAATTAGTCTTGAATAGAGAATTGCTCAACATATAACGAGGACAACAAGATTGACATGCGAAGTTGAACCACGTTTCTGATGCAATAATCTATTATCGACTCAGCAACATCAGCACAGCACAAGTGATGGAAGTTTTAGACACACAAAGGAGATACTCGTAAGATGCGAAATTTCGTAGGTCGCACGGGAGATTTCTCATTGTGGTACGCACATCCAAGGCATCAGGTCCATGAAAGGAAATGAGAGCTAGAAAATTATTATGGGACATTAAACAGTTCATTAACATAGATTCTTCATACACCAGAGCTGAGACCATACTAGGAGTTACCGATAATAAGAACCATACGGTGATACGAGACATCTGAAATTTCAGTACCCAGATTAACAAGAAAACTGCACAGCGCAGCAAACCAAATTAAGAGTCCTGGCTAGCTACATCCCTAGGATGAAGGGATGCTCCTTGTTGACATCATCTTCTCCTTGCATCTCAAAGAACGGAAGAGGAACAATGCTCTCTTGCCAAGAATACAGAGTAATCTCCATGCCGCAGTCTCGATCATCGGCGTCATCGCATTTCAGCGCCGTGCCTCTTAGTAAGTCGCCGTCAAAGTGGCAGTGCAACAGGCGGTAGTGAAACCTGATGAGGAACTCACGATCGTTGAGTACAGCCATCCGGCAGACAAAACGGCTCCTCCCCCGAGTCATAAAGCTGCGTAGGTGACGGCGAGACGATGCTAATCCGATGCGTCAAGTCCCAGAGCCCGGCCTCGTAGTCCTGCATCATGAACACCTCGACATCGGTGCGGCTCGTGCCGTCGCCGGTGCCACACAAGGCGAGGGCGCCGTCGACCTCGAACAGCAACGGCACAGGGCCTGGCCCGGCAGGACGGTCCATCCACCGGAATGTCTCGTCTATTGTTTTGTTATGCTCCGAATCCTATTATACCATATATGGAGTCCTATCAGAAAGGCATGTATACAACTCTGTTTCGTGTCCGCTAAGAAAGAGAGTTGTTTGTCCCCCATATATAGTTACATGTAGTCATAAATTAGATTGTGAGATTGAGAGAGATCCACCAGATCCATAACACGAGAAGGGTTTGTCCTCTCGTGCATTGTAATACTCCTCCTGATTATAGTGATACGCCTTCGTGTGTTCCGTGGTTTTTTCCCGTAAGGATTTTCCACGTAAAAATATGTGTTCTTATTCTTTGTTTAATCTACTTTTGTTGCGCAGTTTTACAACAAGTGATATCAGAGCCAAAGGATTCGGCGATCTGCTGCTCCGGGAGAATTTCCACTGCGCTCCCGGGCAGCACCGTCGCAGTGTCTTGGATCAACAGCCGCAGTTGCGGCATCACACAGCTTTATCAAGATCGCACCAATCCGTCAAATCGCCGAGATCGCTAGCTCAGTTTTTCGTCAGCCTGCAAGTTTTCGTCTGGTACGTCTTCGGATCCATCGCTTTATCCTATCCGGCATTAATTCCGTGTGAGAAGCTGCGCTTGGATCGTCGCTAGTACCAGATCTGAATTTGAAGCACGTCCAAAGCGAGATTGGTTTCCGCTCTAGGAGCTGGTACGTTGCATCAGTTTGAATCGGTTCCGTCTACTACGTTCAGTTTAGCCAGCCAGGAAAGATGATGGTTTGGTTTATACTACGTAAATTACAGATCCATCCAAGTATCAAGTCCCGAGGCAAAGAAATCAAAGCAAACAGTTTTGTACTGTATCACGCGAAGTCCATAGCAATCAAAGAGATCAGCTGCTGCAGTTCACGTGAAGGCAATTACGTGAAAGCTGATCCTTTGATCTTGCTCTGCTACGTCCACCCAATGCATTACCAGGTGCTCTCCAATTCATATTTGCTCTGCAATTTAATTCTGTAAGGAATATTCTTTGGCTTGTACTACTTTGTGCATAGATTATCTGCTCATTGTTATCATGGAGTATGATCTTTCGTTGTTGGATCATGACACAAATTTTACTTACGGCAAGTCAACATGCGAGCCTTGTTTGGCGAAGGCCGATTATGAGATTTAGTTTTCTGTTTAAGGTGGAGTTTATTGGATTATAGCCTTTTGGGACAATGTTATGGATGCAAATTCAGGATATTATATTGCTGCAATTACATGAACACAATTCAGAAAAGAAAATTATGGAGGAGGTAATTATTTAAGCATGTTGGTAGCTAGCATATACTTTTCTCTCCAGTATTTTGCTGTTATGCATGTGAAGGTTTTATTCAGTTCGTGATGAGGATCAGTTATGGTGCAACGAGATTTGTTTTCTGCTAGATACTATAACATTTAGTACTGTTCAGCTTTCGATACAATTCAGTTTTCTTTGCTCTTTTATGAGGGGTCTATTGCAGAGTTGATGCTCCGTTGCACGTTGAGCAGGTTCCATCCGACAGTTGTTCTACAGGGACAAATTTTGACCATGTCATGGATTTTTCATTACCGTCGGCAGTTTTTTTGGTGTACGTGATGTCATCCGTACCATATGCTCTTGCATGAGTATTGTTTGCCGAGGTTTGTGCTTTGTGGCACGTTCAGATTCCATGAGATGAGTTCTTCACAATGTTTATGTGCACCGAGATGTTGCACTATTGAGCTATGCGCTCGTTCAGGCACCACAGGAGATATGATGACTTATGTCATTTGATGATTGGACGGTTTTTCAGTTTCGGAGGTCAGTGATACGTCTCAAACGTATCTATAATTTTTGATGTTCCATGCTTGTTTTATACCAACTGCTACATGTTTTGCATCTACTTTATATCACTTTTATACTTTTTTGGGACTAACCTATTAACAAGATGCCGAAATGCCAGTTCCTGTTTTCTGCTGTTTTTGTATTCCAGAAAAGGTAGTCTGGAAATATTCTCGGAATTGGACGAAACTACACGGGGTGCCTATTTTTCCAGAACACGCCTGACGGAGCGAAGGAGCAGCAGAGGAGGGCCACCAGGAGGCCACACGCACCCAGGGCGCGGGCCCCCCTTCTGCCGCGCCCTGGGGTGGTGTGGGCCCCTCGGGGGTCCGCAGCCGCCGCCCTTTCGCCTACTTATTCCCCCCGACGCGAAAACCCTAAGTACCTGAGCAAATATCCATGAAAAGATCCAGAGACGCCGCCGTCATCAACCCTAGCTCGGGAGGGTTCAGAACCTCTTCCCGGCACCCTGCCGGAGAGGGGAATCGTCACCGGAGGCTTCTACATCGCCATGCCTGCCTCCGGAGTGATGCGTGAGTAGTTCATCCTTGGACTACGGGTCCATAGCAGTAGCTAGATGGTTGTCTCTCCACTTTGTGCCATCATGTTTAGATCTTGTGAGCTGCCCTACATGATCAAGATCATATTATTGTAATGCTACATGTTGTGTTTGCTGGGATCCGATGAATATTGAATATTATGTCAAGTTGATTATCAATCTATCTCATATGTTATTTAAGATCTTGCATGCTTTCCGTTACTCGTAGATGTTTTGGCCAAGTAGATGCTTGTAACTCCAAGAGAGAGTATTTATGCTAGATAGTGGGTTCATGTCTCCGTTTAACCTGGGACAGTGACAGAAAGTTCTAAGTTTGTGTATGTGCTGTTGCCACTAGGGATAACCTAACGATGCTATGTCCACGGGCATATGTGTTTGTTTACATTACGCACTTTACTTAATGCAATTATCCGTTGCTTACAACTTAATACCAACGGGGGACTCGGATGACAATCCGGCGGTGGATTATTAGTCATAGATGCTGTTGGATAACGGTCTATGTATCATGTCGTAATGCCCAATTAAATATCATAGTAGTCAACATGTCATGTATATGCATTGTCATGCGCTCACTATTCGTCAATTGCCCAGCTGTAATTTGTTCACCCAACATGTTAGTTATCTTTTATAGAGAGACACCACTAGTGAACTGTGGACCTCGGTCCATTCTTTTACACTGATTAAACAACCACAAACTGCAAACTGTTCCTTTTTCATTCTCTGCAATTTAATACTCATTTTCCACACCATACGTTTAATCCTTTGTTTTCAGCAAGCCAGTGAGTTTGACAACCTCACTGTTTCGTTGGGGCAAAGTACTTTGATTGTGTTGTGTGCAGATTCCACGTCAACAGTCCAGACTCCCTGCAACAGCTATCTTTCTGGCGCCGTTGACAACCTTCTGAAGAGTTGCTGCTCCTACTGGTTCGATAACCTTGGTTTCTTTCTGAGGGAAAACTTGCTGCTGACTACATCATACCTTCCTCTTGGGGTCTCCCAACGAACGTGTGTTTCACGTCATCAAGCTATTTTTCTGGCGCCGTTGCTGGGGATACAGCAGTCTTCTGCAAGGGGAGTTTCACGCTTCCAATCTCTTTACTTTGTTTTTGTCTTGCTTAGTTTATTTTATTTTATCTTGTTTGCTTTCAATTATCAAAAACACAAAAAAATTAGTTACTTGCATCTAGTTTATTTTCTGTTTGGTTATTATTTCATCATGCTTCTCCCTAAGTATACTTTAAAAGAAATATCTGTGGGTAGTGGGTCTATCGTTGGAAGAGATAACATTGAGGAATTCTTAAATCATGTTAGTATGGTTAAATATTTTGAAGATAGATCCTTGGTAGAACTTGCCCCAAATTATGAAATTGCTACAGCTTCTCTAGTTCACATGTTGGAAGCTCGGTTTGCCAACCTTAGTCCCATAATGCAGCACATGTTTCTAAAACTCCATGATACGGAAGATGGTGAAAAGAAAGATTTTATTTTAGAAACCCTACTTAAAGAATTTGGTGATGTTGCTAGGGAAGCTCGAAAAGTTTTTATTAAATACAAGATGCTTGGTTATTATATTGACGTTGTTAATACACTTGAAAAACTTGAAAAAGAGAGGCTCAAGTACACTAAGGAAACTAATGGTGAGGGGGAAGTTAAAATACCAATACCTTTTAAGCTTATAGGAATGCAGGAGGCACTAGAAAAGAATTTTGATTGGATTGTTCCTGAGAACCCATTTGATGAAAATGATGAGCCTAGAGGTATTGAGAAAGGGAATTCCAAAACCTACATAGATAAGATGAATTGCATTGTTGAGAAAACTTCCGACCTCTCTTTTGATGCTTCTTCACTTGCTAATACTTTATGCATGCTTTGTGCCTAGCTAAAAGGCGTTAAAAAAAGCGCTTATGGCACTACTTGGAAAACCCTTATAGGTGGGTTGGCATTCTGTGGCGCACCCTTAATTGGTGCGTGATGTAGCCCAACCTATGGCTCCTACAACAAGTGGACCAATGACAAGAGCAAGAGTCAAAGCTCTCCATGATAAGGTGAACTCACTCCTATCTATGTGTGATCTCGACACTCCTTTGAATGGCTTGCTACTTCATTCCGATACCTTGTGTGTGCTCAGCTATGGTGGACCTGATGACCCCTATGAAGATCTCCAAGGAAGTGATGAAGATGGCCAAGAGACGTCGCAAGACGAGGGAGAGGGAGCTGTGGAAACTGGCCAGCCGGCCCCCAGGCCGGGCTACCTCCAGAGCCAACTGGCCTCCAGGCCGGCCTAGGCCGGGCCACAGGCCGGCCTACCGCCCGACGCAACCAGCCCTCCAGCCGGCCTAGGCCGGACCCAGGGCCGGGCCCCTGCCCGAGGCAGCCGGCCTCCAGGCCGGCCTCAGCACGACTCCAGCCAGCCCCCAGGCCGACCCTCAGGCCGGCCTCCACACCAGCCTCGGCCGGCCTCCAGGCCGGTCTCCCTGAAGACTTCAGCCTGCGCGCTTGACGGGCCCACGTGGCCTTGTATCGCCCACTTTTCGCCCATCTCGTGACTTAGACTATAAATAGACCCTTCCCCTCCAGATCTAGGGTTAGACTATGTTTTGAGATTAGAGTAGAGCTAGACTCCTTCTTCTCAAAGTTCTCCTTCCTCCCCTTGTGGGGATGGTTCCTCCCCTAGTGGAGAAGATCCCCTTGTGGATTCAAGACCTCTACTTGTAGTTGACTACTTGCCAATCTCTCCACCTTCGTGTGGATTCTATTGGACCGGTTGGACCGACCGGTAAGGGAAACGGTTCTTGTATCTTGTGCGTGTTCTTGTGTTCTTGGCGTTCTTCCTCGTGTTCTTCGTGTTCTTGCGTGAGTTCGTCCCATCCTCCGTCAATCCGTGAAGATCGGGCCACCCTAGAGGTCCAATCCTCATCATATGGTATCAGAGCTCTAGGTTGACACGGATTTGATTTGTGTTTCCACCGAAATCCACCAAATTTTTCTTTGTTTTTGAGAAAATCGAAAATTTCCACCAAAAATAGCCTTGCCTTGATTCGAGCCGATCTGTCGATTCGTTGCGTTTTTGGTAGATTTTGTCCATGGATCTGTTGCTTTAGGACCCCCTCCACCCTTGTTTGCGTTCCCTAGCCTTAATTTTGCCAATTTCCCACGAAATCGAGGATTTTTCGCGTCGTTTTTCCGCCCTAAATCCGCGGAGTTTCGAGATCCAGATAGGCCGGCCCCACAGCCGGTCCAGGCCAGGCCACAGGCCAGCCAGGCAACCGACGCGTCCGGCCCCCAGACCGGCCTAGGCCGGCCCCAGGGCCGGTTTGCCCAGAAATTTTTCTTTTCCTGCTTTTTCCTCGGTTCGTTTTGGCAATTATCCTTTGTTGTTTGAGTCCTTTTCCAGTGTGTGCAATGTCTATAACATCGACAAGCTTCCGCATCAACACGTCATCAATGCCAAGCAAAGACGACACCAAGGACTCGACATTTCCCCGTCATCGGAATCCGTTGTGAACCCTTCTTCCTTTCGCGCAACTTGAACCTATTGGACTAGCTCGGTGATATTGCGAGGCATTGCACGTGCTGAGTGTTTGTCTTCAAGTATTGGCGAGTGTGTATCGTTAGAGAGCTTGGCACTAGCAAAAGAGAAGGAATCATCATCAAAAAGCAAAAATCAAAAAAAAAAGAAAAGAAAAGAATCAAGTGGTGCCAAGTTTCATCTCTTGTAGGTTGCGACAAAGCTAAGACCGCCAAAGTGAGTGTGAGTGTTAACTCTTGTGCAAATCCGTTGCCCACAAAAAGCAATTGAGCTAGCGTCCTCTTGTGTTGGGTGACATTTGAGCACGTAGTCTTCGTTAGGTTCTATCTTCGAGTGCTCGCCCTTTGGTGCCCAACCCCATCATTCGCTTTTGTGTGTGTTTCTTGATACTTTGTGGTTGGAGTTTCTTTGGTAATTTGATCATTGTGGATTTTCTCTACCTTTGACAATATACTTGTCGGGGTTTGCTTGTTTCGTTTGCCACTTCATACCTTCCTATCCTCATAAGTGTGTGTGTTGGGTGTTAGAACCGGATACTCTCCTCTCAAGCCACATTATACTTGGGATATAGTTTGTCTTGGTTTTTCCTTACCCACATCTCACTTGTTCTTGAGAAAATGTTTAGGGGAAGTACAAACGGAAGCTCAAGCTCGGATGAGGAAATCCATGGTGGAGTTCGCGGTGATCATGGCTATGTCACACAATCGGAGCTTGTGGCATGCGACACTTTCTTCGTGATAACCTAGGACGCTACGAGCGCCGTCTTCAAAATCAAGAGAACACCTTCAACGACCGCATGTGCTAACGAAGCAAATATGGAGCGGTTGACCGAAGCTATCAACAACCTTGCGCGACAACGAGCTTCTTCACACTCAAGCCGTACAAGAAGCACCTCAAGGTCGACACAAGCACGTCATGGACGTCATGAACCTCGACAAGAACGTCAACATGATCCAAGGCGCGACGCCCATGAACGACCTCCTCCTCACGTTGAACAACCACATGATCTTCACGCGAACAATGCCAATGCGCATCAAGAACAACCTCACCAAAATGATGACGTCGCGAACGCATACCATCACCACCACCGCCACAACGTGATCGTCATGACCCATTGGCTAATGACAATGGCGTTCCGGGTGCGAATGACTTTGGTGAACAAGGACGTCACCCTCGTCATCCTCCAAGGCCACGTCATCAAAACCATGACAATGCGAACAATGTCGAGCAACCCGTTCCTCAACAAGAGCTACCTCCTCAACATGCGCCTCGTCAAGAGCTTCCTCATGATCGTCACCAACACCAACGTTCCGAGTCAAGTGATAACGAGTCAAGCCAACACAATGGTGATGGACTCAACCGAAGGAGACGTGGACGTGCATTCCCACGTGGTGGCCACCGTGAACTATGATGACTTGACCAACGTCCGCTTTGACATACCCAAGTTCTACGGCACAAGTGATCCGGAAGCTTACTTCTCATGGGTACTCAAGGTTGACAAGATCTTCCGGTGCAACGCTTCTCCGACACAAGAAGGTTGCCTTAGCCTCGATGGAGTTTGAAGAGTATGCCTCTTGTGGTGGGAACAACTACAAGATGCTCGCGTCGCTAACCACCAACAACCAATTGACACTTGGGTTGAAATGAAAGAAACATGTACAAGCGCTTCGTGCCAAGCCATTACACTAGAGACTTATACAAGAAGTTGCAAGAGTTGAAGCAAGGTTTGAAGTCGGTTGACGAGTACTACAAGGAAATGGAAATCTCCATGATGAGAGCCAATGTCAACGAGTACGAAGAGCAATCCATGGCTCGTTTCATGAATGGCCTCAACTATCCATCAAGAAGATCGTGGAGTTCCAACCATATGCCTCTTTGGTAGAGCTAGTACATCAAGCTTCCAAGGCCGAGCGCCACGTGCTTGAAGAGCTCAAATACCTCAAGACAAAGGCATTCTTCGCCAACAAGCCTTCTTCGTCAACTCCTACACCTTCACAAGCTCTTCCTCAAGCGAACACTCGAGGTCCTCCAAGAGTCTCTACTTCGACACCTCAAGCGCCTCAACCTTTCAAGAAAGTACCTCCCTCCTCCAAGGCGCCTCAAGGATCTTCGTCCGGCACAAGACTCTTGCAATGCTACAAGTGCGGCGGACAAGGGCACAAATCTTTTGAGTGCACCAACAAGAAGGTCATGATCATCAATGACATGGGAGAGTATGAATCTATGAGTGAAGATGAGTACAATGCTTTGAACAAGGTCGCCACAATGCAAAGTGCTCAAGAAGAAGAAAGTGAGATATATTGTGATGGCGACAACAACCCTTCCTTGGTTGTGGCAAGAGCTCTAACCACCAATGTTCAAGTAGAAGAAGACCAAAGATGCAACTTGTTTCACACTAGAGCGGGAATCAATGGAAAGTCCATCAAGGTCATCATAGATGGTGGAAGTTGCCACAACCTAGCGAGCAAAGAACTTTGTGATAAGCTCAACTTGAAGTTCAAGAAGCACCCACATCCTACCATGTGCAATGGTTGAGTGATACCGGAGCCGTCAAGATTCAACACATGGTGCAAGTGTCCTTCAAGATTGGAGCCTATGAAGATACGGTTGATTGTGATGTTGTGCCTATGAACGTTTGTCACTTACTCCTTGGGCGTCCATGGCAATTTGACAAGGGTGCTATGCATGATGGAAGGACAAACTACTATAGCTTCAAGAACAACGACAAGACCTTCGTCCTTCGTCCCATGACACCAAGTCAAGTCATCGCCGACAACGCCAAGACATTGCAAGGGCACAACAAGATCGTTCGTCTAGTGAGATGAGTGGTGAGCGAGAGACCCACCATAAAGTGAGTGAGAGCCACAAGCCAAATGAGTGTGACACTTCAAAGAGAGTTCCCACAAAACTTACACTATTTGCCACAAAAGAGAGATGAGGGAGTTGAGAGAGAACCCATCCACCCTCCACTATGTGCTCATATGCAAGGGTGAAGTTTCTATGACTAACACTTTCACAAACCTTCCTCCTTCTTTGTTGTCTCTTTTGAAGGACTTTGAAGATGTTTCCCTCAAGAGTGCCACCGGGACTACCTCCTCTACGCGGAATCGAGCACCGCATCGACCTTGTTCCCGGCGCACCGCTACCAAACCGCGCTCCTTACCGCACCAACCCCGAAGAGACAAAGGAGATCGAGCGGCAAATACAAGAACTTCTTGCCATGGGACATATCCGCGAGAGCTTGAGTCCGTGCCGTGCCCGTCATCTTGGTACCCAAGCACGACAACACTCTTCGCCTTTGCATGGATTGTCGCCCCATCAACGCCATAACCGTTCGGTATCGCCATCCTATCCCTCGACTTGATGATATGCTGATGAGCTTTGTGGTTCCGCTATATTCTCCAAAATTGATCTTAAAAGTGGATATCACCAAATACGCATGTGTGAAGGTGATGAATGGAAGACCGCATTTAAAACAAGCTTGGTCTTTATGAGTGGCTCGTCATGCCATTTGGTCTTTCCAATGCACCTTCTACTTTTATGCGTCTCATGAATCATGTTTTGCGTCCTTTATTGGCAAATTTGTTGTGGTATACTTTGACGACATCCTTATCTATAGCAAGTCTTTGGAAGAGCACACTTCTCATGTTGCTCAAGTTTTGTTGGTTCTTCGCAATGAAAAGCTTTATGCAAATCTTTCTAAGTGCACTTTTGCCACCAACAAACTTGTTTTCTTGGGTTTTGTTGTTTCTTCGGATGGAGTTGAAGTTGATGATGCAAGATACAAGCAATTCGGACTTGGCCTTTTCCGATGTCACTTGAGGAGTTGAGACGTTTTCTTGGTTTTGCCGGATTTTACCGCCGTTTCATCAAGGATTTTTCCACAATTGCTTGCCCCCTCCATGAACTTACAAAGAAGAATGTACCTTTCATTTGGGGCAATGCACATGATTTTGCTTTCAATGAGCTCAAACGGTTATTAACCGAAGCACCACTCCTTGCCCTTCCGGATTTCTCTAAGACATTTGAGATTGAATGCGATGCAAGTGGATTGGGCATTGGTGGAGTGCTTATGCAAAATGGTAGACCCATCGCATACCATAGTGAGAAACTAGATGGAGCTCGCTTGAATTACCCCATTTATGACAAAGAGTTATTTGCTTTGGTTCGTGTTTTGGATGTGTGGCAACATTACCTTCGTCCTAAGGAATTTGTCATTCATTCCGACCATGAATCCTTGAAATATTTGAAAAGTCAAACAAATTTGAACAAAAGACATGCTAAGTGGGTTGAGTTCATTGAGTCTTTCACTTTGTAATCAAATACAAGAAAGGTAAAGACAATGTGGTCGCGGATGCTCTATCCCGCAAGGCCAACCTACTTACACGTCTTGACATTAGTGTCTTGGGTTTGGATGAGATTAAAGAGTTGTATGCTACCGATGCTTTCTTTGGAGACATTTTCGCTCAATGTTCGGAGCACAAAGGAATTGGTGATTTCTATTTGCACAAAGGTTTCTTGTTTAAGGCTAACAAACTATGTATACCCGAGTCTTCGCTTCGTTTGGTCCTTTTGAAGGAATCTCATGGAGGACACTCATGGGTCACTTTGGACGCGACAAGACCTACGCCATGCTCTCCACCAACTACTATTGGCCAGAATGAAGCGTGATGTGGAACGCCTAGTTCGACGATGTTCTACATGTCTCAAAGCTAAGTCTACTCTAAACTCTCATGGTTATACACACCATTGCCTATTCCACATCACCCATGGTCCGATATAGCTATGGATTTTGTCTTAGGACTCCCACGCACTAAAACAAACAAGGATTCCATCTTTGTCGTCATTGATCGCTTCTCTAAAATGGCACACTTTATACCTTGCAACAAGAGCGACGATGCTTCACACATTGCTACTTTGTTTTTCAGGGAAATCGTCCGTCTTCATGGAGTGCCCAAGACCATTGTGTCGGATCGTGACACCAAGTTCGTGAGCTATTTTTGGAAGACTTTGATGGCCAAGATGGGAATCAAGCAACTATTCTCCACCGCATACCACCCTCAAACCGATGGCCAAACCGAAGTGGTGAACCGAAGCCTATCTACACTCCTTCGTGTGTTGATCAAGCCTAACTTGAAGAATTGGGAAGAGTGCATCCCACACGCCGAGTTCGCCTACAATCGAGCACTTCACCGCGCAACAAAGAGAACACCCTTCGAGATCGTCTATGGCTCAACCCCTACACCGCGCTCGACATGCTACCACTTCCACTCCGTGAGCAAGTTAACATGGACTTCGACAAGCGAGCCGCTTACATGAAGAAGCTCCATGAGGAAACAAGAACTACTCTCGAGAAGCACAACAAAGACCATGCTACGAAGATGAACAAACACAAGCGCGCCATGATATTTGAAGAAGGAGACCTTGTTTGGCTACACCTTCGCAAAGATCGCTTTCCGGATGCAAGGAAGTCCAAGCTTCACCCTCGTGGAGATGGACCTTTCAAGGTTATCAAGCGCATCAACGACAATGCCTACAAGATCGACATCTCCAACTCCAAACACTTGGTCCATGACACCTTCAACGTCGCCGACCTATCGCCATACCTTGGAACATCAAGCGATGAGGATGACCAAGAGTCGAGGACGACTCTTTTCCAAGGGGGGGGAGATGATGTAGCCCAACCTAGGCTCCTACAACAAGTGGCCCAATGACAAGAGCAAGAGTCAAAGCTCTCCATGATAAGGTGAATCACTCCTATCTATGTGTGATCTCGACACTCCTTTGAATGGCTTGCTACTTCATTCCGATACCTTGTGTGTGCTCAGTTATGGTGGACCTGATGACCCCTATGAAGATCTCCAAGGAAGTGATGAAGATGGCCAAGAGACGTCGCAAGACGAGGAGAGGGAGCTGTGGAAACTGGCCAGCCGGCCCCTAGGCCGGCCCAGGCCGGCCCCCAGGCCGGGCTACCTCCAGAGCCAACCGGCCTCTAGGCCAGCCTAGGCCGGGCCACAGGCCGGCCTACCGCCCGACGCAACCAGCCCTCCAGCCGGCCTAGGCCGGACCCAGGGCCGGGCCCCTGCCCGAGGCAGCCGGCCTCAGCACGACTCCAGCCGGCCCCAGGCCGGCCCTCAGTCCGGCCTCCACACCAGCCTCGGCCGGCCTCCAGGCCGGTCTCCCTGAAGACTTCAGCCTGCGCGCTTGACGGGCCCACGTGGCCTTGTATCGCCCACTTTTCGCCCATCTCGTGACTTAGACTATAAATAGACCCTTCCCCTCCAGATCTAGGGTTAGACTATGTTTTGAGATTAGAGTAGAGCTAGACTCCTTTTCTCAAAGTTCTCCTTCCTCCCCTTGTGGGGATGGTTCCTCCCCTAGTGGAGAAGATCCCCTTGTGGATTCAAGACCTCTACTTGTAGTTGACTACTTGCCAATCTCTCCACCTTCGTGTGGATTCTATTGGACCGGTTGGACCGACCGGTAAGGAAAACGGTTCTTGTATCTGGTGCGTGTTCTTGTGTTCTTGGCGTTCTTCCTCGTGTTCTTCGTGTTCTTGCGTGAGTTCGTCCCATCCTCCGTCAATCCGTGAAGATCGGGCCACCCTAGAGGTCCAATCCTCATCAGTGCGCCACAGAAATATTTCTGTGGCGCATGGAAGAAGGTGCGCCACAAATTTTTTGGACTTTCTGTGGCGCATCTGACAGACATGCGCCACAGAAATCGGACATTCTGTGGCGCATGGAAGCGAATGCGCCACAGAATCTCATATTTCTGTGGCGCATGCCCACCCGTGCGCCACAGAAATAGCGTGGGTCGCACGTTCCAATTATTGGGCCAGGTCCATCTGGGAGATTCTGTGGCGCACGTGGCCCAGTGCGCCACAGAAAGTTCATATTCTGTGGCGCACCAGCCGCCATGCGCCACAGAATATTGGATTTCTGTGGCGCACCCAACACGGTGCGCCACAGAAAGTTGACATTATGTGGCGCACCGAGCTGCGTGCGCCACAGAATGTTGGCCCAGATCCACAAAAAGGTGGCAGCACCCACTTTCCCCATGTGACCTTCTTCATTCTCCCCCCCATGCATCTAGCTCGAGCTCCTCCTCTCTCCCATGGCATTTTGACCATCCTATTATCCATTATTTGTTGTTAAACTTACTTTGTTTGACATAGAATTGGTGAGGGCTTGGGGAAAGCCTCCATATATATTCTCCTCCTCTCTTTTTGTCCACTATTTTCCCTCCATCACCACACACTCTCTCTCATCGATCACGGTCACGTCTCGGGAACGGATCTAGATCTACTAGGTGGGTATTGTTGGATGGGTGTTTGTTAAAGGCATGAGAAACTTATCGGCGGGCGATTGTGTGTTTGGTTTGCATGAAGCAAACTATTTGTTGAACGGATCTATGCATGAAACTTGTGTGTGTGGTTTGCATGAATCTTTGCTTGTTGTTGCTTGCGCCGGCGTGGTGCATGGATGTTTGCCGAAATGTTGATTCATTTCCATTTCGGTAAATTTTTGCACCACATATGTCCTACTTCTAGGGGAAGTCATGCCGAATTTTTTCGTCGAACATTTCTGACTTAATAACACATACTCTATATGTTTACCGCGTAGGCGACCATGGTCATGAAGATGAGCTCCAGTCGAATCAACACTACAAGGAAGAAGCGAAGGTGGAAATGAATCAGTGCAACAGGCGCCACATACGATGTCCGTGTAGAAGTTGCAAATTTGTGAGATGGATCGACCCTGATTGGACAATTGGAGGAACACCTGCTCAGGCGCAGTTTCATGGAAGGCTTCAATGAAGCGCCGACAGCAAATGTTGCGCCTGAAGATGAGGGCGGGCAAGATGATCGTGACGAAGGAGATGCCGACGGACATGGTCATGATGAAGGAGTAGATGGTGGTGGAGAAGACGCGAACACGCCGCAGAGCTCGCTATTGTCGGCCTTGATGGAGTCTCATGTTCAAGAACTGCTCCTCAAGGAGGCGAGGACCTTTAGAGAGAAAGCCAAGCTGGCGCAAATGGAGAAAGACGGGAAGACTCCGTTGTATCCAGGGTGCCGGCCATAGGATACGCGCTTGCAAGTAACGCTTGATGCTCTGGAGATGAAGTCGGGAAACAAATGGACCGACGTGAGCTTCAACAAGAACATGAAATTCTTCCACGAGCGTCTTCCCGAGGGGAACACATTGCCAACTAGTATCGAGGAGGCCAAGAAAGTCGTGTGCCCTCTTGACCTACCGCACGTTAAATACCACGCCTGCATCAATGATTGCGCAATTTATCGGGGCGAGTACGAGGACAGAACCACATGTCCGATGTGCGGCCAAGGACGGTACAAGAGCCGTGGGAAGCAAGGTCCTCACAAAGTGGTATGGTACTTTCCTATCACTCCCCGTCTGCAGCGGTACTTCGTGGACCCTAAGGAAGCAAAGCTCATGCAATGGCACGCGGAAAGGGTGAAGCCTGAAGAAGATCCGGAGAAGGGCATGATCCTTACACACCCTGCAGACGCTAGCCAGTGGCAAGAGTTGGACGCCGTCGGAAATTTCGGAGGCGACGCAAGGAACGTCAGGCTCGGTATGAGCACCGATGGACTCAATCCGTTCGGCAACCAGAGTAGCACGCATAGCACCTGGCCCGTGTTTGTATGGCCTTACAACCTTCCCCCGTGGTTGTGCACGAAGCAAAGGTATATACACATGAGTCTTCTCATTCAGGGGCCGAAACAAGCAGGTGTCCACATACATACGTATCTCGCGCTGTTGGAAGAGGAGTTAGCCACATTGTGGGCGACCCCAGCACGTACGTGGGATGCCTACACTGGGGATTATTTCCCCATGAGAGCCGCGCTGCTCACGATGGTGCATGACTATCCTGGTTGCTCATATGTATCG
Source organism: Poa pratensis (assembly GCA_947311845.1). Taxonomy (NCBI): domain Eukaryota; kingdom Viridiplantae; phylum Streptophyta; class Magnoliopsida; order Poales; family Poaceae; genus Poa; species Poa pratensis. Next base: position 2,932,591 of record CAMZMU010000128.1, on the reverse strand, counting down.
GCCCAGGTAAGCCATGGATTCTGCGCATGTGTCAGGTGCATGGACTCAACCCCGCATCTCCAGCTACCAAGGAATCCAGGGTCTTCAAAACCGTGTACCCTGGGGCTCGAAGGTGGCTTCGCATGGATCACCCGTGGAGGAAACGCGGTGACCTGTTTAATGGTAAGGACGAGCCCGAAGGACCCCCGATCCCGAGGAGCGGCACAGAAATCGACGAGCTGTTGAATAATTGGAAGGAGTGCCCCGCGCGGGAAAGAAACGACCGAAGGTAGATCCGCTGCTGGGTGTATGGAAAGCGAGGTCTGTTTTCCACAACTTGCCCTACTGGAAGGTCCTCAAGACGCCACATAGCCTCGATATGATGCACATTACGAAGAATGTCACCGAGAGTCTTCTTGGCACTCTTTCCAACATGCTGGAAAAGACCAAGGATGGGATGAAAGCAAGATACGATCTGAAATGGCTTGGTGTCAGGAAAGAATTTCAGGCCCCCGATAGCGATGACGATGATGATGATGATCAGACGGAAGGGACTCAAGGTCGCCGCAAAAGGGTAAAGAAGAACAGTGTGGTGCTTCCCGCTACGTGCTTCACTATGAGTCCGGAGGAGCTCGGGCAATTCTACAGGTGTCTTCTAGGAGTCAAATTTCTGAATGGTTACGCGGGCAGATAAGCAGATATCTGGACGGTACGAAGAAGAGGTTTAGCGGGATGAAGTCTCACGACTGTCACGTGCTGTTGACGCAGGTACTTCCCGTTGCGATTTGAGGGATAATGGACGAGCACGTCCGTGATACGCTGCTTGCCCTTTGCAACTTTGTCGACGTCATCAACAGGAAGTCGATCGGGGTGAAGCAGCTCGACAGGCTACAAGAAGAGATCGAGCTGGTACTATGCGAGCTCGAGATTTACTTCCCGCCAGCATTCTTTGATATATGCGTGCATCTCCTTCTCCATGTCGTTGATGACATCAGGCAGCTAGGGCCAACATTCATGCACTACATGATGTCGTTCGAAAGGATGAACGGTGTCATGAAAGGATACGTTCGCAACAGGGCCCGTCCAGACGCAAGCATGGCCAAGGGCTTTCTAACCTACGAGTGCATATCCTTATGCCAGAATTATCTAAGCACCGAGAACCAGATGTAGGTCTGCCCACGAGGAAACACTTCGACAGGCTCAATGGATATGGTCACCGAGAGGGCGCCAGCTCAACCTTTGTCAGCATGCAGGGTCGAAAGGACGACTTCGAAAGGGCTCACCGGGTCGCGCTACAACACTTACAGCTGATCGAAACTTGGGTGGAACAGCACAAATGCTTACTCGAGCAACATTACATCAATCTGGGCCGGCCGAGGAAGAAGCGAGACGTAACCAGAGAGCACAACGCCAGCTTCACGTGTTGGTTCAAGCAAAATCAAATGGAGCTAGCAAAGAGGAAACCGCCATCTACGGAAGATGAACAACTCATATTCTCCTTATCACGGGGTCCCTCGCATAACGTAAAGACCTATCAGGCGTACGACATCGACGGCTATAGATTCTACACCGAGGAAAAGGACAAGATGTCGGAATATCAAAACTCAGGAGTAACTATGCTATCATACGGCGATGAGGAGGCTACTGTCAAGAAAAGATACTTCAGAAGGATTGAGGACATATGGGAGCTCAACTACTGTGGAGAGGTGGTGCCAATGTTCCGTGTAAGATGGGCCAAGGACGTCGTCAAAGAAGGTCGGTATTTCACCACCATGGTAATACCCGATGCCAAATCAAAGAACGCCTCCGCGAAAAATGAGCCATGGGTACTCGCTAGCCAAGTTGAGCAATGCTTCTTCATTACCGACCCGTCAAAGCCTAGCCGTGTTGTCGTGAGGAGGGGCAAGAGGAGCATCATCGGAATGGAAGGAGGCGCCACCGAGCAAGACTTGGACAACGAGCCAAAGATCGAGGAGGAATTCGACAAGTTCTTCGACATGCCTACTACTAGTACACAAAGAAGGAAGATCTCCCTACCTACCAAAGGTTGTCCGTTCACGCGAAGAAATCTCAAGGTCACCAGCCTAAAGTTTTCAACCGCGAAGAAGGGAAAGAAGAGAATCTAGCTCACGGAACCGAGATGAAGAATACTTTTTTGGTGTATTTAATTTGTGTGTGTGTGTGAGACAATGCAAGCATATATATATGTATGGGACATTTGGTGTGAGACAATGCAAGAGTTATGTATTCAGTGAACTAAATATGTATGAGACATATTGTGTGTATTTTTTGAAACAAATTTAACCAAAAATATTTGTAAGAAAAAAGTTCAGAACAAATTGAGACAGCCAGCAGGTCCTTTTAGCACTGCAGGGCACCTAATTTTGTGGCGCACCCCCTAGTGGATGCGCCACAGAATCTTATCTTTCTGTGGCGCATCCCTCCGCTGGTGCGCCACAGAAATTCTGGGCGTGGACTTACATGTGGGGCCGGCATCGGGAGGCAAGGAAATTCTGGGGCGCATCCAGGCTGGCATGCGCCATAGAATTCTCACAATTCTGTGGCGCATGCCTACCCGGATGCGCCACAGAATTTCCTTTGCCTCCACTTACATGTGGGCCCCCGCCGCGCTGCCTCTTCCTTCCCAGTTTCGTCCCAAAATTTCGCTAAGTGCTCCAACTCCCGCGCCCGACGCCGGCGACCTCCCCTGCGCCCGACGCCACCACAAGCTCGCGCCGCCGCGTCCATCCCTGCGGCGCCGCGCCAATCCTGCACCGCCGTGCGTCCCCTGCCCCGGCCGCCCCTGTCCGAGCCGCGCACACACCGTGCCACCTCCTCTGCACCGTCGTCGCCCACGCCGCTCCCTCTGACGTCGTCGCCCGCGCGCGCCCGGCGACCTCTCCTGAGCTCCGCCGAGTCACGGCCGTCGTCGACCTCCCCTCCTTCCCCCCTCCCCGAGGTATGCTTCCCCCTCTCTCCCTCCTCCCTCCCCGCCCGAGCTGCACTCAACCTGTTCGACACAAGTCCACGGGCAGTCTGATTGTTTCCTGCTAGTTCCTCTTGTTTCCTGCTACTGAGCTACTGCACTAATTTTTGCTTGGACCTGTAAACTGCATCTGATCTGCAGCACACTACCACTGCTACTTCCTTGCCATGATTATTAGTATTGTTATCTTGTCACCATGGTCTCTAGATCATCACTAGCTTGTTACTACCAGCTCTGCAGTGGGCACTTTGGCTGTGCATTATACTCCATACTTTGGCTGTGCCTAATGTTGTTATCGTTGTGAATCATGTAATGAATGTTGTGGCCTGTGGGTGTGAATTTGGTCTATGAATCCACATTTGACCACACTGATATGGCATTCACCCCTAAATTCACATGTTGTTTGGACTGCTGGGTTACTTGCTTCAGGTTACTTTGTCAAATGATCAAAGCACAGTCTGATTGAAAATGGTAAATGAAAATACGTGTTGTGTTCAGTGCTGTTGAGATGCTCCACTGGTAGATGTATGAGACAATCTGGCTATTGTTATCTTCTGAGCACCTCCACTGGTAGATGCTAAAGTTTTGACAATGTGTGTGGTAGATGCTAAATCATGGTTTGTTAATTTATTGCAGCACCACGAGGAGCACCTCCACCATGCCGATCTCGGACCCGAGCCTCCCTTCCCTACCCGAGGTAGTTCCTCTCTCCACGATGTGATGTGGATGTGATGATGTATGTGCATGAGGGTATGGGTCCATGACCATCGTGTCATGGTTGTTTGTGCTCCGACCATCGTGTCGTGGAGATGCCGGCCGGAGATGCCGTCCGGAGATGTGGATATTTTTTGTGAAATGTTTGCAGGTACCCCGTGAGGCCCTTGAGATTGCCGGAACGTCGATTAACTTCCGTTCCGGCAAATTCGGGTACTCCATATGTCCTATTTTTAGCAAAGGTCATGCCAAAAAATTTCATGAAATTTAGCATGACTTTGCTAAAAATAGGACATATGGGGTATTGCGGCTAATGCATGGGCCGGGGTATCTTAGTACTAAATTAAGTGATTTTATATTTGTTGTACTAACATTTTGCCTCTTTTTAATGTAGTGCAAACATGTCCTCCGAGGCCGGCCCTTCTGAGAAGCACATGAGCGTCGAAGAACAAGCTAGACAAAAGAACATATCGTTCTGGGAATTGAACCCGCAGATGGAGGATGCGGAGGCCGCCGAACTGGCTCGTGAAGGCGATGGTGACTTTCAGTTAGAGTCTGCCGAAGCCACCACCACCGATGGAGAACCCACCAGCACGGATGTCGGGGGTGGCGACCACACGGATGGCGGTGGTGGTAGTAACCCGCCTGCTAAGAGGCTTAAGAAGCCGAGGAAGGACCGGACACCGCAAGCGGTCGGCAACATCACAGACACGTTCACTAAGGTCTCCTTAAGTGGCCAACCACTGGAGCCTAGGGGCATCGTAAAAGGGTACGGCATGCAACTAGGGTGCATCCTCCGGGAAAACGCATCGATCAACACGTATGACCTCAGGAATCCGGAGAATGAGGCTTTGCGCAATGACCTCCTCAAGAAGCTTCACAAACGATATATTTTCCCGGCTGATGGAAACAAAAAGGTGGACAACTTCGCCATCACGAAGATGAACACCGCCTTGACAAGCTGGAGAGGCCGGGTGAAGGCGAAGATTCTTGAAAAGGGTCTTAGCTGGGAGGAGATCATTGCCAAAGAGCCGTACCTCGAGAAAGACGATTTCGATATATTCAAGGCATCCTTGTCATCTCCGGAGGCTGAAAAATGGACCGAGTGGGGAAGAACATGCGGGCACTGAACTTAGGTAACCACCATTTGGGAAGCGGCGGTTACGCAGGAAAAAAGCCCGTTTGGGACAAGGAGGATGCCGAGGTTGCGAGACTTGGGAAAGAGAACCCGTGGCATAAATTCACGGACGAGCAAGTTAGGAACTTTGTTCGGTCCCGCTACTATCTGAAGCCGGGGACGGGGGAATTCGTTACTGACTATGAAGATGTGTTGGAATTCGAGAAAAAGCTGGTAAGAAACTTAATTACCACGGATATCTCAAAGTCCATTTGCGTTGATTTCTACATGGGTTCACGTTTATTTCCTTTCTCCGCAGGCGGCTGAGTTGGAGATTGAGGCTGAGGCCGGCCCATCGTCCCAGGAGCCTCCGGCCGGCCCGTGGGACACGACTTTCAACCGGGTGATGAACGTTCACAAGGGGAGGGACAAGTCAAAGCCGCCGACATCAGCTGGCCGTGTGACCGGCTTTGGTACGGCGATGAAGTTCACCGAGTACTACAGCACGGACACCGAGAAGAAAAAGGAGAGGAGGAAGCCGGCTAAAGATAGAGCCAAGGTTCTCGAGCTAAGGAAGAAGCTGGACGCACTAGAGGCCGAGAAGGTGGACTCCAGCGTGGTGGACAAGCTAGTGGCCGAGAAGGTGGAAGAGAAGCTCCGGGCTTTGTTACCCGATGCATTGGTGCAGGGGATAACTGCTTGGCATGCGGGAGGTCAGCAGGGGCCGATACACGTGCCCAGCTTCGCCGGCAGCACCTCCAGCAATAACGTGTCGCCGGTCCTGCCGACCCCACCGGTGCCCCCTGCCGTGGAGCAACATACACCAACGCCGGAGAATAATGATAATGCACACGAGCGGCCGGAGATTGATAGGCCAGCCGCCGGCACCGGCGCCCTTGTCTCGACATTAGCCGAGCTCAACGCCGTCACCAAGGTAACTAATTAGTATGTGTGTGTGAGGCAATGGAAACATATATATGTATGATCATGAATATGTATGATACATTGTGTGTGAGACTATATATGCCTTATCTCATGGTGCCCGCTATGTGTTGACTCCCAGGACATGCCTTGCATACTCCTGCATAGGGTGGGTACCGACGGCGAGTTGAAGGAAGTCGCAAGGGCCTCGACCGTACAACCTTTGACCCGCGATATCCACAACGTCCGAATGAGCGAGCTCGTGATGAAAGTAAATGTGAAGGAGGTACTGCCTGAGTTCTGTGACATCGACCCCCCTAAGCAACCTCAGGGAGCCGAGAAACACATGAAGCTTGGCGAATGCGGGCAGTGGATGCTGGAATGGCCGAAGACCCAAATTCGTCTTGGGGATGTTCTTCAAGGGGCCAGGCGCACCGGCGGCGCCACCTCGAGGCCCCGAGCCCCGATCGTTCGGCCCCCGCCGAGGCGGACAAAAAAAGATGCTGCGGATGAACCGGCGCCACAAGCAGCCGTCACCACCACCCAGACGGAACCGCCGGTCGCCGCCACCGCCGGCCGGAAGCTACCGCCGGTCGCCCCCACCGCCGGCCGGAAGCTACCGCCGCCGGTCATCGCCGCCACCAACCGCCACAAACAGTTGTTGGGAACGTCTTCCCCGCAACCGTCCAAGGTTAGTTCTGACTTTCCGAATTCCCCGACTTTCCGACTTTCCCGACTAACGGATGTGCTATTGTTTATGTTTTAGGACAAAGCCGTTGCACCTCAACTTGGTGGCAACGACGACAATGTTGAGGAGGATGATGATAATGATGTAAACGTCGATGACTACATCAACACTGGCGCCGCCGCGGATGATATGTTCATGCCTCTTATGGATGAAGAACCCTTCCGCGACCACCACATTCAACCTGCTCGTCCCACTTCATGCACACAGCGCCTGGCCTTCACCGACACGCCTCCGGATGCCGGCGATCATCAAGCTCAACCGGGTACCATTTTCACCCCTACCACACTGAAAGAAACAGTTAAAGCGGGGTTCACTGCACCCCCACCCCCACAATCCCCAGAGAAGAAGAAAAAGAAGAGTCATCAAAGGAAGAGAAAAGCATACTCTGCGAGCCAGCAAGATCCTAAGATCCGGGGTCCTGAAGACACGAATCCACAAGGCTACTCCAGAGTTCATGAAGCTGGTAAATCTATCTTGTCCGGGGACATGCTCCGCCTTGCAGAAGGACCCATGATTACTTTGCAGAATAATATCTTGTATCTAGAGGAGACCCTTCTTAAAGAGAAGAACCCAGGTTACCCGGCGTTCTCGGTCAAGGTGCCAAAAGAGTTGGTGGACTTCGTCCAGGAAGACCCCGCAGATGTGTTCTTCATAGCGTACGAGGACATCTTCAACCTGTATCACTCCAAACGGCTGGACTATAACATGGTCCGCCTATATGCTCTCGATGCGGCGATGAAGATCAGGAGAGATGATACCCCGTACATCGCGATAGTGGATCCCTACTACATGCGCGACAGCCATCTGGTGGAAGGATCAACAACACGGGAAACGGCCAAGGAGTACCTCGTTAGGGTCTTCCTGGCCAACAAGGAGAAGACCGCCCTTCTTCTGCCTTACTTTTTCGAGTAAGTACACATCTGCTCGCCACCGTCCTATCTTATGTCTTCTTGTACATTTCTTCCATCGCTGATCCTTTGTCCAACATTCTGCTTCAATTGTGTTGAGCAGGGACAAGTACTGCGCACTCATCCACGTATCCCCGAGGTGGTCCATTGCCACTTATTTGGACTCGGGGAATAAATCCCAGCCGAGATCATACAACAGAATAAAGGGTGTTCTCGATGACGCTCTCGAGGCCTATGCCAAAAAGGGCGGCCCCTTCCATAAGAAGTCGGAATTTTTCACGGAGGACGACAACACACACAAGTTCTTGCATGGGACCGGATTCCATTGCGTCAAGCAACTGGATGGCAGTGTGATGGAGGCCTACTATGCCCTCCGTCACCTTAAAACGATTGTCCGGGATTGCGAGAAAACGAAGATTGCATCTAATCTCGCAGAATACACCAAAATGGCGGAAGGTCTCACCGATGCTGATTATAGACAAGACTTCCATCGCATCCGGCTGCAGTTAACAAATATCATCCTCGACGATGTCATGCACGCCTCAGGGTCCTTCCACTTCCGCTTCGGTACGTAGGATGTATTATAAAAGATAGCCTTGCTAAGCATTACTAGCTAGTGTGTACTTTTTTGTAGAAGTGCATGTGTAGGGTTATATATTATATATATGCTATGCTATGAAACCCAAATAGGATAGCCATATGATTTCCAACCATGACAACATTGATTGATCGTCTTGCCTCTATACTTAGATGAACAAATTATACTCTATGTATATCACTAACCAATATATATCCCAATCCATCTTCAGCGTTGTCTCAGAGGGAGATGGAAGAACGACTAGCGGCGCAGAGTGACACCAGGGAGTGGAGGACGAAAGGGGGCATTCTACCGTTCCCGCGCCGCTCAAGAAGAGGAAGCCATGATCATGCATGCTCCCGCGCGCTCTTGCTCACCATCATCGCTGATGTGTGCTACATTTGATCCTAGTTAGGCGGTGAACACTTCATTTGTATTGTGTAGTGTGAAATGATGAACTTTTGTTTCTATCATAACTAATATATTGTGTAAATTAACATTCGGCACTTTTGTGACTATGTGTATGTATCTCGGGCACACTAAGTAATATGTGTGATGAAATAGTGATTAATGTGTGTCTGTTTATATACCTGTCAAATATATCTGTATTTCTGGATAAATCCTGTATATACCTGTATTTATACAACAAAATGAAAAAAATAACTGTAATACTGTTTCATATTTCTGTGGCGCACGCTTTTATGTTTTTGTGGCGCACCACTTTCTGTGGCGCACCAGGCGTGGTGCGCCACAGAATTCCTTTGCTATGTGGCCTACCGAGCTATTTCTGTGGCGCACGGCCTGGGTGCGCCACAGAAAGTGGTTTTCTGTGGCGCATGCCCATAGTGCGCCACAGAAAACAAATTTTAGTGGCGACGATTCTGTGGCGCACCCAGCAATTCTGGGGTGCGCCACAGAATGTCAATTTGGTGCGCCACTGATAGCCCTTCTCCTAGGCGAAAGGGCGCGGGCCCCCTTCTGCCGCGCCCTGGGGTGGTGTGGGCCCCTCGGGGGTCCGCAGCCGCCGCCCTTTCGCCTACTTATTCCCCCCGACGCGAAAACCCTAAGTACCTGAGCAAATATCCACGAAAAGATCCAGAGACGCCGCCGTCATCAACCCTAGCTCGGGAGGGTTCAGAACCTCTTCCCGTCACCCTGCCGGAGAGGGGAATCGTCACCGGAGGCTTCTACATCGCCATGCCTGCCTCCGGAGTGATGCGTGAGTAGTTCATCCTTGTACTACGGGTCCATAGCAGTAGCTAGATGGTTGTCTCTCCACTTTGTGCCATCATGTTTAGATCTTGTGAGCTGCCCTACATGATCAAGATCATATTATTGTAATGCTACATGTTGTGTTTGCTGGGATCCGATGAATATTGAATATTATGCCAAGTTGATTATCAATCTATCTCATATGTTATTTAAAATCTTGCATGCTTTTCGTTACTCGTAAATGCTTTGGCCAAGTAGATGCTTGTAACTCCAAGAGAGAGTATTTATGCTAGATAGTGGATTCATGTCTCCGTTTAACCTGGGACAGTGATAGAAAGTTCTAAGTTTGTGGATGTGCTGTTGCCACTAGGGATAACCTAACGATGCTATGTCCACGGGCATATGTGTTTGTTTACATTACGCACTTTACTTAATGCAATTATCCGTTGCTTGCAACTTAATACCAACGGGGGACTCGGATGATAACCTGGCGGTGGATTATTAGTCATAGATGTTGTTGGATAACGGTCTATGTATCATGTCGTAATGCCCAATTAAATATCATAGTAGTCAACATGTCATGTATATGCATTGTCACGCGCTCACTATTCGTCAATTGCCCAGCTATAATTTGTTCACCCAACATGTTAGTTATCTTTTATGTAGAGACATCACTAGTGAATTGTGGACCCCGGTCCATTCTTTTACACTGATTAAACAACCACAAACTGCAAACTGTTCATTTTTCATTCTCTGCAATTTAATACTCATTTTCCACACCATACGTTTAATTCTTTGTTTTCAGCAATCCAGTGAGATTGACAACCTCACTGTTTCGTTGGGGCAAAGTAGTTTGATTGTGTTGTGTGCTGATTCCACGTCAACAGTCCAGGTTCCCTGCAACAGCTATCTTTCTGGCGCCGTTGACAACCTTCTGAAGATTTGCTGCTCTTACTGGTTCGATAACCTTGGTTTCTTTCTGAGGGAAAACTTGCTGCTGACTACATCATACCTTCCTCTTGGGGTCTCCTAACGAACATGTGTTTCACGTCATCAGTCAGTGGCACAGCCTCAGACTTTTATTGGGTTTCATGGGAGTTCCAAGTTTCGTTCGTCTGCTTTGTTGATAGTTGTGTTGTTTTCCGTACGACCTATCGTTGATTTGCTCGATATGACTTCGTGAGAAGTTTATTTGTCCTATGGACGTTTGAAGACACAAGGTTTACTTGTGCTGACTTTAATTGAGGAGTTGATGCTATCTATGACTGTTATAGAGGATTCGTCTCAAGGTGGAGTGTTGTTTTGTCATACTCCGAATCCGATTATACCATATATGGAGTCCTACCGAAAAGGCATGTATACAACTCTATTTCGTGTCCTCCAAGAGAGTTGTTTGTCCCCCATATATAGTTCCATGTAGTCATAGATTTGATTGTGAGATTGAGAGAGATCCACCAGATCCATAGCACGAGAAGGGTTTGTCCTCTCGTGCATTGTAATTCTCCTCCCGATTATAGTGATACGTCTTCGTGCGTTCCATGGTTTTTTTCCCGTAAGGATTTTCCACGTAAAAATATGTGTTCTTGTTTTTTGTTTGATCTACTTTTGCTGCGCAGTTTTACAACATCGTCAGTCGTGTCAAAAGCTATTATGTCCCGTATCACCGTCACGTCGCTGGCAGGCTGTTGGTCTTCCGGCGCCGGTGGCACTATCCAGTGCAGGCTGCCACGCTGCAGAACTGGAGGTGGATCACGGTTACGGGAGAAGCATGGCAGCCCATCGAGCAACGCAATTTCCAGTGAGAACGGTGGCGTCGGCGTCCACTGGCACGACCAGATACGCCTTGGGTCGTCAGATGATCCCACCGTGAAGACGAAGTAAGTAGCACAATCAGCTTCTTCCCCGACAATGATGATAAAATAGAGCACCCGGTAATATTCTATGGTTGGGTGGTGCCGGTAGAAACCTGCGATGTGGATGCGGGAATGGAACCAGCCAAGCTTTTGCAGGGGAGCACACTAGTGGGTGGCCGGGTTGCACACGTAGAATAGCCTCTCTTCGCGGGGAGTGTAGGCCGTGCTGGAGACGAGGAGGAGGCCGTCAAGAGTGGCGTGGAGCGTAAGGTGATGCATGCTGGGGGCGGTGCACCGGATAACGGGCCAGAGCATGCTATCGGCGTTGTGGAAGACGAGGAGACGAGTCAGGGGTGCCGCTGAGCTGAACATGGTCGATGATTGGGAGCGAGGGCTGGCGTGCGTGGTGGTCGAGCATGAATTTGCGGGTGGAAGTGGCGCTGCGCCATGACCGACGGACGGCAGTCGGAGGAAGATCTCTTCGATGAGAATCGACTCGGGTAGGTCGTCAAGGACGGTGGCGCCGGTGGTGTCCGGCATGGTGAGATTGGTCGCTGGCTCTCTGTTTGATCGACTAGAACGGAGCTGGCGCGGCGAATATATGCTTGGGAATCTGAAGGGTGTGGAGGGTTGTTGGGAGTGATGAGACGAATCGATGGAAGTCGGAACAGTTTCGAGTCATCTTCTGCCACGATGGGATGATGTACCTGGCCACCACTCATACGCCCGAGTTCCTCGACCTCACTACGACTGCCAGGTCTATGTGGGACAGCTCCAGCTATGGCAAGGGAGTCATCATCAGTGTCTTGGACTCTGGAATCAACGCCAACCACGCCTCCTTCGATGACTATGGGATCCTCTTGTCACCGCCGGCCAAGTGGAAGGGCACGTGCGACGCCACGGGCGGCGTCCGCTGCAACAACAAGATTATTGGCGCCAGGTCCTTCTTGGACGACAACTCTGCCCCCAACGATGTGAATGGCCACGGCACGCATGTGGCGTCCATAGCGGCCGGCGCCTTCGTCGCCAACGCCTCATACTTCCATGGGGGACAAGCCAACGGAACGGCTGCCGGGATTTCTCCCTTAGCGCACCTCGCAATCTAAAAGGTCTGCAATACCAACGTGTGCCCCCACTGGGCGATACTCAAAGGGTTTGTGGCGGCGGTGAGCGATGGCGTCGATATCATCTCCGTCTCCATAACCGACGACGTTGATTTGCCGGCACCACCGTACTACGAGGACGCGGTGACCTTCGCCGCATTCCGCGCAGTGGCCAAGGGCGTCCTTGTCGTGGCCGCTGCTGGAAACAAGGGCCCGGACCGGGGGACTGTTAGCAACGACGCGCCGTGGCTCCTCACGGTAGCCGCTGGCTCCGTCGACTGGAGGATCGTCGGTGACATAGTGCTGGGGAATGGAGACACCGTGGAAGGGGAGGCACTGGTGCAGGGGGTCGTCTCCAACACAGAATACCCCCTACACTGCCCCAATGAGGGTTACCGGTTTTGTAACGGCGTCAGCCCTGACAATGCGAAGGGGCACATCGTCATCTGTGATGAAACCACCGCCCCCACAGTCCAGAAACTCTACGACAAAGGCGCGGCGCATGTGGTGATCGTCCGCCTTAAGAATTATGGCTACACATTCTCCCTGATCGACTACGGAGCACCCACGGTGCAGGTGGCCGGCGTGTTTGGCAAAAACTTAGGAAATACTGCCAGTATCCCTACTCCATAGCGCGTGTGTCCTTCGCGGGCACGATAGTCAAAGTTGGAGGGGCGCCCACGGTGGCCTCCTTCTCCAGTCGATGCCCCAGCCGCAACAACCCGCTCATCATTAAGCCGGACATCCTAGCGCCGGGATTGAACATCCTCGTGGCCGGAATCGACCAGGACAAACCTTTCATATTCAACTCGGGGACGTCGATGGCGACGCCTCATGTCAGTGGCGTGGCCGCTCTGCTGAAGAACATGCACCCGGAGTGGTCGCCGGCGGCCATCCGGTCGGCCATCATGACCTCGGCCTTCAGCTACGACAACACGGGAGAGTTCATCATGGACGAGCAGCGCTAGACGGCCAGCGTTCACGACTTGGGCGCCGGCCAGATCACGCCCCAGGCCGCTGTTAGCCCTGGCCTCGTCTACGACATGGACGCGCGTGACTACGCCGCGTTCCTGTGCAACATCTTCGGCCCCCACGACGATGTTCAAGACTTGATCGGAGACCTCGGCCTCGACTGCGCCACCTTGCCCGCCGGCGTGCGGGAGATCGACCTTAACTATATCCCAGCTTGGTGGTGCCGATCAACACCACGGTGCAGCGGACACTGACCAAAGTTGGGCCGGGACCGAGAGGGGAAACCTACCAATCCTTCGTGCACATGATGGATGATACGGTGCAAGTGAATGTGTCGCCCAAGAATCTTAGCTTCGACGATCCCGGCGAGACGCACAGCTTTCAGGTCTCGGCCGACTACCAAGGCAAGGACGCGCCGGTGGAGGGAACCCTGTACTGGCAGTCTCCTTACCACCAGGTCAAGAGCCCCATCGTCGTCCTGATATGAAGATGACTGTCGGTGGCCAAGTAGAAACCCATCCACAATAGTACCTCTCATCGTCTCGTGATGACAAATTATAGGAACATTTGCCGATAAGAACATTTGGTGAGTCTATCCCAATTTATATACGCTGTTTCAGTAGAATTTTGAGTAAATCTCGATTGCGTGGTTGTTACTGTAACTAATTAGGCACATGCTGCAATGTTAGGCCAACAATTATTTATATTGTCACTAACTGGAAATCAGTGAATGTAGCGGCATTCGTGTATATGGAATCAGTGGGTGGAAGAAATTGTGGAACTCAAAAGGCCTGACTGTGAAGCTCAATAAATTTCACAACTACTTTTGAGAAGAAATACAATTTTTTTTAATTACAAACCTCTTGCTTCGATCAAAACGATGGGACGAAATTCTCAACTCTGCAATTTAGCTATCCTAAATTCCTAATAACTAACTATACAATTAGAAGATCAATGGAAGTTAGCTGAAATGAAATGGGAATTAAAGGAAGTTGCTAACTTATTCTTAGATTAAACTTCAACCTTCACAACTTTGGAGCTGTGATACATTAGCCACCAGAAGACTGGATCGTGTACTTCTAAAACAACAAGGTATTTAGCTGCGCCTATTCAAGATCTCTTGGTTGCCTTGGATAGGTAACTAGGCAAAGATCACACATGCATTTCATCTCCTTTTAGAAAGCTGACTTATTATTTATCACTAGTGTTAGGGTCGTGCATAATCTGTTCTGTTGATCTAGAACTGCAGTCTTTGTTCTATGTCATTTCACTACTTGGAGTTGGACTTTAAGGGATCAATCTTGTTATAATACGAGATGAACAATAACGAATAACGAAAAATAAACACTGCAGAGGACACGAGATTTAACGTGGAAAACCCTTGTATACAGACAAGGGAAAAAACCACGGGCGCCAGCCAGCAACAACTTCACTATATCGGTGGGTGTTTACAAACGCCGTGGGTTATCGTAAAGACGCGATAAACCCTAGCGGCGGCTTACAAGAGATATTTATAGTCGGTGGCAACGATCCATACCGCGGGCCCAAGCCTCCGGCGACGGGCCTCGCTCCGCTCGTCAGAAGATAGCCTCCTCAATTGAATTTGGATCACAATATAACAAACTCCACCTTGAGACAAATTCCTTGTAGCATGAATCAACAATCACCTGAACAACAAAGAAAACACTTGCTGGCGCCAAACAGCCACTTGGGTTAAACAGTTATACCAACCAAGCTCGAGCAAAGCTCAAACTTGGACACAGGAACAGGCTTTGTCATCATATCAGCAGGATTATCATGAGTACTAATCTTGCATACCTGCAGTTTACCTCGTGCAACCACGTCGCGAACATAGTGGTACTTAATATCAATGTGCTTTGTCCTCTCATGGAACATCTGATTTTTAGTAAGATAAATAGCACTTTGACTGTCACAAAATAACTCAATGCAAGAATCATCTCCACAAAGCTCAGCAAACAGACCTTTCAGCCAAACAGCCTCTTTACATGCTTCATGGATAGCCATGTACTCAGCCTCAGTTGTAGATTGTGCTGGAACATCCTGCAAGGTAGCCTTCCAACTAACAGCACATCCACCAACAGTAAAAACATAACCTGTGAGGGACCTCCTCTTATCCAAGTCGGCAGCATAATCTGAATCCACATAGCCTACGAGTCCCCCACCAGTCCTGCTAACTTCAAGCAAGCTTTAGATGTCCCACGAAGGTACCTGAAAATCCACTGAACAGCATTCCAATGTTCTTTACCAGGATTAGACATATATCGACTGACCAAACTCATAGCATGTGACAGATCAGGTGGGGAACAAACCATGGCATACATCAAGGAACCAACAGTACTAGAATAAGGAACTCGTGACATGTACTCAATATCATTTTCAGAAGTAGGACATTGCAAAGCTGACAACTTGAAGTGAGAAGCAATAGGAGTACTAACAAATTTTGCATCATGCATATTAAAACGATGAAGAACTTTCTCAATGTATTTTTCTTGACTAAGAAACAACAAACTTCATGTACACACAGCTATCATATTGAGATCTCATAAAACCATGTGCAAGCATAAATGAATCAAACCTTTTATACCACTGTCGTGGTGACTGTTTCAGACCATAAAGGGATCTCTTCAACTTGCAAACAAGATCCTCCTTACCAGGCACAACAAAACCTTCAGGCTGGTCCATGTATATCTCCTCCTCCAACTCGCCATGCAGAAAAGCAGTCTTAACATCTAGCTGCTCAAGCTCAAGATTATGCATAGCAACAATACCAAAGAAAGTACGAATAGAAGTATGCTTCACAACTGGGGAGAATACATCAGTATAATCAACTCCTGAAATCTGACTGAAACCTTTTGCTACTAACCTTGCCTTAAACCTTGGAGGCTCAACAGGAGACAAACCTTCCTTTCTTTTGAATATCCACTTGCAGCGGACAGCCTTCTTTTGTTTAGGCAAGTGCACAACATCCCATGTGCCATTCTTCTCAAGCAATTGCATCTCTTCTTGCATCGCACCTAGCCACTTCTCTTTATCAACCGAAGCAATGGCTTCAGTGTACGTGGCTGGTTCAGTATCATGCTCCACCTGTTCAGCACAATTCAAAGCATAATGGACAATATCACACTCTTCAATTAAACGAGTAGGAGGTGCAATATTTCTCCGAGGACGGTCAGCTGCAATAGACCGTGGTGGCTGCTGAACAATGGGTGGTGAAGGTGGAACATAAACATCATCATTTTCGTTCTCCTTTGCGTGCTCCACCTGCACGCCAACTCTCTGTTGCTCATCATCAGAAACATTAGGTGAATCAACAGCATCAGAAATATCAGTAGATGAACTATCATAGTACATAACAGCCTCATTAAAAACGACATTTCTGCTCAACAAAACTTTCTTAGTTTCAGGATTCCACAACTTGTATGCCTTAACTCCTGAAGCATAACCAAGAAAGATGCACTTAACAGCCCTTGGCTCTAACTTTCCATTATCAACGTGAGCATAAGCAGTGCAACCAAAAACTCTCAACTCAGAATAATCAGCTGGTGAACCAGACCATACCTTAATGGGAGTTTTCTTATCAAGTGGAACGGAAGGTGACCTGTTGATGAGATAACAAGCGGTGGAGGCTGCTTCAGCCCAAAAACGCCTATGCATCTTTGCATTAGACAACATGCAGCGAGCCCTCGAAATAATGGTCCAAGCCTCCGGTGACGGGCCTCGCTCCGCTCGTCAGAAGATAGCCTCCTCAATTGAATTTGGATCACAATATAACAAATCTCACAATTAATCTCCCGAAACTCCCAAAAGATAAATGAGAATATGAACACCATATGTAATCTTGTAACTTTTACGCAATGGAGTGATGAGATGTCATTGTTTACCGTGTTCATGAAAGTTGTGAGCAGAGCTGTACATTCTGGAGCAATGTGAATCATATGTATGCGCAATTCGGGGCTTTCTATATACAAGTTACATGGCATGACAAGTAAACAAACAATGTACATATTGTTAACTAAAACCGATTATCAATTATATCATTGTCCTTGGTCCTCGAGACGAGATCACTTGTGAATTGTGATAGGCTTCTTTAGAAAGACAGGCTCTCTTGCTATAAGCTCCTATCCTGAAAAATCATTACCCGTCAAGGTCAGATTTGTTACTAACTATTAAAATCAGAATGTGGAAGTTTTGCATGGTAAAATAATTGAGAAAATTTGAAAAAAAAACGGAGAACATGTCAGTTTGGGCCTATTCTTGCTTGGGTTTGGGTTTCCATTCGCGGTGAACCGCGACAAGTCACTGTCACACCATTCCCCTCGCCGCACCGCCGCCTCCGGCCTCCCACCGCGCTGCTCATCCTCCTCACCCCTAGTCCCTACCGCTCCGCTCCACCGCCCCCTCAGCGCGGCGCCGCTGGATTCGCCGTCGCGGCGAGTATCCATTATCCAGCCCCCACTACTCCACCCAATCCCCGCACATATTCCCCAACCAAAACCCTCGCCGCCACCACGATGCTGCTCCGCTCCGGGCGGCGCCTCGCGACCCTGGAAGAAGCAGCGCGGGCGACCGTGCCGAGGAGAAGATGCAGGGCAAGGTCGGATCTGTTCGCCGGCTTGCCTGAAGAGATCCTGCTTGACATCCTGGTCCGCCTCCCGGCCAAGTCCGTGCTCCGCTGCCGCGCCGTCTGCCGGCTCTGGCGCCGCCTCGCCACTGACTCCGCGTTCCTCCTCGACCACCACCACCGCCAGCCGGAGCTCCCATTAATCAGCTCCTATCGAACAGCCGATGACGCTGTCAACTCCCCCCGCCTCAAAGCCGTACATCTGCAAGGCGGTGAGGTCCGGCCATTCTTCAGGTTCCCTGAACTCTCTTGCTCCGTTTCCGTCGATGCCTCATGCGATGGACTCTTCGTCGTCAATGGGTACATCTGCAACCCGGCCACGCGCCAGTTGGCACCCGTCTTCTGTGGGGGCAACATCGTCGCCCTCTTCCGGCACCAACCATCAGGGGAGTACCGTGTGCTGTACTGGAGAACATCAAACCTCCCTTTGGATGTGTTCTGTCCAGATGAGTACCGCGTCCTCACCGTGGGAACCAACAAATCCAGGCTCGTCAATTCTTCGACACTGGGCTGGATGGGACTACGCTTCTTTGGCGTGCCTGTCCTTCTCTATGGCAGCTTGCATCTGCACTTGAGGAGCGCCTACCACAGGATCGTCGTGTTCGACACGGCGTTGGAGACGTTTCGGCACATGCGGCCACCACCGGTGAACCCCCGCCATGTCATGCACTTGCTTGACATGGGTGGCAACCTTGCCGCGTCTATCAGCAGGGACACTATGTCAGGGATGAGAATCTTCACGCTGCAGGATCGCGAGCATGAAGTGTGGGCATTCCAGTACCGGATTGAACTGCCGGTGATGGACATCAGGCGTTTTCAGGAGCAAGGAGATTTTTGGGCGAAGGTTGTGTCCGATGAGGGAGACGTGCTTGTGAGCTGCTATGGCCACTTGTTGCACTGTGACAAGAAGGGAATTTGGTAGCTAACTTCAAGTATGATGATGACATGCTGGGTATTCTACCTCATAGGCTGAAAGAGAGTCTTGTTCAGCATCCTTTTTTCAAGAAGAGAGAGGACTGATTCCTGTCGAATCTCCGTGAATTTCATGGCACCATTAAATGTGAGTAAGTTCTCTTACTTCAAAATATAATTCTCTAAGAGTTTAACTAGATATGATACAATCAGTAAGCTATACCATTAAATACATATTCTGTTGATCTAGACTAAATTAGTATTTGGATGGGAACAGGGTATGGGCTCTGCTTAGCAGACCGAATGTCATTAGCACCCAGATTGTGGCTTATCGGTTATGACATTTGAAAACGTATTTAAACCTCTTGAAATTAGAAACAAAATAGATATGGTCTTTCACAGAGGACTCCTCAAGAAAATGTACTGGTCAACACAAGAGAACTACTTGATTTTCACGTGAATGTGTACCGTGTTTTGAAATCAACTCCACAGTCCACATAGCAAGCCCGTACTTGCTATATTTTCTTAATTCTCTGTTCTTTAGCTTTGAAATTAAGGAAGTCCATTGTTACCATCTGGAATTACGCAATATTCCCCACAGTCCATTCTCTGTTCAATTGTTATTCCTGCTGGTTGACCATATGGTGCGGGTGCTTCCACAGCATTGTCATGGTGCTTGGGTCTGGCATCCAGGGGCTCCTCGATTAGGCCCCAAATACTACATAAGTTCATGCTTGGGTTTAGGCCCTTTGGTCCTGGACAGATGGCAATCTGGCATGAAGATGCCTAAGTAACTTTCACACAGGAAATCTTGTCACTGGATAGGGAATACTTCTAGCTAAAAAATTATACTACGCCTCATGGAATGATTCATACAAGTGTACATAACATGAAAACATGAGTTTATTTTTCATGGTGCTAAAATTGTATGATCTGCCATTGTGCTGTTAATATTGATCCATTTAAAAATGCAGCTCTTCCCATGTAGAAAAGAAAAAGCAATGTATTCTTATTAAAAACACAACTTTTACCCTCCCTGTCCCAATATACACTGACTCATGTTCAGCATCCTTTTTTCAAGAAGACAGAGGACTGATTCGTATCGAATCTCCGTGATATTGATGGCACGATAAAATGTGAATAAGTTCCTGCTTACTTCAAAATATAATTTTCGAAGACACGAACTTGATATGATACAATCAGTAAGCTATACCATACCACTAAATACAAATTCTATTGATCTGGATTAACATGGTTTTTGGATTTTCTTAGCAGACCCAGTGTCATTAGCACCCATATTGTGGCTTATCAGTTATTTTGAAAACGTTTTTAAACCTTTGAAAATTAGAAACAAAGGAGAAATGGTCTTCAACAGAGGATTGCTCAAGAAATGCACTAGTCAACACAAGGAGAACTACTTGATTTACATGTGAATCTGTACCACTTTTCTGAAATCCACTCCACAAGTCCACAGTCCGCACATAGCAAGCTCATACTTGCTATATTTTCTTCTGTTCTTTAGTTTTGAAATTAAGGATGTCCATCGTTGTCATCTGTAATTACGCAATATTCCCCACATAACAAGGTGCACTATTGCAAGTTGTAACTAAGTTGCTGACTTGCAATTCAGTGCAAACTATAGAATGAAATTTGCATGATAGCCAATTTTCGATGGATTAATTCCATTAATATGTATCTGAGGTTCTGTGTAGAGTATGCCTCCTTTGTTTCAGCTATTTTATTGATACTGAGACTAGAGTACATATTGGGTTAGTTATGTTATGCATGAATATGTATATATCTCTGTTGTTTACAATTGGTAACGCAGCCTCAGTGAAATTTCTTTTCCAATGTATGCGTATATCGCCTTAAGCTTACCCTGCACAGATCTACACATCCATGGATATGCATTTTACTTAAAACCTAAATTAGTTGATATATTTAACCTACTGACTCTTACTCTGGCTGTGTTTGCTGCTTGCAGGCAATGGTGTAGTACTTCAACTGTTGCCCATGTGTTTAGGAGTTCTCCACTGCAGTGGGGTAATGAATCTTTATGTTCACCTGTTGTGTTTATCAACTTCAGTTATCGTTTTAGGCATTGCTCACGCGTTGTGTTTATGAACTGATGTTACTGATTTCATGAGATAACACTCTTGACCAAACTGTTCCTATATATGTTGTCTGAAGTGAAAAGTCACAACATTGTGGTAGGGTCTCTTTGCTAGATACAAATCATGCAAATACTTGGGGTTTTCAGATAGGATGAAATCAATCCAGGCACTTGCGACTATGCTCCTCTACTACAGCTTCCACGATGTCCAACAGTCAACACAGCTGTTTTCTATCGGCACCACCTGTCGGAAGATGACCGGGTGTGTTGTACATGATCGTGTGGGATGACAGACGGCAGGTGCTTTACAACATCGTCACGATGGGATCTCAGCAGCCAAGATTCATCCACAAAGGAAATGTATCAGATGCATTCTTGTCAGCCACTGTATAGGTCAGGCGTTACTCCTGTTATCAGCCGGTCCTCCACTGGGCGACTGTTGGCGTTGACGGAAGATTCATAGGAATTGTAGACTCTGCAAAGATTGTGAAATACTTGGGGATTACTTCCGGTTTAATTCAATCTCTCTTTAAAAGATGAACGTGGCTTACTTCTCATTTGCTCCAAGAGAGTATTTCCCCCTTCAAAAGCTGCGATATGCAAGAAGAGGATGGCCGTTCTTAATTCTCCTAGGGCTTCTGTGCCGGTTTCTTATGTTTTTGGTGCTGCTAGTACTGAATTGAATCTCCTTAAAAGATGAATGTTGGCAGTAGCGTTTCTCCTATGTTCTGAAGTTGTATCGCATCTTGCACCTGAGTAGTACTATCCGTCAAATTTCTCAGAACGAATGCTCGACACACTGAAATGCTCTACGTCTTAATGTAATGTTTTTCTTCGAGCATCTTTTTTTTGTTGAGCATCTGCTTTACTGCAGTGATGATAAGCCAGCTCAGATTGGGCTACCATCTTCTTGTGGGCCTGGGCTTGAAGTGCCTCGCGGTTCGACCCATTCAATGATTCAGTATTTCCGCCGCTCCCGAATCATCCTCAATCCCGGCCATTCCGCTCGAGCGCACGCCGCCGTCGAGCAGATTCCAGCACCACCCCCCGCCCTCGCCGATGACGCTCCGGTCCGAGCGTGACCGCCTTGCCGGCATACCGGAAGAGATCCTGCAGGAGATCCTGGTCCTCCTCCCGCCCAAGTTCGTGCTCCGCTGCCGCGCCGTCTGCCGCTCCTGGCGCCGCCTCGCCTCCGACCCCGCGTTCCTCCTCGACCACCACCGCCGCCAGCCGGAGCTGCCCCTAATCAAGACCTACGGCGACTGCGATAGCCCCCGCCTCAGAGCCCTCCACCGCCGGGACCGCAAGATCTGGCCAGTATTTGGGTTCCCCAAACTCTTCGACTACCGCGACACCGTCGATGCCTCATGCGACGGCCTCCTCATCGCCGGCCAGTGCATCAGCAACCCGACCACGCGGCAGTGCGCGCCCCTCAACCCCAACCCGAAGCTCAAGGTCGAGAACATCCTGGGCCTCTTCCGGCACACGCCATCAGGGGAGTACCGCGTGCTGTACTCGAGATACCTAAACGGCGTTTTCAACATGGAATGCCGGATTGAGTACCGCGTCCTCACCGTAGGAATCGACAGCTCAAGGATCGTCGGTTGTCCGGTACCACCGGTTGAAACGGAGCTGATTAGCAGGGGAGGGCCGCACGTCTTCGGCACAGCAGTCCTTCTCGATACCAGCCTGCACCTCCACCTGAGAAAGAAGTTTGCCATCCGCTATCACAGGATCCTCGTGTTCGACACGGTGGCGGAGTCCTTCCGGCACATGCGTCCACCGCCCGTGAACCCCAGCCATGTTATGCACCTGTTTGACATGGGTGGCACACTTGCGGCGTCCACCAGCAAGGACGGCACGACGGGAATGAGCATCTTCATGCTTCAAGACCGCGAGCATGACGTTTGGGCGCTCCAGTACCGGATAACGCTGCCGGTGATCGAGATCAGGGGTTTCCAGGAGCGGGGGATTGGTGGGCAAAGGTTGTTAGCAAGGAGGGAGATGTGCTTGTCAGCTGCTATGGATATCTGTTACTTTGTGACAGAAGGGGCAATTTCGTAGGCAGCTGCAAGTTTGATGATGACCTGCCGGTGGTTCTACCTTTGAGGCTGAAAGAGAGTCTTATTCAGCATACCTTTTTCCAAAAGGCGGAGAACTGAGAGTGAGTTCTATTTGCTTACTTTCTTCAGAATTCTAATTTCCTGAGAGTTGAACTATATGTGATGATACAGTCAGTAATCTATACCATTATATACATATTCTTTTTACCTACACTTGTTTATTATTTGGATGGGAACATGGTTTGGATTCTCCTACGTAGACTAAATCTTATTACGAAGCATATAGTGGCTTCTCAGTGGTGTTGTTTGAATATATTCTGAAACTGCTTGAAAAATTGAAACATAACAGAGATGTTCTTGAACAGAGACCTGCTATATCTCCAACATACCCCGATTCATGTCAGCAGGAAAACTGACACCCATCGTGTATATTTTCCTAAAGATTTTTCACCAAATTGCTTTCCTTCTAATGTACGGCATACATTTGCTTGTGATTGGAGATGCTTCTCCCTCTTATTCAGAACTTGGCAACTATAACTTTTGCTTTTTGTCTTTTGTGCATTCAGAACTTTTGTTAATTAATTTCTGTATGGTTTATGATGTTTGAGCATAACCTTGGTTATGTTAAATAGCAGCTGAAGCTCTTACAGAGCTGTTCCTTTTCTATTCTTGCGGGAACACTTGGATAACAGGGTGCACTTTATAGCTAGGTTGCTGTTCAGTGCAGGCTTTAGTCTATGGCTCCTGTGCAGTTGATGCCTCCTTTATTTCAGCTATTTTAATCATATTTGTATAACATGTTGGGTTGTTGTTTCGATGCTCAAATATAATTATTTTTGTTGTTTACATGTGTACTGCAGCGTCGGTGATTTTCTTTTTTCACCGTATGTGTATTTCACCTTAAGCTTATCCTGCATATTTCTAAGCTTCAATGGATATAAGGCGACTTTAAGCTTCAGTTCATTGATAACTTACTGACTATTACACTTGTCTTATTTGCTTCTTGCAGGCATTGTTGGAATGCTTCAGTTGTTGCCTATGATTAGGAGTTCTCTCTGCTGAAATGTTGAACATATGGCTCTCGTATATGTTTGCCTCTAGGGAGAAGTAGCAACATTGGGTTGCATGTTTTCTTGCCACATAGAGATCCTATTAGTAATTAGGGTGATCTGGAGAGAATATAAAAAAAAAGTTTGGGGTAGAACAGAGTAGTACAAGCAAGATAGGCAGAAGGAAACAGAAAAGCTAGGGGAGATGAGATAGTTCTACTTTGTTAGTTCCAAAAAAAAAGGCGACATTCCTGTTCTCTCGGTTATCTTAAATGGACATGCTTCAATTATATTTTCAGTTGGTCCTGCTCCTCTTGCCTCTAGGGCTTACCACCAGGACCAGTCCGCTCCAGGCAGACATTGATGCTTATTCTTGAATATTGATTCTTGAAATAGAGTTGTCAAGGTTTATTGTTGTGAAATTCTTGTCAGAATTGCCGAAGGTTAAGATTTAAGCAATTTACCAACAGTATTTGGTACTTACAATCTTGTCGACAAGAATAAAGCAAATGTTATCAGCGTATGAATTAGAACAAATTCTCCCTTGTACCCTCATGCAAGCGCTCCACTTTGGTAAGAATTAAGCCTGAATTTGCATGAAATTTGTGTCATCCCGTCAAGTTAAGTAATTAAAACAACAGGGTAGATAGAATGATAGCAAGTATGGAGAAAAGGACTAGTTTCAATAGCATTACTTCAAAGTCCAGACAGAAGGCATCCAGCAAACCATGATTACGGAGAAGAAACAATGCATCTCACTCCTCGAGCCCGAGGAAAAATGGAGGATCATTTTTTTTTGCGAGTACGCAAAGTGCGTACCTTATTTGTATAGAAGAGAAAACATAGAGGACAACCACTAGCTGGGGACAACACCCAGCCAGTAAACGCCACAACACAACTCCAACTACAACTACAACCCAACTAGTGAACTACTCTCGCAAAGGAGTTGTTAACACCAAGGCCAGCGTCTTGCCAGAGCTTCCAGTCCGCCATTATCTGCTCCACTAAACCCAGCACCGAGAATTGCCCTCTAACATTCAGAAATACTCTTGCATTCCTTTGCTTCCAAAGCCTCCAGCACATGAGCGAGGCAAAAGTATCAAACCCCCGCCGATCCTTGTTGAACCTGCGCCGCTCCCTGAGCCACCAAGACTGTAGGTCATCCGTCAGCTGCGGCAAATCGACTCTGACATGCAGAAGTTGAGCACACTCATACCACACCTGTCGAGCGTACACACATCGAACGAAAATATGTGTGACAGTGTCCTCCTCCTGCAGGCAAGTATAACATGCCGACACCTCCTCCTGTAGACCATGCCGCACCCGCCGATCAGAGGTCCACAATCTGTGCTTGAAAGTAAGCCATACAAAAATCTTAATTTTCAGGGGTGCCCAGCTTCTCCAAATGCAGCTTGCACCCTCCATCTTCTCAAAGTCTCTACACAAAGCTTTATAGGTGTCCTTGGCATTGTATTTTCCTGATGGCGAACATGTCCAGGTGAACTTATCTGGCATTGCCGTGTTTCGAGCCACACCACACAACGAGACCAGCAGGAACATGCATTGCACTATGCCCTCCTCCGACAGGTTCCCTTTCACATCCTTGACCCAATTATGATCATGGAGTGCCTCCTGCACTGTTCTCTTGGCTGCACACGCTTGGCTCACAGCCATGAGCACCACCGGCGCCAGCTCCTCAACTGATCTCCCTCTAATCCACTTATCCTTCCAGAAAAGGGTGCTCGCTCCATCCCCAACCTCAATTTGCACAAATCTTGTGAAAATCTGAAATGCCTCTCTATCAAGCAGCAATGGGATGCCCTGCCATGGCCTGGTAACATCAGTTCTGCGCAGCCACTCCCATCTGACTCGAAGGGACAACCCCTGTAGGTACAAGTCTTTCACACCAAGGCCACCAAAAGCAAGAGGTTTACAGACTTGTTGCCAAGCGACAAGGCATTGCCCACCATGGACCTCTTCCTCCCCCGCCCAGAACCAAGCACGAAGGAAGGAATTAACTTCTTCCAATAACCATTTTGGGGCCTCAGCAACCAACAAGTGATGCACAGGCCGTGCCATCACCACCGATTTGATCAATGTTAGCCATCCCGAGCGTTGTAGCAGCCCACGCTGCCAAGACGATAGGAGGTTGAAAACCTGATCCAGCAGAGGCTGCCACTCTGCCTTGGTAAGTTGTTTAGTAGCTAACTGCAACCCTAGGTATTTGCAAGGGAAACAGCCCAGGTCACAACCAAGGATGTGTTTAACTCTCATACTATCCGCTGTGTCACCATAAACCAACGTGGCCGAGGACTTAGCATAATTAACATTCAGGCCCGAGGCAGCTCCAAAGACTTCCAGAATTTCTTTAGCCACCACAATGTCCTGTGTATCCGGCGTGATGAACAACGCCACATCATCTGCGTAGACTGAGATTCTTTGCATGCCCGTGCAGCCTGCAATCACAGACAACAGTCCGGCCTCCTCTGCACGCAAGACAAGCAAGGTGAGCACCTCCATAACCAGAACAAACAGTTGGGGGGATGTTGAATCGCCTTGTCTCAGACCCTTTGCATAACTGATGCTTTTACTTGGTATCCCATTCACCAAAATTTTCATGCTTGCCGAGGAAAGTAAAATTGAAATCCATTTGAGCTAGAGGGTACCAAAACCAAAACCCGTGAGCACCTCAAACAGAAAAGCCCATGAGAGAGAATCAAAAGCTCTAGAGATGTCTAATTTAAGGAACACACCCTTCTTCTTCTTGGCTTTAATAGTTCTTGCCAACTGCCTCACCAGAATAAAGTTATCACGCAAGCTTCTTCCTAAGATGAAAGCAGATTGGTTAGTTCTGACCAGCTCTCAGAGCCTCCTGCGCAGCCTAGTTGCCAAAAGCTTGGAGAACAGCTTGGCAAAGCTGTGCACCAAACTTATGGGCCGATAGTCTCCCACCTGTGAAGCATCTGGTTTCTTGGGAATCAAAGTAATCAACGATTTGTTCAGCTTCCCAAAACCTCTTCCATCTCCTACAGCAAGTTTCAGGACTGCAGCCATGATATCTCCCTTAATAATGCTCCAAGTTTTCTGATAAAAAGCTCCAATGAAGCCATCCGGGCCCGGAGCTCTATCCGCTGGCATTTCCGAAATTACCTGCCAAACCTCTTGCTCAGTGAAGAGATCCTCCAACTCATGCAGATCCGTTTGTTGTATCCCAAGGGCATGTAGATCAAGTGTATGCTCTCGATTACAGATCTGCCCCAGCAAATCTTTATAAGCTTGGTAAAAGGCTTCCTCCTTCTCCTTTTGATCTGTGAGCAGCTGACCACCCACCTGAATAGAGGCAATGAAATTTTTGGATCTCCTGCCATTAGCTACCGCATGAAACAATTTAGTATTTGCATCACCATCCTTAAGCCATCTCAATCTTGAACGTTGTCGGGCAATGGTGCGTTCAAGAGAGGACAGACCCAGCACTGTCAGCTTCAAAGAATTCCTAAGCCATCTTTCCTCCTCAGATAGCTGCCGACTCTCCTCAGCAGTGTCGAACCTGAGAATGATCGAATTCGCCATTGCTAACTGAAGTTTGACATTGCCCACCGTTTTCTTACCCCAGGACTATAGTTTCGCCACCGTGATCCTAAACAAGTGATCCAACCTTTTGAAGGGATCATCGATCCAGGGGTCACAGACCCAAGCCTCCTTCACAGCATCCAAAAACCCTGGCAACTTAAACCAAAACAATTCGAATTTAAAGCGCTGCTTTGGCTTGAAACCCATACTGAGAGAGAGAAGCAAGGGTGCGTGATCTGAGATGGATGCCACCAGAGCCTGCAGAAATGCATCCGGGTAAGAGATGTCCCAATCGACAGACACCAATGCTTTATCAATACGAGTAAGAGTGGGCCTCTCCCTTCTGATAACCCACAAGTATAGGGGATCGCAACAGTCTTCGAGGGAAGTAAAACCCAAATTTATTGATTCGACACAAGGGGAGACAAAGAATACTTATAAGCCTTAACAACTGAGTTGTCAATTCAGCTGCACCTGGAAAAGCACTAGTAACAGGGGTGATGTGAAAGCAGCAGTAATATGAGAGCAATAGTAACAGTAACACAGCAGCAGTAACACGGAGGCAATGGCACCAGAAAATAGTTGATACTACTTCTAATGACATATAGGACCAGAGAGCAATGATGATGACAAATGGACCGGGGTTCCCAGCTATCTACACTAGTGGTAACTCTCCAAACAAATAACAGGTGTTGGGTGAACAAATTACAGTTGGGCAATTGATAATTGTAAGGGCATGACAATGCATGCTTATGATAAGATAAAGTTTACTGTAGTATTTAATTGGGCATTACGACAAGGTACACAGACCGCTATCCAGCATGCATCTGTGCCTAAATAATCCACCTTCCGGTTAGCATCCGCACCCCTTCCAGTATTAAGTTGCAAACAACAGATTATTGCATTAAGTATTGTGCATAATGTAAACAACACATTCATCCTTAGACAAAGCATTGCTGTTTTACCCCTAGTGGCAACAACACATCTACAACCTTAGAACTTGCTGTCACTATCCCAGGTTAAATAGAGGCTGAACCCAACTATCTAGCATAAATACTCCCTCTTGGAGATACAAGCAACTACTTGATCAGGGTAACCACAAGTACCGGAGAGCATGCAAGATCTTAAATAAACAATAGTATGATAATATGATGAACAATCTGATCATAATGTAACAATTCATCGGATCCCAACAAACACAACACCAATTACATCATATGGATCTCAATCATGTAAGGCAGCTCATGAGATCATTGTATTGAAGTACATGGGAGAGAGAGTACCAACTAGCTACAGCCAAGAACCCGTAGTCCATGGGGGAACTACTCACAAACCATCATGGAGTCGAAGTGGAGGCGGTGGAGTCGATGGAGATGGCTCCGGGGGTCAATCCCCGTCCCGGCAGGGTGCCAGAACAGGAACTTCTGACCCCCGAAACGAGGTCTCGCGATGGCGACGGCGCTGCGGAAGTCTTTCTGGAGTATTAGATATATATTTAGGGTTTTCGCGTCGGGGTGACTAAATAGGCGAAGGGGCAACGTCGGTGGAGTCCCGAGTGGGCCAAACCACCAGCGGCGCACTCTCTCCCTCGCCCGCCGCCATGTGGTTTGGAGGCCGTGGGCCTCCCCCTGGCTTGCCCTTCTGGCTCCGTGTGTCCCTCGGAAAAATAGGAGGTTTGGCTTTTGTTTCGTCGAATTCCGAGAATATTGCCCGAACAGCTTTTCTGGAACCAAAAACAGCAGAAAACAGGAACTGGCACTGTGGCATCTTGTTAATAGGTTAGTCCCAGAAAATGTATAATAATGATATATAATGCATATAAAACATGTGACAATGATACATAAAACAAGCATGAAACATCAGAAATTATAGATACGTTGGAGACGTATCAAGCATCCCCAAGCTTAGTTCCTACTCGTCCTCGAGTAGGTAAACGATAAAAAGAAAATAATTTCTGAAGTGACATGCTACCAACATAATCTTGATCCAATAATAATGTAAGGCATGTGAGCTGAGATCAAATCATTCAAAGCAAATGTCTATAGTTGATATAAGAGATAATAAAGCAAGAGTCAAACAAGCTAAAAGTTTTCATGAATTATCGCTTTAAAGACATGAAACCGTACAAGGTTCATTAAAGATGGTTTAAGTATCCAGCGTAGAAGTTCTATCCTTCAATCCAAGCATCAAGCAAATTTTCATAACATAGAAGGATTCAGCCAAGTAAACATAAACATGAACGTCATGAATCAACTGTTTCGAAGTCTACTCAACCGGTGAGCGCAAGCATTTGGTATTGGCACCAGGATGTTATGGCAAAGAGAACATTAATGGGGGTTTGGAAGGCCAATGGAAGAAAGTCTCACAAAGCTATAAGTGATCATTAGACAAGAGGAAGTCTTATAATCGAAGCTATGTAAGGAGTAGTGATTGCCATGCAACGGATGCACATAGAGCTATATGTGTATGAAAGCTCTCCAATGGAACTAGTGGGGGTGCATCCAACTTGGTTGCTCATGAAGACCTAGAGCACTTTTGAGGAAGCTCATCATTGGAATATACAACCCAAGTTCTATAGTGTAAATTCCCCACATAGTTATACTAGTAGAACATGAAAACTCTCTCACATGGAGTATAGGTGCTAAATGAGCACAAATGATGACTATGAATACTGCAGGTGCTAAACATGAGCACAAGTGTGGATAAAGGATAGTAATGTTGCCCCCTTTTTCTTTATTCTTTTTTTTTCTTTTTTCCTTTTTTCTATTTTTTTTCTTTTTCTGTTTCTCTTTTCGATGGCCACATAGCACTTTTCACTTTCAGGGGCAACATTCTAATATGACAACACACTTTTTGGTACATATAACTCATAACGAACAAGACATGATGTATGAAACTGTATGCCTCTGCCAGTGTAGCAGGATATGCAATGATCTAGCGTAACATGGGTAAACCACACATCAGCTGTATAGAATCATGCAAAGCAATATATAAGTGATGAATGACAACAAGTCATGTAATGTAAATGGAAGTTGCATGGCAATAT
Organism: Poa pratensis; assembly: GCA_947311845.1. NCBI lineage: Eukaryota > Viridiplantae > Streptophyta > Magnoliopsida > Poales > Poaceae > Poa > Poa pratensis. The sequence continues at coordinate 2,902,106 of CAMZMU010000128.1, read as the reverse complement.
ATCTCGGAACAGCTATGGAAATGCTGTGGTAGGTAGGTATGGTGGTTGTTTTGAGGAAGATGTATAGGCTTATGTGTAGGAGAACAAGAGGAAGTCCTCCCACGGGGTTGGATGTACCGGCGAAGTATGCACAACTCTCAATGTGAGCAGAAGGCAATGCACAGCACCGAAGAGGCTAGCAAATTTGGATGGTGGAAGTGCCAAAAACCGTAGCTTAACATTAGTCAAAAAGAACTCACAAGTTTATTGCAAACAACTAGCAGGTTCAACATTAAGAGCATGATTAAAATTCACTCCAAGAAGGGCCGTTCACGGCGGCACAAGTACCCCGTTAGATCCCTCGACCTTCAGCACAACTTAGTTACTACATGAACTTTCAGACATGGAAAGCTATCAAGTCCAACTACACCTTCAACAATTTTAGAGTTTGTAGTACGGTACAAGCTTAAAGACAACAATCCACTAATGATTTTAACTTAATTAACCAGCAAGCTTTACCATCTAAATACCTCAAAACGTTTGCAAAGAATCAGATTATCAAAGTTCAATGATCTACAAGATTATGCAAGTTTTTCATTATACCACTACCACATGCAAAAATTTCTGGACCAACACATCAACCAAGCAACTCTCCAAATAAATATAAGTGAAGCAAGAGAGTACTTTCTATAAAATAACTAATAGCTCTGAACAAGAGATACATGAAAACCAAGAGCTAGAAGCTAAACAGTGCGAAAATGAATACTCAACAATATAAGTGAAGAATAGGAGTATTCAAATGAAAAAGCGGAGCGTGTCTCTCTCCCAAACAAGATAGATAGGATCCGACATTGATATGATCAGAGAATAAAATAACAAACTAAACACAAAGACGCTCCAAGAACAGCACATATGATGTGACCGAATTAAAATATAGTTTCACTAGAGATGACCTGATAAGTTGATGATGAGGCATCCCCAAGCTTAGATGCTTGAGTCTTCTTGAAATATGCTTGGGTGACCACGGGGGCATCCCCAAGCTTAGGCTCTTCACTCTTCTTGATCACAATATCATCCTTCCTCTTGACCCTTGAAAACTTCTGCCACACCAAACTTCTCATAAACTTCATTAGAGGGGTTAGTACTCAAAAACATTAATCCACTTTGGTTCTGTAGTGACACATTGCAATACTCAATAAAACATTAGCTACAGCCCTCCACGTCTAGAAAGCCTTACTTAAAGTCCACAAGAGACAATGCAAAAAAACAGAGACAGAATCTGTCAAAACAGAACAGCCAGTAAAGACGAATTTTTTCGAGGTACTTCCGTTGCTCAAATCGGAAAAAGTGAAGTTAATGAAAGATGCGTACATATCTGAGGAAGATGCGTGATTTTTTATAGAATTTTTCGATTTTTCTCCAGGGAGAAAAGCTCAAATTCGTGACAGCTAAAAATCTGTCCCTGCGCAGAAATCCAAATCTAGCATCATCTAATCATTAAAGGCTCTTCTTGGCACAACAATGCAATAAAATAAAGATACAAAGGAGTTGTTACAGAAGTAAGCAAGCTCCTTGACTCAAAAAGCAAAAGAAAAATTACAGAAATAACACATGGGTTGTCTCCCAAGAGCGCTTTTCTTTAATGCCTTTTAGCTAGGCTTGATAGTTTTAATGATGCTCTCATGAAAATAGAAAATGAAGCAAAAGGAGCATCAAGAAGCAAATTCAAAACACATTTAAGTCTAACCCACTTCCTATGCATAGGAAACTTGTACACAAATAAATTCATAAAGAACAAAGTGACAAGCATAGGAAGATAAAACAAGAGTAACTTCAAAAGTTTCAGCATATAGAGAGGTGTTTTAGTACCATGAAAATTTCTACAACCATGTTTTCCTCTCTCATAGTAATTTTCAGTAGCATCATGAATAAACTCAACAATATAACTATCACACAAAGCATGCTTTTCATGATCTACAAACACATATTTTTATCAAGCTCACAAATAGTGGGATTTAAAATTTCGAACCCACATGTAACAATTTTATAACAAGATGATTGATCACTCTCAACATATATGGGACGCCTAGATAAAGTCAAGACTTCTCCAATCCCATTTTCATTAGTGGTACAGTCAATATTATCAAGTAACATAGGACCATCATCTAGAGCTTTATCATAAACATTTTCTAAGCAAAACTCTTTAGTACCATGCATTTCGATATCAGCCACAAATAAAGGATTATCATAAGATTTATCAAAATAGCATGGATTATCATATATAACAGTAGCATAATTATTCTCACAAGTTTTACTCATAGGAAAAATTTCAAGAGAATCAACAGGAACATAACATTCATCCTCCTTGGGTAAGCATGGAGGGCAATCAAATAATGTAAGAGATGAAGAGTTACTCTCATTAGAAGGTAGGCATGGGTAGCTAATCCATTCTTCCTCCTTTTGTTCATCACTCTCCTCCTCTTTTTCATCTAATGAGCTTTCAGGTTCAGCAATTTCTTCTTCCACAGGTTCCTGCAAATTGTGAGTGCATTCTTGTGCATTAATGAGTCTCTCTTTGTAATCAACGATATAAGGATTATTGCTGTAATGTTCTATGCAATAATCAAGGATAGAAGAGACATAATCTTTAAGGTCCTTACAAGCAATACAAGTTTCATAATTTTTAGCCATGAAAGATTCTATCTCAGAGGCTCCCATAAATAAAACAAATTGTTCTACTTCTTCGAACCCAAGATGAATATAGTTATTCCAATGATAGTTCACAATTAAAACTTCTTCACTAAAGCCACATTGGAATTTAAGATGTTTAGTATCCTGTTTAGAGCAACAGTTTATATCATGGCGTTTAAGCAAGATATTAGCAATTGTATTCAACTTTTCTAACACAGCACTCATGACTTCACCCTTTTTTGATTCTCTATACTTCATATATAATTCTATAAGCTCCTATAGGTTGTGGGTTCTTCCATAACAACAGTTTTTAATTTTTCGGTTTTTCAAATTTTTATGGATTTTCGAATTTATAAGAAAAACAAAACAAACAAAAATAAACTAACAAAAGTAAACTAAACAAAACACAACTAAACAAAATAAACTAAGCACAAATAAACTAGACAAAAGTAAACTAGACAAGACAAAATAAAATAAAAACAGAGAGAGGTAGAGTGTACTCCCCAGGTGAACTTATGAGTAGAGCTATGCTCCCCGGCAACGGCGCCAGAAAATAGTCTTGATAACCCACAAGTATAGGGGATCGCAACAGTCTTCGAGGGAAGTAAAACCCAAATTTATTGATTCGACACAAGGGGAGACAAAGAATACTTATAAGCCTTAACAACTGAGTTGTCAATTCAGCTGCACCTGGAAAAGCACTAGTAACAGGGGTGATGTGAAAGCAGCAGTAATATGAGAGCAATAGTAACAGTAACACAGCAGCAGTAACACGGAGGCAATGGCACCAGAAAATAGTTGATACTACTTCTAATGACATATAGGACCAGAGAGCAATGATGATGACAAATGGACCGGGGTTCCCAGCTATCTACACTAGTGGTAACTCTCCAAACAAATAACAGGTGTTGGGTGAACAAATTACAGTTGGGCAATTGATAATTGTAAGGGCATGACAATGCATGCTTATGATAAGATAAGTTTACTGTAGTATTTAATTGGGCATTACGACAAGGTACACAGACCGCTATCCAGCATGCATCTGTGCCTAAATAATCCACCTTCCGGTTAGCATCCGCACCCCTTCCAGTATTAAGTTGCAAACAACAGATTATTGCATTAAGTATTGTGCATAATGTAAACAACACATTCATCCTTAGACAAAGCATTGCTGTTTTACCCCTAGTGGCAACAACACATCTACAACCTTAGAACTTGCTGTCACTATCCCAGGTTAAATAGAGGCTGAACCCAACTATCTAGCATAAATACTCCCTCTTGGAGATACAAGCAACTACTTGATCAGGGTAACCACAAGTACCGGAGAGCATGCAAGATCTTAAATAAACAATAGTATGATAATATGATGAACAATCTGATCATAATGTAACAATTCATCGGATCCCAACAAACACAACACCAATTACATCATATGGATCTCAATCATGTAAGGCAGCTCATGAGATCATTGTATTGAAGTACATGGGAGAGAGAGTACCAACTAGCTACAGCCAAGAACCCGTAGTCCATGGGGGAACTACTCACAAACCATCATGGAGTCGAAGTGGAGGCGGTGGAGTCGATGGAGATGGCTCCGGGGGTCAATCCCCGTCCCGGCAGGGTGCCAGAACAGGAACTTCTGACCCCCGAAACGAGGTCTCGCGATGGCGACGGCGCTGCGGAAGTCTTTCTGGAGTATTAGATATATATTTAGGGTTTTCGCGTCGGGGTGACTAAATAGGCGAAGGGGCAACGTCGGTGGAGTCCCGAGTGGGCCAAACCACCAGGCGGCGCACTCTCTCTCCTCGCCGGCCGCCATGTGGTTTGGAGGCCGTGGGCCTCCCCCTGGCTTGCCCTTCTGGCTCCGTGTGTCCCTCGGAAAAATAGGAGGTTTGGCTTTTGTTTCGTCGAATTCCGAGAATATTGCCCGAACAGCTTTTCTGGAACCAAAAACAGCAGAAAACAGGAACTGGCACTGTGGCATCTTGTTAATAGGTTAGTCCCAGAAAATGTATAATAATGATATATAATGCATATAAAACATGTGACAATGATACATAAAACAAGCATGAAACATCAGAAATTATAGATACGTTGGAGACGTATCACCTTCCATTGCTCCAAGTGTAACGTCTCCCCTGTAAATACATGTCCTTGAGTTCATGAGTGCTGACAAACTCCCTAAACTTCCTCATCATGCTTCTGTCGAGATTTGAATTGTTCATGTCAGCTGCACTCAGAATGAGATTAAAATCACCCAAAATCAACCACGGCCCATGGCAGAGCAATCTTCTTTCCGGAAGTTCATGTAAGAATTGTATCTTCTCCTCCGTGGCTTGCGGCCCATACACCACCGTGAGCCACCAGCAGCCATTGCCCATAGTATGGACCTCAGCATTCAACGAGAAAGAGTCCAGCGAGATCCTGGCCAAACCAACCACAGAACTATCCCAAGCCACCAAGATGCCACCTCTGGTACCAATTGCAGGTAGGAACGCAAAACCATCAAAAACCGGACCAAGACATTGTGCTACCACAAAACTGTCCACCACCTCCAATTTGGTTTCCTGAATGCATACAAGATTTACCTTCAGCATCGCCATGAATTCCCTGATAGAATCCCTCCTGCCATGATCGTTCAGACCCCTGGCATTCAAACTAAGTATCTCTAGGTTGTAATCCATTGATAACAATTGAGCAGAAACACCAACACGGCCGGAATCACTGGGCTATGATCCCACCAAGACCCCAATCAAATCCTGAACAGCTTGCGGGCATGGTCTTGCCGAAGATCGCCGCCATTGCCTTCAGGTGCGGCTCGCCCACCGGCGAATCAAATAAACCTCGGAATTCCTGCACCGCAGTCTTATCCACATCCAAGCTCGGTTGCGCAATCCCTAGCGCCTTCAGGAGTGAGGACTCCGCCACCGAGGGTTTCTTCTGCTTCCTCGATGGCCTGCATCGCCCTGTCCCGTGCCCGCAGCTCTCGTGACGCGCCGCGGGGTCACAAGCTCCAGCTCGCACTGACCCGTAGCAGATTCGATTTCCCGCATAAGGGGCGGCGAAAGCTTCTTCAGGATGCCGACGCAGAACTGCCGCATCTTCCCATCGCAGCCTCTTGGTCAACGGCAATAGCCTCACGTGTCTCTCGATTCATGAAGATCCCTGCATCTGGCCATTGGGCCCATGAAAAGAGACCAGAGGCTGGATTGAGCCATCTTGACTGCTTAGTTCCAGTTGGGCCTCAGCGCTGGTGTTGAGGTGTGCCCTCGGCAAGTCCCATGGTTGCTATACCTAGGGTTAATTGTGTGGTAGAGGACGCGTAGTATTGGTGGAATCGACGGCTGACAAGCTGGATTTACCCAGGTTGAGGGCCTTCGGGTGAGTAAAACCCCTACTTCCTGCTTGTCTGTGTTTATGGATTGAATATGGAGGTTACAAGGGTTCAACGAGCAGCTGATCTCGTCGAGGTTTTGGTGGCTATGGATTGCTTGCCTTGATCGATCACCCTCCCAGCCTTTATATAGGAGGCTGGGTCCCGGGAAACATAACCGACCAAGGTTACATATATGGAAAGCCTTAACCGACTATAACTTGATCTAACTTGGAAAACGCTCTTCGTTTTAGGCCTTCCTTCATGGGCTTCGATTAATCTTTGGCTTCTTTGATCATCACGTGCACCAGGTACCCTTAAGCTAGGGTACCCACAGAGCATAACCTCGTCATAGCCCCCGATACTTGCTTGACCTCGAAGAATCGAGCATGTGCTCCCTTCATCGTGCACGTCATAGTCTTTTGCTTTTATACTCTTGAATTCCGAGCTCAGCTAACTGCTTACTTGAGCAAAAAACCTTACTAATCTCCAGTCAGACTCGAGTCCCTGAACACAGTCGAAAGATTTTGCCTAGGGATATTTACATAGTAGGCCTGACTTACTCGAAAACCGAGCTCAGTTAACTGCACATTTTGGACGAAACCATACTAGCCTTCAATCAGATCCGAGTCCCCGGACTCGAAGCTGGAACACTTTTGCAATTTATGCCTATTGAAATTGACATAGTAGGCCCGACTCACTCGAAAATCGAGCTCAGTTAACCGCACATTTGGGCGAAACCATACTAGCCTTCAATCAGGTTTGAGTCCCCGGACTCGAAGCTGGAACATACTGGACAGACTCGACCAGGTCGTTGTAGGTCTTACTGATTCGTTCTGCAGTTTATCTTTTGATACCTAACGCGTCCGTCAGGATTTTCATCATGTCTGTTGATACGGAAAATTTCAAGGGAAAACACTGTTGGAGCGTCCCTCGCCCATCTCGATTGCTCGGCAGGTCCTTACCTTTGCATTTGCCGTATGCAGCATCCGAAACATCTGCGATTGGCATAGCTCAGGAATTTATGAAGTTTGATTCTTTGTTTTGTGAAGTACTTAATGCTTTCAATCGAGCCTGTATTCGAGTGAATTTTTCTTACCTTGTTTGGAAATCTATGGGAGCACGATAGCGCTCCCATGGGAGTAGCCCCCGAGATGTGGTTCATTGTCTTGCAATAAGGACAATCTCAAATCATCCTTTTACACTGCTTTTGTCAGTCGAAATATTTGTCTTTGAAATCTATGGGAGCGCGTCAGCGCTCCCATGGGAGTAGCCTCCGAGATTATGCTTTATTTCGTTCGAAGTAGAGTATAATCTCAATAATTTTGCTCCTTTTTGATCAACCGCAACAAATTTTTGATATGCTCCCATGGGAGTACCTTTTGCTAATCGAATCATTCGTCGAATGCAATTTCAAATCCTTCAAATGAACATGAATGCTAACATTACACCTGACGTCAATCTGACATCTTAGATGTGCACTTGCCGCTTTGCCAAGACATGTCTGTGTGGGCCCAATGTTCAGATTTTTGACTGCCGAAACGCCGTTTTTATTTTGGACCTGACTTAGCATGGTATAATCAAGATATTTCTCTCGGTAACACATCTGTGTTTTTGATTTGTGCCAGTCCCGAGTTTTTCGAGTGAGTGTGTGTTTCCTGTGTGACTCAGCCCCCGAGCATGATTTTGGGTTTCCTGTTTGATCCAGCCCCCGAGCATATCGAGTGGGATTTGGTTGTCTGTTTGACTCAGCCCCCGAGCATGACCACGGCTTCTGTTTGACCCAGCCCCCGAGCATGTCGAGTGGGCTGTGAGTCTTTGTGTTCACTGATTTTTTGAGCTAGAATTTTGATGCTTATGTTTTTACGATCGAGTTCCCGATTGCTTGAGTAGCGTAAAAGCATATAGAGAAATATGGAGGAACATGTATCTTTATTCGAAATATGTGTTCGATCAGCAAGCTGCCTCATTAAAACCTTCCAGTCCCCTAGGTACCCTGGTAAGGGAAAAGAGTGCGTCTGAAACTTGCTGATTCTTTGGCCTTATGTGCTATTACATATGAGGTTAAAAGATCTATGCATAGAATTGATGCAGGTGCGCCACGTTCCATGGTTTGATGCTACTTCACCCGTCTTTGCGTTCTTCATCGATAGGCTCCTCCTTCGATGACTTCTGTGACAATGTATGGTCCTTCCCAAGGTGATGCAAGTTTTATGGACTTTCTTCTGTTTCTCTCCCGCAGCACCAAGTCTCCCACCATGAAGGACCGTGTGCGTAATCGTCGACTATGGTAGTTGCGGAGGTCTTGTTGATAAACGGCTGTTCGTGCCAAGCCGTATTACGTGCTTCTTCCAGCAAATCATCTGCATCTTCGAGTGCCTTGTTTGTGTCGTTTTCCTCATATGCTTCCACTCGTGGTGCATTAAACGTGACGTCAGATGGTAATACTGCCTCCGCACCATAGACCAGAAGAACGGTGTATACTGTGTGGAGGCGTTTGGAGTGGTCCGTAAGCTCCATAATACTGATGGAAGTTCATCTACCCATGCACCCGCGGCCCTTTTGAGTACTAAGAGTCTCTTTTGATGCCACTGTATACGAGTCCATTGGCCTTTTCAACCTGCCCATTGATTGTGGATGTGCCACAGAGGCGTAGTTTAGTTTGATGTTTTGTTCCTTGCAAAAGGATTGAATTCTTCCGCCGTGAAGTTTGTACCATTATCAGGGATAATGCTATCCATTAGTCCAAATCGATACATGATCGATTGTATGAAACGAACTGCCGTAGAAGCTGTTGAGCTTGCGATAGGGATTGCTTCGATCCATTTGGCGAATTTGTCGACTGCCACTAGCAAGTGAGTATGACCTCCTTTTGATGATTTCTTCAGTGGTCCCACCATGTCAAGCCCCCATTGGGCATAAGGCCATGCTAATGGTATGGTTTTTAGTGCTTACGCGGGTGCATGTGGCTTGGAAGCGAACTTCTGACAACCAATGCATCTTTTGACTAGTCCTCTGCATCCCTTAGCGTTGTAGGCCAGTAAAACCCTGCTCGGAAGGCTTTGGCTACGAGTGATCGACTGCCCGCGTGGTGCCCGCAAGTACCGGCATGAATGTCCCGAAGGAGATCCTTGCCATCTTCGAGTGCAATGCATCTTTGGAACATACCTGAGGTGCTGCGTTTGTACAACTCACCGTTTATGATGGTGTATGCTTTTGCCCGTCGAGTGACACGTATGGCCTCGTTTGTATCTTCTGGTAGTTCATTGCGAAGTATGTATGCGAGAAAAGGTTGAGTCCAAATTGGCTCAATGAGAAGTACCTCAAACGGAGGATCCTCTGTGCTTGGCGCTTTGCTTTGTCTGCAGCTGCTGTCGTAGCCGATGGTCGTTTGTCGATTGACCTACGTTCTATTCATTCAAAGAAAACACCCGCAGGACTGGTGCTTTTGTGGAAGCAATGTTGGCTAATTTGTCGGCCTCTTCATTGCTTTCTCTCCTATGTGTCGTAGCTCACAGCCATCGAAGCTGCCCTCCCATTATGTTGTACAAATCCCGATAAGCGATCATGTTTTCTGCGATTGCTCACAGGCCTTCATTGTTTGCTGCACAACCAAGTTAGAGTCGCCATAAATTATTAGTCGAGTGCATCCCATGGCTTTTGCCATGCGCATGCCATGGATTAGACCTTCATATTCGACCTCATTATTTGATGGGAATTGAGCGCAGTTTGTCGCCTTTTGGTGATATGAGTATGACGCCCGCTCCTGCTCCTTCATTCTTTTTGGACCCATCGAAATACATTGTCCAGAAATTTGATACGTCAGGTACCCCTGGCAATTGAGCTTCTACCCACTCGGTGTGAAAATCGGTAGGACTTGTGATTTGATGGCTTCGGGTGTTCGTACTTGATTCCTAGTGGCCCCAGCTCGATGAGCCATTTTGCTACGCGCCCCGTTGCGTTGGGGTTTGTGAGGACGTCTCCAATCGCTGATTTATTGACCACCGTTATCGGGTGTTCTGTGAAGTAGTGCGCCAGCTTTCTTGAGGTCATAAATACGGCGTACGCCAATTTCTGATATTGTGGGTACCGCTGTTTAGACGGGGAAAGAAGTTCACTTACGTAATAAACTGGCCTCTTATGCTTTGACTATGTCCTTCTTCCATGCGGTCGACCACCAGCACGTGCTGACCACTCGGTTTGGTGGCTGAGATATATAGGTAGAGTGGCTCATTTTCCTTAGGTGCTACGAGGATTGGCGGGCTTGTGAGCATCTTTTTGAGTTCGAGAAAAGCGGCTTCAGCTTCATCCGTCCATTCGAACTTGTCTGCTTTCTTCATCAATTTGTAAAATGGAAGTGCTTTTTCGCCTAGCTTGCTGATGAATCGACTGAGTGCTGCTACTCGACCCGCTAGCTGCTGAACCTCATGGAGTTTGGTAGGTCTATTCATTGTGAGTATAGCTTGTATCTTTTCTGGATCTGCTTCGATTCCACGTGCAGATATCAAATAACCCAAGAGTTGTCCAGCCGGGACACCGAAAGTGCATTTCTTGGGGTTAAGCTTGATGTTGTACCGATTGAGATTCTTGAATGTCTCCTGTAGATCGCTGATTAGTGTGTCCTCCTTTTCAGTCTTGATGATGATGTCGTCGACGTAGACCTGAACATTGCGTCCTATCTGTTCTTGTGGACAGTTTTGCATCATGCGTTGGTAAGTTGCGCCTGCGTTTTTTAGCCCGAAAGGCATGGTTGTGTAGCAGTAGACCCCGAGTGGGGTTATGAATGATGTTTTGTCTTCGTTTTTTTTTCATCCGAATTTGATGGTATCCTGAATATGCATCCAAAAATGATAACCGAGCGCATCCCGCTGTTGAGTCGATGATCTGATCGATTCGTGTTAATGAGAAGTGATCTTTTGGACAACATTTGTTTAGGGCTGTAAAATTTACACACATTCGCAGGGTGTCTGAGTGCTTCTTTTCGACCAGTACAGGGTTAGCAACCCAGTCTGCCTTTTTAATTCTCGAATGAACTTTGCAGCAAGTAACTGCTAGCGCTAAGTTGACGAGGGAATATCTCCCCGGCAACAGCACCAGAAACTATGCTTGTACGTCACACGTCAGTTGGGAACCCCAAGAGGAAGGTATGATGAGTGCAGCAGCAAGTTTTCCCTCAGTATGAAACCAAGGTTTAATCGAACCAGTAGGAAAACGAGGTTTGCTTCGAAGGTGTTGGTGAAGGAGTGTAGTGCGGCGCAACACCAGGGATTCCGGTGCCAACGTGGAACCTGCACAACACAATCAAATTACTTTGCCCCAACTTAACAGTGAGGTTGTCAATCTCACCGGCTTGCTGAAAACAAAGGGTTAAACGTATCGAATGGAAATGATGTTTGTTTGCATAAAACAGTAGAGAACAATGATTGCAGTAGATTGTATTTCAGATGTAAAAGAATGGACCGGGGTCCACAGTTCACTAGTGGTGTCTCTCCAATAAGATAACTAACATGCTGGGTAAACAAATTACAGCTGGGCAATTGACAATTGATAAGTGCATATAACATGCATGTGTGAGCTGTGGTGTCTACTATGAGATTCATTTGGGCATTACGACAAAGTACATAGACCGCTATCCAGCATGCATCTATGCCTAAATAGTCCACTTTCCGGTTAACATCCGTACCCCTTCCAGTATTAAGTTGCAAGCAACAGACAATTGCATTAAGTAATGTGCGTAATGTAAACAATACATTCATCCTTGAATAAAGCATTGCTGTTTTACCCCTAGTGGCAACAACACATCTACAACCTTAGAACTTGCTGTCACTATCCCAGGTTAAATAGAGGTTGAACCCAACTATCATGCATAAATACCCCCTCTTGGAGTTACAAGTATTCACTTGGCCAAGGCTTCAACAAGTAACGGAGAGCATGCAAGATCACAAATGACATAGACATGATAATATAATATTCAGCTCCACATAGGTATCAATATAAGTCAGATCCCAGCAAACACAACATGTAGCATTACAATAAGATGATCTTGATCATGATAGGCAGCTCACAAGATCTAAACATGATGGCACAAGTGGAGAAGACAACCATCTAGCTACTGCTATGGACCCATAGTCCAAGGATGAACTACTCACGCATCACTCCGGAGGCGGGCATGGCGATGTAGAGCCCTCCGGTGATGATTCCCCTCTCCGGCAGGGTGCCGGGAAGAGCTTCAGAACCCCCCGAGTTAGGGTTGACGACGGCGGCGGCAGCGAATATGTTCTGGATGAAAGGCTCGGTGTTTTAGGGTTTTCACGTCTCGGGGAATAAATAGGCGAAGGGGCGATGTCGGCGGACCCCCGAGGGGCCCAAACCACAGGCTGGCGCGCTGGGCCGCGCCGCCAGGTGGTTTGGCCACCTCGTGGCTCCTTCGTCTCTCCTTCGGACTCCGTGTACGTGCTGGAAAAATAGGGACTGGCCTTTTGTTTCGTGCAATTCCGAGAATATTTCCAGAAGTAACTTTCTGAAACCAAAAACAGCAGAAAACAGGGAACTGGCACTGTGGCATCTTGTTAATAGGTTAGTCCCAGAAAATGCATAAAAGTGATATGAAGTGTATATAAAACATGTAGCAAATGGTATAATATAAGCATGGAACAGCAGAAATTATGGATACGTTGGAGACGTATCAAGCATCCCCAAGCTTAGTTCTACTCGTCCTCGAGTAGGTAAAACGATAACAACAAATAATTTCTGAGGAGACATGCTTTCACACAATCTTGATCAATATATTGCAAGGCTCATGTCATGAATGAAGTGACTCAAAGCAATGATCTATAGTTTGCTAACAAATAGATAAAGAGTAAACAATGAATCATATAAGCAAAAACTTTTCATGAATAGTACTTTCAAGACAAGCATCAAAAAGTTTTGCATAAGAGGTAACTCATAAAGCAATAGATTCAAAGTAAAAGGCATTGAAGCAACACAAAGGATGATTAAGTTTCAGCATTGCTTTCAACTTGTAACATGTATATCTCATGGATAGTTGTCAACATAAAGCAATATAACAAGTGCAATAAGTAAAATGTAAGAATCAATGCACACAAAGTTGACACAAGTGTTTGCTTCTAAGATAGAAAGGAGTAGGTAAACTGACTCAACATAAAGTAAAAGATAGGCCCTTCGCAGAGGGAAGCAGGGATTAAATCATGTGCTAGAGCTTTTTAAGTTTTCGAAAGCATATAGAGAGCACAAAATAAGTATTTGAGAGGTGTTTGTTGTTGTCAACGAATGGTAGTGGGCACTCTAACCCCCTTGTCAACCAGACTTTCAAGAGCGGCTCCCATGAAGGACGTTATCTCTACCAGCAAGGTAGATCATCCCTCTTCTCTTTTGTTTACACATGTATTTTAGTTTCTTTATAGATGACACTCCTCCCAACCTTTTGCTTACACAAGCCATGGCTAACCGAATCCTCGGGTGCCTTCCAACATTCACATACCATGGAGGAGTGTCTATTTGCAAATTAAGTTGCTTACTGATAAATCAGGGCAAAACATGTGAAGAGAATTATTAATGAAAGTTGTAATTAATTGGGGCTGGGCACCCCGTTGCCAGCTCTTTTTGCAAATTATTGGATAAGCGGATGTATATGCCACTAGTCCATTGGTGAAAGTCTGTCAGAAGTAAATGACAAGATTGAAAGATAAAACACCACATACTTCCTCATGAGCTATAAAACATTGACACAAATAAGGAGTAATAAAGTTTTGAATAGTTTAAAGGTAGCACATGAAATATTTACTTGGAATGGCAGGAAATACCACATAGTAGGTAGGTATGGTGGACACAAATGGCATGGGTTTTGGCTCAAGTTTTGGATGCACGAGAAGCATTCCCTCTCAGTACAGAGTTTAGGCTAGCAAGGTTGTTTGAAGCAAACACAAGTATAAACCGGTACAGCAAGAATCACATAAAAACATATTGCAAGTATTATAAGACTCTACACTGTCTTCCTTGTTGCTCAAACATTTTACCAGAAAATATCTAGACCTTAGAGAGAACAAATATGCATCCCAAGTCTCAACAAGCTCTACGGTAGTTCTCCACTACTAGGCTTTAACTACATGATGCAAGAGCTTAAACATGATCTACTTGAGAGCTCAAAACAATTGCAAAGCATCAAATCGAAACAAGACAATGATCTACAAGAATGCATATGTCTTTTCCAATACCAACTACTACATGTAGCATTTTCTTTCTTCCAAACAAACACCAATCAATTTATTTAAACATAAACTCTCCAAATGATAATATAATGCAGCAAGAGAGTATTTATAAACAAGTGCTAACAGCTCGAAGAGATGCATGAAAAACAGGAGCTAAAAGCACTGCAGTAGCTAGTTAAGAATACTCAACAAATATAAGTGAAGAACATGAGTATTCACATGAAAAAGCGGAGCGTGTCTCTCTCCCACACAAGGATTGCTAGGATCCGAATTTATTCAAACAAAAAAAAATAAAAACACACAGACGCTCCAAGTAAAGCGCATAAGATGTGAAAGAATTAAAATATAGTTTCACTAGAGATGACCTGATAAGTTTGTTGATGAAGAAGGGGATGCCTTGGGCATCCCCAAGCTTAGACGCTTGAGTCTCTCTGAATATGGTTGGGATGAACCACGGGGGCATCCCCAAGCTTAGGCTTTTCACTCTTCTTGATCACATAATATCACCCTTCTCGCTTGATCCTTGAAAACTTCCTTCACACCAAACTCAAGACAGTTCTCATTAGAGGGTTAGTGCATAATCAAAAATTCTCATATTCTGTAATGATACAATCAATCCCAAAGCTTCTGGACATTAGCTACAGCCACCAATGCTTTGTGGAGCAAAGAAATCCACACAAACACAGTAAAAGAGCGAATGCAAAACAAAAGGCAGAATCTGTCAAAAACAGAACAGTCTGGAATGACGAATTTTTTCGAGGCACTTAAGTTGCTCAGATGGATCTGGCCTAAAATAATGAAAGTTGCGTACATATCTCAGGAATATGCGTGATTTTTTCAGAATTTTTTGAATTTTCTACAGGGAGATAAGCTCAAATCCGTGACAGCTAAAAATCTGTCACTGCGCAGAAATCCAAATCTTGCATCAACTTTCAATATAGAACTTTACTTGGCACAACATTGCGATAAAATAAAGATACAAAGGAGTTGCTACAGAAGTAACAAAACTCCTTGACTCAAAGAAAACAAAAATAACAGCAAATAAAAACGATGGGTTGTCTCCCATAAGCGCTTTTCTTTAACGCCTTTCAGCTAGGCGCAGAAAGTGAAAATCAAGTGTTGTCAAGAGAAGAAGCATCAACATCATAACTTGCTCTAACAATAGAGTCAAAAGGTAACTTCATTCTCTTCCTAGGGAAGTGTTCCATACCTTTCTTGAGAGGAAATTGGTACCTTATATTACCTTCTTTCATATCAATGATGGCACCAACAGTTCGAAGAAAAGGTCTTCCCAAAACAATAGGACAAGATGCATTGCATTCAATATCCATAACAATAAAATCAACGGGGACAAGGTTATTGTTTACTGTAATAAAAACATCATTAACTCGCCCCAAAGGTTTCTTCATAGCATTATCAGCGAGAAAAACATCCAAATAACAATGTTCCAAAGGTGGCAAATCAAGAATATCATAAAGCTTCTTGGGCAAAACCGAAATACTTGCACCAAGATCACACAAGGCATTGCAATCAAAATCATTCACCTTTACCTTAATGATGGGTTCCCAACCATCTTCTAATTTCCTAGGAATAGAAGCTTTAAGTTTCAACTTCTCCTCCCTAGCTTGCAAAAGAGCATTTGTAATATGCTTTGTAAAAGCCAAATTAATAGTGCTAGCATTGGGACTTCTAGCTAATTTTTGCAAGAACATAATAACTTCAGAGATGTTACAATCATCAAAATCAAAATCATTATTGTCAATGGTGGTGGAACCATTGTCTCCAATAGTTTGAAAAATTTCAGCACTTTTATCAGAAAAAGTTTCAGCAGTTTTAGGCAATTTCAAACGCTTTGCAGAAGTAGTAGAGACATTACCAACACCAATAACATTACCATCAATAGTAGGAGGCTTACTAGCATGTAAACATTAGCATTACTAGTGGTGGTGATAGTACAAACTCTAACTATACTATTCTCTTTTTCAAGTTCTTCCTCTTTTTCCCACCTAGCATGCAATTCAGCCAACATCCTAATATTATTATCAATTCGAACTTGGATGGCATTTGCTGTAGCAAATGACTTAGTATCTTTAACTTCATTAGGCATAACTTTCAGTTTTAGAATTTCAACATCATGAGCAAGACTATCAACTTTAGAGCAAGATCATCAATTTTTTCAAACTTTTCCTCAACAGTTTTATTGAAAGCTTTTTGTGTGCTAATAAATTCTTTAAGCATAGCTTCAAGATCAGAGGACACACTTCTATTGTTGCTGTAGGAATTACCATAAGAATTGCCATAACCATTTGAAGGATAAGGCTTATAGTTGTTGCTACCAAAATTATTCCTATAAGCATTGTTGTTGAAGTTGTTGTTTTTAATGAAGTTTACATCAACATGCTCTTCTTGAGCAACCAATGAAGCTAAAGGAACATTATTAGGATCAACATGAGATCTACCATTCACAAGCATAGACATAATAGCATCAATCTTATCACTCAAAGAGGAGGTTTCTTCAACAGAATTTACCTTCTTACCTTGAGGAGCTCTTTCGGTGTGCCATTCGGAATAGTTGATCATCATATCATCAAGTAGCTTTGTTGCTGCACCTAAAGTGATGGACATAAAGGTTCCTCCAGAGGCTGAATCCAATAAGTTCCTTGAGGAAAAATTTAATCCTGCATAAAAGGTTTGGATGATCATCCAAGTAGTCAGTCCATGAGTGGGACAATTCTTCACCAAAGATTTCATTCTTTCCCAAGCTTGAGCAACATGTTCATTATCAAGTTGTTTAAAATTCATAATGCTACTTCTCAAGGATATAATCTTAGCAGGAGGATAATATTTCCCTATGAAAGCATCTTTGCATTTTGTCCAAGAATAATACTATTTCTAGGCAAAGAAAGCAACCATTCTTTAGCTCTTCCTCTCAAGGAGAAAGGAAAAAGTTTCAGTTTTATAATATCCCCATCCATATCCTTATACTTTTGCATTTCACAAAGTTCAACAAAGTTATTAAGATGGGCAGCAGCATCATCAGTACTAACACCAGAAAATTGCTCTTTCATAACAAGATTTAATAGAGCAGGTTTAATTTCATAAAATTCTGCTGTAGAAGCAGGTGGAGCAATAGGAGTGCATATGAAATCATTGTTGTTTGTGCTAGTGAAGTCACACAACTTAGTGTTCTCAGGAGTACTCATTTTGAAAAACAAAATCAAACGAATTAAACAAGTAACTAATTTTTTTGTGTTTTTGATAAAGAGAGCAAACAAGACTAAATAAAAATAAACTAAGCAAGACAAATAACAAAGTAAAGAGATTGGGTGTGAGAGACTCCCCTTGCAGAAGCAATTCGGTTTTCCCCGGCAACGGCGCCAGAAAACGTGTTGCTGGCTCTAAGTTGACGAGGGAATATCTCCCCGGCAACAGCCAGAAACAATGCTTGTACGTCACACGTCAGTTGGGAACCCCAAGAGGAAGGTATGATGAGTGCAGCAGCAAGTTTTCCCTCAGTATGAAACCAAGGTTTAATCGAACCAGTAGGAAAACGAGGTTTGCTTCGAAGGTGTTGGTGAAGGAGTGTAGTGCGGCGCAACACCAGGGATTCCGGTGCCAACGTGGAACCTGCACAACACAATCAAATTACTTTGCCCCAACTTAACAGTGAGGTTGTCAATCTCACCGGCTTGCTGAAAACAAAGGGTTAAACGTATCGAATGGAAATGATGTTTGTTTGCATAAAACAGTAGAGAACAATGATTGCAGTAGATTGTATTTCAGATGTAAAAGAATGGACCGGGGTCCACAGTTCACTAGTGGTGTCTCTCCAATAAGATAACTAACATGCTGGGTAAACAAATTACAGCTGGGCAATTGACAATTGATAAGTGCATATAACATGCATGTGTGAGCTGTGGTGTCTACTATGAGATTCATTTGGGCATTACGACAAAGTACATAGACCGCTATCCAGCATGCATCTATGCCTAAATAGTCCACTTTCCGGTTAACATCCGTACCCCTTCCAGTATTAAGTTGCAAGCAACAGACAATTGCATTAAGTAATGTGCGTAATGTAAACAATACATTCATCCTTGAATAAAGCATTGCTGTTTTACCCCTAGTGGCAACAACACATCTACAACCTTAGAACTTGCTGTCACTATCCCAGGTTAAATAGAGGTTGAACCCAACTATCATGCATAAATACCCCCTCTTGGAGTACAAGTATTCACTTGGCCAAGGCTTCAACAAGTAACGGAGAGCATGCAAGATCACAAATGACATAGACATGATAATATAATATTCAGCTCCACATAGGTATCAATATAAGTCAGATCCCAGCAAACACAACATGTAGCATTACAATAAGATGATCTGATGATCACAAGATCTAAACATGATGGCACAAGTGGAGAAGACAACCATCTAGCTACTGCTATGGACCCATAGTCCAAGGATGAACTACTCACGCATCACTCCGGAGGCGGGCATGGCGATGTAGAGCCCTCCGGTGATGATTCCCCTCTCCGGCAGGGTGCCGGGAAGAGCTTCAGAACCCCCCGAGTTAGGGTTGACGACGGCGGCGGCAGCGAATATGTTCTGGATGAAAGGCTCGGTGTTTTAGGGTTTTCGTCTCGGGGAATAAATAGGCGAAGGGGCGATGTCGGCGGACCCCCGAGGGGCCCAAACCACAGGCTGGCGCGGCGGTGGGCCGCGCCGCCAGGTGGTTTGGCCACCTCGTGGCTCCCTTCGTCTCTCCTTCGGACTCCGTGTACGTGCTGGAAAAATAGGGACTTGGCCTTTTGTTTCGTGCAATTCCGAGAATATTTCCAGAAGTAACTTTCTGAAACCAAAAACAGCAGAAAACAGGGAACTGGCACTGTGGCATCTTGTTAATAGGTTAGTCCCAGAAAATGCATAAAAGTGATATGAAGTGTATATAAAACATGTAGCAAATGGTATAATATAAGCATGGAACAGCAGAAATTATGGATACGTTGGAGACGTATCAGTAACCTATCAACTTCTGCCTCGATTGCACCTCTTTTGGGATCAGAAACACGGCGCATAGTCTGCTTTACTGGTCTAGACCCTGGCTTGAGTTGTAGAGAATGCTCGGCGAACTCCCTGGGGATACCTGGCATATCAGCTGGGCACCATGCGAATATTTCCCAGTTTTTACGAAGAAATTTGACGAGCGAATTTTCCTGTTTGCTAGTAAGACTCGACGATACGTTGACTGTTTTTTGAGGGATCAGTTGGGTGCACTTGATGCTTTTTTGTGTCGTTGGTAGCATTGAATTGTCTGTCGGATGCTAATCTCTTGTGTTCCGGCAGAAGTGTGCGGTCGTTAGAAACCTTGAGTTTGGCGAATGATTGCTCCATCCCATACATCTCTGAGATTTTGCTGAAGTCACGGTCACATGAATCTGACCTTTGAAAGTTCCCATTAATCGTGATGACTCCTTTTGGTCCTGGCATTTTGAGCTTGAGGTAGGCGTAGTGTGGGACGGCCATGAATCGAGCGAAAGTGGGACGCCCGAGTATTGCATGGTATTGTAATTTCCAATCGACCACTTCGAACTCAATCGACTCGGTCCTGAAGTGAGTAGGATCTCCAAACGTAACATCGAGTTGTATGATGCCTTCTGGGAGCACTGCTTTGCCTGGAACAATACCGTGGAAGGTATTTGCGGATTTTGGCAGATTCTCGACTGGTTTGTTCATTCTGCGTAGCGTATCTGCAAAGATTATGTTGAGCCCACTACCTCCATCCATGAAGACCTTGGTCATGGCGTAGCCACCGATTTGGGCGTCGAGTACCAAGGCTGCATGCCCTGGTCGATATACTACGGGTGGGTGGTCCTCTCGATTGAAGACAATCGGAGTCTCTGATCCTTTCAAAAAATTCGTGACGGCTGGAGGTGCCATGACCGCCATATTGACGTGTCGAGTGTGTAATTTTTGCTCTCTTTTCGAGGGACGTCCTCGCTGAATCATGTTCATCTGCCCGTGAGTTACGGGATATTTTTGTTCGTCTCCTTGCTGCATCTGGTGCACGGCTGCTGCCATTTGTGTTCCCGTAACGGGTTGTGCTGGCACCATGTATACTGGTGTCGGTTGCGCTGGTGCTGGTGCAGTATACACCTGAGTAGGCTGTGTTTGTGGTGGTATGGAATATACCTGTGCTTGTTGTACTTGTTGCGGTGCTGGATGTGCTTGACCAGGCTGTGCTTGTGATGTAGTCGATGAAGCGTGCGTCAGTTGAGGAGGTGCACGTCCATCTCTTTGCATTCGTGATATATGTTCAATCGCGAGTTGATCGAATTCCCTGCAATTTCTCAGCGAGTGGCTAGAGCGAAGCTTACCATCATCCCCTCTATAAAGATGGAATCTGCAATAATCGTTCATCCTCTCTTCGACTGAGCGCTCAGGCTCTTTGTCTGCTCGCCTGCGCCACTCTGGCCTTCTGTAGCTATCACGGTCATCGCGTCTGTGTTCTCGACTGTCACGTCGATCGTCTGTACGGTGGTCTCGATTACCTCGGCGGTCGTCCGTATGATGATCTCGATTATCATGATGATCGTCGGGTCGTCTGTCAGTTTGGTCGCGACTGTCCCTTGACTGGACAAAGCCTGCTGCGATGAAGTTTGGATGGTCATCGTCGTGATAACGATTCTTGCGTTTGCGCCTTCGATCATCTCTATAGCTATCTCTGCGGTCTCGACCGCCACCCTCGTGGTTTTCATGTGATGCTACGGGTCAAGTGCATCGTACGGAGTCTTCTCCGTCTGCCCACTTTGTTGCGAGTACCATGAGTGCGGCCATTGTCTTTGGGTCTTCTCGACCAAGTGTTTCTTTGAAGTCTTCCCTCTAGAGTCCGTTTTTGAAGGCGTCGATTGCCCTATCTTCTGATACGTTGCCTACTGAGTTACGGATGGTGGTCCACCGCCATATGTACGATCTCAGAGATTCATCTGACTTTTGCTTGCAGGTCCTGAGCTCCTCGAAGGTTTTGGGGCGCTCACATAGAGGCTCGAAGTATTTGATGAAATCACCCTTGAAGTGTTCCCACGAATCGTAGTATGATTCGGGTAGCGATTTGAGCCAATCGCGAGCCGTTCCTTCCATCATAAGTTGTATGTACTGCATAGCTGTAGTTGTGGTGCCGCGCTGACATCCGACTGCCAGCCTGTAATCTTCCAGCCAGCCTGATGGCTCTTGTTTGCAGTTGAACTTAGGCGTGGTAGCTAGCGAGAATTTCTTGGGCATACGAGCCTCCCGGATCCGTCGAGTGAAGCATAGCGCTCCACATGGCCCGATTTCTGCTTCCGAGTCTGAGCTGTTGCTGTATGACCTCCTCGAGTGGCTCCTACTGGAACGATGACGGCGTGAGCTTTTTCGACTGCTCCTTCCCCGAGGGCTTCGACTGCGATGGTCCCGATCTGCATCTCTCCTTGGAGTTGCTTGTGGATGCTGTATGGCTTGTGCTGCTATTGCTAGTTGTTTGTACAATTGGAGGTGCTGATCCCTCTTTGGGTCTCCTGCAGGAGGTTCGATTGTTCTGAGGTAGGTGCCTAGCGTCATCAGCGCCCCGGCTGGCTCAGTAGGTATGGGAACTCCTTCCGCGTCGACTGCCATAAAGGCTGGGTTTAGATTCCGAGTGACCGCTGCACGATCTACGTCTCCGAGGTTTACGAATCGTGACCTACTCGCGGGGTCGTTTCTACCTGTTGAACTTGTAGACAATGCTCTTGTCCGAGCACTCGATATGCTGGCTTGTCTTTTGCGTTCTTCGAGTACTGCTCGGTAATTCTTTAACCGTATCGATTCTTGCCACTGGAAGTATTGTAAGGTCAATACCTCTTCCGGAGTTGCGTTGGCTGGTAGCATTGTGCAGCTTTCGATTACTTTGCTCACTTTTTCCGCCATCTCTGCGGTGATGGTCAGCGTGGTTATTTCCGTCTGGCATGGTGACTGTGCAAAGGTATTCTGTAGGTCGACGGCATGTTGCGGCTGCTGATGTTTCTGCTGTACTCGCGGTGTACACCTGATACGGTACCACCCGATCTTCTGCCCACGTGTTGCTGATGCGCATTATGGATTCGGCGTCGTCATCCAGGCTCATGTTGGAGTTGCTTTGCTTGTTGGGGTTTCCGCTACAATCGAGTTGATCTTCGAGTGCTTGGTCCAGGCTATCTGCGCCGTAGGTGAATATCTCGTGGCTGGCACGGATTTCTGGGCCATTGAGATCGGCGAGGTATATGTTGTCATCTATGTTCTCCTTGTTCCCCGCGACGTCGTTGCAGTCGACGACGTTATCGAGTGACTCGATTGAATTGTTTGGGCGATACGCAGATTCGATCTCGCTTTTTCCAAATCTCTTTGCAATCTCGTCACGGAACTCTTGCGAGGTCATGGACGTTGCAGAGTCGCTTGGCGACTGGATCGGGACGTTCTGTGATGATGTCGCGCCCATGATGGATGGTGTTGCAGTCGAAGCGTTGTCGATTGTCTCCATGTTGAGTGCCTCCACGTCAAGTGGGTCTAACAGGTCCTGCACACCATCTTTATCGACAAAGAAATTAAATTTTCCAACCGTAATATCCAAACCTGATTCGAGTCCGGCAAAGGCTTGCTGAACTTCCATCGAGTGCGGCGTAAGCCTCCTTGGAGATTTTGGCGAGTGGTCGCTTTTTGATTTGATGCTGGTAGATCTTGCTGGCGAATTGCTGTTTGTAACGGTGGTCGGTGATTTGCTTTTTGATGATGCAGTAGGCGAGTTACCTTATGCAGATGCGATCGTCGGGTGGCCGCTTGATGATGAAACCGGTGAAACCGCGAGCCCAATACTACCTGTTCCCACAGACGGCGCCAATTGTCGAGGTGTGCCCTCGGCAAGTCCCATGGTTGCTATACCTAGTGTTAATTGTGTGGTAGAGAACGCGTAGTATTAGTGGAATCGGCGGCTGACAAGCTGGATTTACCCAGGTTCAGTGCCCTCGGGTGAGGTAAAACCCCTACTTCCTGCTTGTCTGTGTTTATGGATTGAATATGGAGGTTACAAGGGTTCGACGAGCAGCTGATCTCGTCGAGATTTTGGTGGCTATGGATTGCTTGCCTTGATCGATCACCCTCCCAGCCTTTATATAGGAGGCTGGGTCCGGGAAACATAACCGACCAAGGTTACATATATGGAAAGCCTTAACCGACTATAACTTGATCTAACTTGGAAAACACTCTTCGTTTTAGGCCTTCCTTCATGGGTTTCGATTAATCTTTGGGCTTCTTTGATCATCACGTGCACCAGGTACCCTTAAGCTGGGATACCCACAGAGTATAACCTCGTCAGCTGGGCTCCAGATGGGCCGCCAACTCACTTTCTCCCCCACGCATCCCCTGTGCCGCAGGCGGGAGCGCGCCAACCGAGCAAGAAAGCGAAATTTGAAAAAATTCGGCGCTACTCACTTCACCATCCTCCAAAGTGTTACCGTTTGCCGTAATGTCCCTGACGGTCGCTTGCACTGATCCACATGACTCTGACAAGGAGACCTCAAAGTACCCGGCCTCGATGCGGACTGGCACCCCTTGTCCTCAACCTGACGCGAAAGTTGAACCCTATCACTGGACAGCGAATCAGAAACAGCTGCCACATCCGTGTCCAAACCTTCCGTTGGATCCATCATGTCTACATCTCATTGCCTCTGATCGATGCAGTCAACAGGACCGGCCCAACCTTTACTGTTTCCATGCTGCCAGCTGTCCTCGGCTCATTCGCTACGACGCCAACCACAGCCCCCACTCCCTGCACACCAATGGCCACCTCGGGAGCCACTGCACTCGCCAAAGCAGCATTGTCGGCACGTCCCGACACCGTGGTCGTCGGTCTCGCTCTGTAGACCAAGCGCACTGTCCTGCCATTGGTCCCAAACGTTGTCTTCTTGTTGCAGGGTGACATCTGACCGTCCATCCTTGGAAGGCGCCAATCGGACGGTCCCTGCTGCGTCTTCGCCGATGCAACTGCATGGAGCCCTTGCCGGCGAACACCGCCGCCGCCTCCGGCGGCAAACGAACCCCGTCGGTCCGGCACACCCGACTGCCAGTCGCAAGTGTTGGTGGTCCAGAAACCCTCGCCGTCATGCCCGATGCTCTCCTCCTCCGGCACCCCGTCGCGATCACTCCCCGGAGACCCTCTTGCTCCAAAAACCGGATCCTCCAAGAACACAAACTCGTCGACCCTCCACATGGATCAGCACCCGATACATCAACAACCCCAACTCCTTGTTTCTTCCTGCCGGCGGTGGGAACGCCACCCCAGCCGCCGGTTCCGGCACCCAGAGCTTGCGCAGTGGCGGGATCTCCTCCAGGCAAGTGGCCCAAGCATCCACCGGAAGGTACCGAGGTCTTCCCGGCTGGCCGTCTCCGGCGCCACCGCCGCGATGGAGCAGGATCCCCGAGCAAGCTCTGCACGGTGTCCACCTCCCAAGCATGCGGCGGTATGCCTTCTATCGCCAACTGAACCCAGGACCGCATCTTGACTTGCCGCGCATGCGCCTGCCTCGTCCACTGACGGAAGAAGAGCCTGAACTGGCCTCGCCGCCACACTACGAAGATGCTCCGCCGTGCTGAAGACCACCAAGAAGTCCTCCGGCTTGTACAAGTGCACAGAAAACGTGCCCCTCAGGATGCCTGCCTTGAGCACCAATGCATCCTCCACCTGCGCCCTTGAAACCGCCGGCCTGGCGCCGCCGACGTAGACCACCAAGGCCAGCCTGAACGTGTGCGGCTTTCTTTGATTTCTACATCACGTCGATAGAAGCAACAGGACGGCGTGGTAAAGAAATTTTGATCAAGGCTAAAGACGGCTGATGGAGAGAGCGAGAGAGAGTGCACCCGCCCACGAGCCAGCCGCCGGTGGCCGCCCCGGCCCCGGCGTCCACCACACACCGCCGTCCTCCATGCGGGGACGGCGTCCACCCACCAGGCTGCGGGCTATGGTCCGGAGGTGAGGAGAGGGAAGGAGGCGCTGGGCCCTCAGGCGCCGCCGGCTAGCCCGAGCTCGGTTTCGTCGGCGCGTCCCGTGGTGTCTGGGCTGGGGATGTCGTCTGAGTACTTGGCCTCGTCCCAGAGCGCAGAGGAGCGGTCGGAGGAGGTGGAGTCTGCGAGGCCTGGGGCGGCGGGTCTGGCGCGGACAAATCTGGAGCAGTCGCGCCGGCCGGTGCAGGAGCGCCTGGCGGCTGGTCCGGAGCGGGCAGTTCTGGAGCCGGCGCGTCGGCCGGTGCAGGAACGCCTGTTTTTGGCAGCAGCCCAAGCCGTCAAGGAAGACTCTTTGGCGGAGGAGGAAGCAGGCGCAGAGATTGCAGGGAGAGCGCGCGGGGCAGCGTCAAGTTTCGGCTGGCCCCGCCGGCAAGTGTTTCAAGTGTCTGCAAGCCGGGCACTTCAAGCGCGGGTGCACCAACAAGCAGGTGTGCATCCGCTGCGCTGAGGAGGGGCATGGCTCGGGCGGGTGCAAGAGGCCGCGTAGCCCGGAATCGGAGGAGGAACTGCGGCTGCGTGCCGTGGCGGCGATGGAGATGCGCAAACGGGCGGCCGGGGGGAGAGCCACGGCTCCACAGCCTGGTGGACGGGATCAGGGTGCGCCTGCTGCGAGGCAGCCTGGCGCACCGGATCAGCGTACGCCTGCTGGGCAACCGGGGCCCTCTAGAGTGCCGTCGGCGGCCCGTCGTGCGTGGGAGGCAGGAGGCCAAGGCCAGCCTGAGCTTGTCCTTCATGGGACGGCCGCCTCCGTGTTGCTTCTATCGTCCGTGTAGAAATGGAGGATCATTACCCGCACACGTTCCATGTTGCTTCTCAAAGAAAGCCTGTGGAATAATGCTCTCTCGCAACAAATGCGTAGTAATCTGCACACGGTGGCTGCTGTCTTCCTTCTCGTGGCATTCCATGATTTCTAAAACCTTGCCATCAATGTCACAGCGCACCAGACTGCTTGGAAGCTGGATAAGCAGCTCACGCTCGTTGACCAAGGCCATGGTTAACTCAACCTGCCGCAACACTGCCGTTACTGCCGACAAGTCAATCCGGCACCGTAAAACCCAGACCTCATCCACATAGTCCTGCATCACAAAGATATCCATGACGACACCATCACCTTTGCGGGCGCTGAACAGAGCGAGTGCTCCGTCCATCTCCAGCAACAGCGTCTGGGTCCCCAGTGGCACTGGCGCCTGGGCGGGACGTCGCAGCCACCTGAATGTCTCCACCGCGGTGTCGAACACCATTATGTCGTGGGCGTCGGTGTAGTAGTGGTCGTACTTCCCATGGTCCCAGTGCAGGCCACCGCGGTGAAGGACCGGCGCATTCTTGCTGGGATAAGGGAGCCCCTTGCGCAACGCCTGCTCGACAGAAGGCGTCGACGACGGAGGCGGCCGTCCCATGAATCTTCCCAGCTCGTCCGGCCCTATCGACGTGATGTAGAAATCAACGTCCTTGTTTCCTGGTCCCGACCGGCGGGTGTACAGCACCCGGTACTCCCCGGAGGGGTGGTGCAGGTAAAGGCCGGCTATGGTGGTGGTGTAAACTTGCCGGGTGCCATGTTCAGCGAGCTGCGGTAGAGCAACACACTGGCGGGTGGCCGGGTTGCAGACGTAGAAGAACCTATAGCTGGAGTAGGTGTTGACCGTGTTGATGCTGACATTGCCGGAGACGAGGAGGAGGCCGTCTCATGAAGCGTGGAGTTGGGGCACGTTAGAGTCTGTCGCATAACGGAGGAGAGGTAATAGCTTCTGATTGCCGCCACCGGCGCCACGAAAGACAGCGAGATGAGGAGGGCCACCGCTTGCAGCGCCGCCGTCCGCGAAGTTTGAGATGACGGTGATGGGGAGGGACGGCTGGTGTCGGTGGTGGGCGAGAAGGAACTCGCGAGTAGAGGTGGCATGGCGCCACGACTCGCGGACGGCGCGGCAGCGGAGTGCGTCCTTGGGCGACAGTCGGACGAGTATCTCCCAGACGATGATCGACTCCGGCAGGTCATCGAGGACAGTCGCGCCGCTCTTGTCCGGCATGGTGTGACAGATCGATCGCCGGATGCCCCGGTCGGTCAGATCCGGGAAAAATTAGCGTGCGGAGGTTTTTAGCAATCTAACTCGGTCATGAGATTTGAGATATCTAACTCGGTCTGAGGTGAGATTTGAAGCATCGTTTTTGATTGGGAGTCCAATTCGACTTAGGACCGGCAAACATAGAACGTCAATTATTTTAGAACGGATAACACTTGCAGTTCCTGTACCTTTTAATTCCCTTTTGACACGCCAAAATCATGGCTGCTGGCCTGCTGTGAATGAAACAACACGTTGTTCCGTCTTCTTGACAGTTGGATCAAACCACATGTTAACTGGGGTACATACGTACAAGTCAGATTGTATCCTATTCAATTGGTCGGTCCATGTAGTTTACATTTACATTTTTATGCTCTGATGTAGTATTTCAACTTAAGGATGAAAAGAAATATTCTGAGTTCTGTTCTGATAGTAGTGTAGATCGGAACGATGTAATCTCTCAGAATGAAAAAAACAAATCAGTTATCCGTTCTGACAGTAGTGTAGACGAACCATATTCTGTGAGGAAAACAAAAACTTGATGGTTGGTCGGTACATGTAGTTTTCGTGGACTTCTTGAAGCTCCACCGTAGTACTCCAACTTAAGGGTAAAAAGACATGTTCAGAAAAAAAGTAAATTTTTTTTTTGCAGAACTCAAGTAGCACAATCACTTGTATTCTGTACTAGTACTACATAAGATGTGATCGGGATGGTTTGATCTTACAGAATGTTCTACATAAGATGCGGCATACTCTGTGGAGAAAACAAAAACCTGACCGTTCCTCTTATTTGAGCCAAGTGCTTAATACATCATATACCATATGAGCATATCTCAAACCTGCAGGCATTCAATCATCACTCCAGCTTGTATTCAAAATTCGATAACAACAAACCTTGACAACTCAATTTCAAGAATCCACAGGCTGCAGTGCCAATCTTGCATAGTTCTCCTTCATAGCTCGCCCACGGATCCGAGTCTGCTCTCTCATCGGCGTGTGTGGCCTGTTGTTTGGTGGTTCTTATGGATTCACGCTCGTCATGGTGAGCGCATTTTCCGTGGAAGTCAATGGTGAAGTCGTGTTCGCTAGCTCGAGGAGGAGGGATAACGTCGCGCTTTCTCCCTCGCTGGTGGCTTGATTATTGATAGACCACTCAACAACAAAAGGCCCAATTAGAATTGATTTACTCCCAGCAACGAAAGGCCCAACAAGCAGCAGTAAATAAAGAGTTTGTTTCTCCTACGATCTCCCAAATCTCACACGTTCCTTTAGAATTCATGCGCGCTATATCTTTTCAGATCGGACTGATCGGGGCATCAGGCGATCGATCTATCACACCATGCCGAAGCCGGAGAAGGGCAGGGCGACTGTCCTCGACGACCTGTCGGAGTCGATCATCGTCTGGGAGATACTCATCCGGCTGCCGCCCAAGGACGCACTCCGCTGCCGCGCTGTCCGCAAGTCATGGCGCGATGCCACCTACAGTCCCGACTTCCTTCTCGCCCACCACCGCCGCCAGCCGCGCCTCCACCTCATCGAGCACTACCCGGAGGGCGGCCGTCATCTCGCTGTCATTCGTGACTTCGGTGCCGGCAGACAGAAGCTATCTCCCGTCCTCCGTTATGCAACCCCTCGTACAGACTCTCTCGCGCTCCAACTTCACGCTTCAGGTGATGGCCTCCTCGTCGTCTCCAACGAGGTCTCCGGCGAGAGGGTATTCTACGTCTGCAACCCGGCTACCCACCAGTGTGCTTCTGTACGACAGCTTACTGAACAGCAAGTTTTCAACACCCGCATATCCGGCCTCTACCTGCACCACCCCTCCGGGAGCACCGGCTACTCTACTTGTGCTGGGCCAGATCACAAAGCACGGATGCCGCCAATTACTACATCACGTCAATAGGATCGGACCAACCGAGAAGATTCATCAGGCGGCCACCTCCATCATCGCAGCCGCCTTCCGTCGAAGAGGCATTGCTGAAGGGTATCCCCTATTCCGAGAGTATTGCGCCGGTGCTCCACCGCGGTGGCCTGCACTGGGACCTTGGGCGGCATGACTGGTACTACACTGCCGTGCACGAGATAATGGTGTTCGACACCACGGTGGAGACATTCCGGTGGCTGCGCCGCCCCACCCAGGCGCCGTTCGGGGTCCTCACGCTGTTGTTGGAGATGGACGGTGCGCTCGCTCTGTTCAGCGCCCGCGAAGGTGTCGTCATTGATGTTTTTGTGATGCAGGAGTATGACGAAGAAGTGTGGGCCTTGCGATATCAGATTGACGTATCGGCAGTGATGGAGTTCCTGCCGCTTGAGTTGATGATGGTCGTGGTCAACGATCATGAGCTGCTCATCCAGCGTCCCGGCCGTCTGCTGCACGTTGACATTGACGGTGAGGTTTTAGGGATCGTGAAAAGCCACAGTAAAGAAGGCCACTGGCACCGAGTGTACATTACCACCCATTGGCTGCAAGAGAGCATGGTTCCTCTGAACTTCCAACAAGGAACATGTGCGAGTAATGATTCCCCATTCTTCCTCGGGGTTTAGCATATCCCCATTCTTCCTCGGGGATTAGGATACATTGCTTTTTCTTTGTATCTTGGTTTCCTTGGATGCCATCGCACTTCAGACAACTATGATCTGAACTTTGAAGTTTGTATGCTATTGAATTATTGTAAGTTTTCTCTCAATATTTACTCTCATTGTATCGAGTATATTGTTTAATACTGAACCCGAGTGCAACACACAAAATGCATGTAAAATTCGAGCTTAAAAAATAAGCCAAAGCACTGGAGTATAAGACACGATGGGTTGAACTGATGGAGTTGAGGAATTATGCACTTCTGCGTTACCAATAAGAACAAAGGACAAGTACAAATAAGAACAAACATATTTTGACAAATTTTGGGTGTCAGTTTTAGATATTCGATACCCGACCCAGATTTTGGTGGAAACCCGAACGCTAAAATTGACACTCGAAAAACTCTTCTCATGTATGTATGGAGGAGGAATCCAATGGCTAGATTAAGGTGAAGGCTTCTCCCCCTCGTGATCTCTCTTATCTTCTCTTGAACGGAAGCGATGTCTGTATCTGTCATATGAGGCAGGTGCCATAAAAAATGATTTGTTTGAAGTGCGGACATGAGTACCACCCGCCATGAGCAGTGAGACTTATCCTCTGGTCACTCTGATGTTCTCTTGTCCCCTCGGGACAAAGCTTTCAATCCTTTCCTCAGAGCTAAACCTAGATCTCCCACTCCCACTCTCACATGTAGGTGAAGATGGAGACTCGTTCAAACTTAGTCACCAAAAGATGGAACCTTCCGGTTCATTTCCTTAAGGATGGAACATGTCTAAGCTTGCGTAGTCTAGCCCACCTTGTTTCTATCGTCTTCTTAACTGAAGTGTTTAGTTGTCGTATGTGGGCTGAGGGCGCCATTTGTGTAAACTCTGCTCTGATGTGGTCTTATACTCTGCCTTGTGGCTTTAGTAAGTTAATGCTGGGCTGTAAGCCTGTTATGTAAAAAAAAAGAGAGCCTATCCCCCGATTAAGTTCAGATTTAGTCGGCCCTTAGACCTGAGTCCTTGGGCACCCTATATACCCCTGAATGGACAGGTAGCCACTTTGGTCCAAAAAGTTAAGTTGCTCAAAACTTTCTTTCCTACTCAATAGATGTGTTGGATTCTCAGAATAAGCTATTTCCTACATAAGTCACCAACACCCAATAATTCACCAATAATTATGGTTAGTCGAAGCAAAACGCAATTATTGGGCAACAAATCGAGGTGAAGCCAATCTTTGAGACTAATGATACAAAATAAAGGCATCACTTAACTTGTAATATACGTGTTAAATTGTCTTGGGTGTACGGATGCATGCAAATAAAGAGTACAAAGAATCGCTGAAAGAAAAGTTTTGCAAAAAAAAATTTGCTCAAAGAAAAAAGAAAGAGATGTACTAACAATCTCTTTGGGTCGACCCGAAGATGTACTAACAAAGAAAAGTTTTATATGTAAAAATTATGATG
Organism: Poa pratensis; assembly: GCA_947311845.1. Lineage (NCBI taxonomy): Eukaryota > Viridiplantae > Streptophyta > Magnoliopsida > Poales > Poaceae > Poa > Poa pratensis. The sequence continues at coordinate 2,870,710 of CAMZMU010000128.1, read as the reverse complement.
CTTCAAAATGAGACAAGGGTGTTCTTCAGGTCGACTACAATATGTGAGCCGACAATTCACATTGGTCTTTTTTGTTATTAAAAAATATGACTTAAGAGATTCCTATTGCGTTGGTGACGTGAGAATCCTGACTTTGCGAAGTCATGATGGCCAATTCACCTTGGACGGACACTCCACAACAACGATGACTGCGTCCTAGAGAAAGGACCTCGCTAGGTTCCAAAAACGGGAGATCAATTACGTAATTGCACTCCACATGAATTTGACCAACAAACAATCAAAGAAGATGTGGCTGGTGTCCTCAAACTCCCTACAATGAGCACAAGCACAATTCGATGGCCATGTCGAAGGGCCATGTTATTGTTGGAAGGGAGGCATTTTCGGACTAATTACCATAGGAAGATGTGGATCATAAGCGGAATCTCGATTTTCCAAATCTCGCGGAAGTTCTTCTGGGCTGTACCCTGGCGCAATTTGCGGTATAAGGATCGGACGATGATCCTTCCTGAAGGTTCAAGCGCCCAAGAGAATTGGTCCGGCTCCCCGAACAACTGGTTCCCCTCGATCTCTCAACAGGTTGTGCCACTCAGTGGTTCCAGATTTACACATAAGGCTAAGTAATAGTATAAATATTGTGGAGTATAAAGATTGTGAAGTGATATATTGTATGTGAAAAAATACACATGCATATTGATGTTAAATCAGATTAAAGATGCAACAACGGGCTGGAATCATCTAGTTCACATATTTATCGACACATTCACATATTCTGATGCAACGAGAAAATAAAAATTCAGGATTAAATATGTGGCAGTAATTAGTACGTTACAGAATTGCTCTGATCATCTGAATTTATGTGTTTGTTATTTGTTGTATTGTACAGTATGTGTGAAGTGTGATGTGATCGGTTGCTCAAGTGCCAGTCGGTTCGATTTCAAATCTTGTTTGTCGTGGTAGTTCTTGTTGGACTGGGCTAATTTGCTCGTGGGCCTGTGCCTGGATTGGCCCGTGGGAGGTGGAACTGCACTGCAACAACACACACTAATCGACAATACCTAACCACCTCCCTAATCTCAAAAAAAAAAAAAAAAAACCTAACCACCTCCCATGACGCCACTCCGCCCGAGGGCTCGCCGCGCCGCCGGTTCCGGCCAACGGTGAAACCCTCACCGACGCGATGCTGCGCTGTTCCGGGCGGCGCCACGCCACCGAGAATGAAGAAGGAAGGGCAACCGTGCCGAGGAGAAGACGCGGGGCAGCGCCGGCTCGATTTTCCGTCTTCCCGGCAGAGATGCTGCGGGAGGTCCTGGTCCGCCTCCCGGCCAGGTCCGTGCTCCGCTGCCGCGCCGTGTGCCGCTCCTGGCGTCGCCTCTCCACCGACCCCGCGTTCCTCCTCGACCACCACCGCCGCCAGCCGGAGCTCCCCTTCATGAGCTCCTCCCGAAATGCCGGGGATGGCGATGGCGATGGCGCTGACGGCCCGACCCCCCGCCTCGAAGCCGTCCGACTCCGGGGAGCCGAGTTCCGGCCAGTCTTCCTGTTCCCTGAACTTTTCTCGCCGGGCTTCGATTGCCGTGTTGATGCCTCCTGCGACGGCATGGTCATCATTTGCCGCAAAATCTGCAACCCGGCCACGAGGCAGTCCAGGTCTTTCAGCCGGAATCCCACGTTTGATTTTACCAGGATAATTGGTCTCTTCCGGCACCAACCTTCAGGGGAGTACCGTGTGCTGTTCTGGAGGCACCCAAGCATTCTTCGTGATAATTGGCCTCTTCCGGCACCATTTGAATACTGCGTCCTCACTGTGGGTTCCTACGCAGCGAGGCAGATCAATTCTTCGTTAATACCCGTGGACGGGGTAGATTATGTGTCATGCCAGATGGGACCATGGATCTTTGACGCCCCTGTCCTTCTCCATGGAAGCTTACATATGCACTGGAAGGCAAAGTCTGCAGACTGCTACCGCTGGATCATGGTGTTCGACACTGTGGCGGAGTCCTTCCGGCACATGCGCCCACCAGCCGTGAATCCTGGCCATGGTGCGCACTTGTTAGACATGGGTGGCACTCTTGCCGTGTGCACCTGCAAGGATGACATGTCGGAGATTAGCATCTTCACTCTGCAGGACCGTCAACATGATGTCTGGGCATTACACTACAATATCAAACTGCCGGTGATGGATATCAGGCGTTTCCAGGAGCAGGGAGATTGGTCTGCGAAAGTTGTCTCTGAGGAGGGAGACGTGCTTGTCAGCTGCCGCGGCCAGCTGTTGCACTGCGACAGAAAGGGAAATTTGGTAGCCAACTACCCGTACGATGATGACCTTCCAATGGTCATTCCTCATAGGCTCAAAGAAAGTCTTGTTCAGCCCACGATTTTTCATCGGGATAATGACTGGTTCTGAATTGTGTTATCAATGCAAAGGAATTCCTATTGACTCTTATGGAGATCTCATTTCGTGCCATGTCAAATGCATGTAAGTTCTCTTTGTTTTACTTCTAAATTCTTGTTTCCTGGGAGATGATCTGGAATCTAGATATATTCAACAAATAAGGACTATTATACACATTCTTCTTATACATGTTTATAGCATAGTGTTTGGCCAGGAACATAGCACACCAAATCTCATCAGCTTGAAGATAGTAGCTTCTTGGTGGTTACCTTTTAAAACCCTTTTAAACCTCCTGAAATTTTTTTGAAAGAAAAATTTAATAGAGCTTGAACCAGCAACTGCTTGAGAAATGAATAACAGGTCAAAACAAGGTGAAAAAATGGATCTGCACACAAATTATACGGAATTTTAGAAACCAATTCCACAGTCCAGACATAACAAGATCACAGTTGCTATGTTTTTTTGCCTTTTGTTCTTTGGCTAATGTGCTATATTTTGGCTTTGGTTATTTCTTTTTCTTGTTGGGCCACATTTTTGTATTAGGGGATTCCTCTGTCTATGTGTTCTCCCTGCCTCTGTGTGGCACAGCTCCGCCATAGCAGCATCTTGCTGCTTGGGTCCTGTCATCCATAGTTGATATGACATAGCGCAATATATATTGGCACTTGGGTTAAGGCCCTTCATAAGCGATGTGTTTCTTCTGCGTTGGATCCAACTAGTACGACATTGCGTTAGTGCGTTGGATCCAACTAGTACGACATTACGTATACAGAAAAATGTAAGCACTGGATACTTGGAGGTGATAATAGAAGGTTTTAAACAGCTCCTTATGCATGGATTCATACAAGTTACATGATACCACAAAGATAAATTCATTCCTCGTGGTGCTGAATAGTCTGATGTGTGGTTATACTTGGTCCATTTGGAGTTGCTAGGTCCTCATGTTTCGAAGAAAAGAAGTACAAATTCTTACTACAACCACAATCTAGATAATGGAAAGAGTATTTTTGTAATCTTTTTCACTCTGATCTTGGTCATATTCTCTGAGGCCTATCCCCATTATGTCCTGATCCATGTCAGTAGGAGCTGATACAAATTTGATGTACTTTTGTTGTGGATGCACGCCCTACTTTTTCTTCTTCTTTTGATGCACAACACACACATATGTGATTGGAGAGATTTCACCAATCTATTCAAAACAGATTTAAAACAGTCGCGTATATTCTTATTTCCAAAATTTTGAAACATGTTCATTTAATTTGTCCATGCGCTTTCTGACTACTGAAGATGACCTTTGCTATGTTGAATAGCAGATGAAAGCCGTGGTCTGTTCTTGTGGGAAAACTTCTACTCCCTCCACCCAGAAATAGTTGTCACAGATTTGTCTAAATGCGGATGTATTTAGACGTGTTTTAGTCTGCACCAAAGTTTAAAATAGCGGGCTATGACATATAGCGGCAGCCTCAAAATTAGCTAAATCAAGGCTATAGCGCCTCTAAATGGCGCTATATGCCGCTAAATTAGCTAAATTGTACGTAGACACCATTTAGCGCGACCCTCCTAAAAACGCTATAGCCCGCTATTTTAAACTATGGTCTGCACATACATCCGAATTTAGACAAATAGAAGTCAAGTATATCCGGACGGAGTGAGTATTTGTTTGTTTGTTTCCAATCTTTAGGTTCGTTGCTATCTTTCTGGATGTTAAACTTGATCCATTTGAAATTGCAGTTCTTCATGTAGCAAAAATGGAGAAAAAGAAGATGAATTTCTTACTAAAGAAGCAATCTAAATAATGGATAGAGTTTTTGTTCAACTTTTATCTTGTCACGTTGCTTTTTAGATCCCCTTATCACATTAACAGTAGGCGATGCTGGGAATTACGTTTACGTTCTGCAAAGAACTGCTGAACTTTCTGTTGTCTCTTCCATTATCCTTATATAGTGGAACCCGGCCCTGCCTTTAGGGGTCGTATGGAAAAAAAACTTAGAGCAACCATACCTGTTGTGAACTTGAGACAAATAGAAGTCAAGTATCTTATACCCATTATACCGTGGTCCAGATCAGTAGGAACACTCATACACATTGGGTATGTATAATCTATTGTTGAAGATGCACCAAATTGTTTTTGTCCGGAGGACATGCATTTCTTTGTGACTAGACTCCATTTTTATTCAAAACAAAACGTCTATATCTTTTTATTTTGTCACATTCAGAGTTAACCTGTTAAATTCATTTGTCTACGGTTCATGATCTGCTATTGTGGAAGCACTTAGACCACTGGGTGCACCATCATAAACTAGGTTCCTGTTCAGTCTAGACTATGCTGAAATTTGCATGACCAGCGATTTGGATGGATTCTTTTGAGGATCCGGTGCAGTCGATGCCTCGTGCCTTTCAGCTATATTACCTGTATATTCCGACACATGTTGGGTTGACGCTGTTATTCAAAGAATATAATCATTTGATTAATTCTCTTGGTTACATTCCGACTGCAGCCTCAGCTTATACCCCAGCACAGGACTAAGCTTCTAATTTCAATTCGTTGTCCCGTTTGACTTACTGAATCTCTTACTCTGTTTCTCTCTGCTGATTTCAGGCAACGGTGGAGTATGCTGCTACAATGGGGAGATTGATTTTTTATGCTGCTGACCCGTTCTGTTTCCTGACTTCAGTGCAAAGTTTAGCTCTTTAGGCACTGCCGGTTGACGATCCTGTTACGTTCTTTGCTTGTTGTGTTTCTCAACTTATATACATTATTAATAGTTTCATGAGTGGCAGCAGACAGTACTTGCTGACCATATGATTTATTCAATTTGGCTCTGGGGTGCAAATGCTCCCTGAATCTGGATCAGTGGAGAACCCAGAGTTTCGTGTCAGCACCTGTATTCCTGCTCGTATTTTAGTTCCTGGTGGATGTTATGCAGTGTAAAGTGGCCCACGTATGTCTAGGATTACATCCCACGCAAAAACAAAAAAAGGTCTAGGATTACATCTGAGCGCTGTTTGTATGTTCGCGGTACAGACGTGGCCCTTGGATCCAGCACCGTCGGCATGTGAAACCTCGATGGTGAGACCGACACCTTGTTTTGGCCGTGCTTTTGGTTCCACTCGTTGCAGTCTACAGGCGGCAGAGTTCGAACCTGATGGCTTTGGCCTCGCCGTGCACCCACAACATCCTCCCCTTTGCCAATACCGAGAAGCTATCAAAGATATGAAGCCAGGCACGAAGTGAAGGTACAAGGTAGTTGACGGTGCCTCTATCGGTGAGGCCGTGCTCCTCCATGCCGATGGTGACGGCTTAGGCGCAAACTCCGTGCTTCTTGGCGAAACAGTAGCGCGTGTCGGTGCCTGGCTTGAGGAGGATCAGCGCGTGGGTGGAGTGGAGGAGAATCCAGAGGCTGCGGGATGGAGCCGATCTTGTGCGGGATGGAGGAGAATCCATGGCTCCCCCACAATGCTGATTTTTTTCATTATGAAAATCACCATGTGATATTTTGCTTTGATCTCTCAATTTTGTCCAATGTTTAGCTATATGACCCCCTCCAAATTATGTAAGCATCAATTGGCGCCGCTTGTGCATCTTTCCTGGCTCCGTCCCTGCACACAGGATGCACAGCCAAAGCTTTAATATCTTTGATCGCAATGTTTGTGTGGTGGCTGATAGCCGCATATATAGCTGGGCGATGCGCATCGCCGTATTTCTGTCCAAGAAAAGAAATGTTCCAGTTAACTGCAACCCTACTTATAACAAGATTGTGACACTGCCGGGTAAACGAGCGAGACTTGTTCCGGCTCTTTCCCGGTCCTATATATATGCGTGCTTCTTCGTGTACGGCCAGTTCATCAAGCTTGCACACTATCGACCTTAGCTATATATAATATATCCACACATATTCCTATTTCCACTAGCTAGGAATGGAGTATATCTCGTGATTAAGACCCGGCCGGTCGAGCTGATCATCGGCGCCATTCATGGATAGCAGCAGCTGGATCCATGGAAACCGCGGCGGCGGCGGCGGCTTTATGTGCGGCTACGCTGGCAGGTGCACCGCAGCGATTCAGTACAGGGAGCAGGAGCAGGATGAACAGCTCGTCAGCTCGGAGATTCAGCAACACCTAAACCAGGCAAGCAAGCAGAGTGAAAGATCATGCATGGAGTCAGCTACTAATTCCCTAGTCATTCATGATTAACTTAGGTTTGTCCGTTCGAGCAGATCCACATGGAGTTGAACATGGACGACGACGAGCCAGCAGCAGCTTACAGCCGGCAAGGCAGCTCCGTGGTGGACGGCTTAGACTTCCTCACGAATTTGTACCACGCCACCGGTGGCTGGAGCTTCCCCTCCTCTTCCTCCATCTCCGCCTCCTTCTCCTGCAGCCCGGAGACCAGCTCCACGGCGGCGCATCTCCTCTTGGATCCGGCGACCGAATTCCAGTACCCTGAAGTCTCTTCCTTGGTGGCACCTGAAGGACTGGTGCTCTTCCCCTATGACGACAAGGACGTGGCCAACTTCCACGACACACCCTTGGCAATGACGTCTGGTGGGATGTCGTCGACGAGCGCGTTCAGGTGCTACGACCGGCAGCTCGGCCCCAAGAGGAGGCTGACGACGACGCCGGCATGTGGGCAGAGGATGTTCAAGACGGCCATGTATGTCCTTACCAAGATGAACACGGCGATGAGGTACAGCCACCACCAGCAGCAGCAGGCGTCGGCTGCCGAGCCGTTGGGGCACCAGCTGCAGCATTTGATATCCGAACGCAGGCGCCGGCAGAAGCTCAACGACAGCTTCCGCGCCCTCAAGACGGTCCTCCCTCTTGGCCCCAAGTCCAAGGTACATCGATCTAGCTAGCATACGGTTTTGCTAAATGACGTCAGAACAGAATTTTTTTTTAAGTCCCAGACATTTAGAAAAGTGCAACCATATTTTAAAGAAAACTGCAATTCGCATCCATTACACTTAACAGAAAAGTCTAATTTATGCGAGTTGTACTTTTTTTCTTAACTGTACTTGCACTTTTCTCGGACGACTGAGACTTGAAAATCTCATTTGACTGGGATTAAGGCAGACCATTCTATATATGCATATGGGCATGCAGAATTCTTCCAAAGTATACTACTGATGCTTAATTGGTTGCCTCCAATTCTCTCGTAGAAATCAGGCCAGGCGTCGATACTGATCGCCGCAAGGGAGTACGTGAACTCTCTCAAGTCCAAGCTCTGCGAGCTGGAGGAGAAGAACCAGGCTCTCCAGTTGGAGCTGGCCCGGCACGCAACCAGCGCAGAGGAAGACGGCGCCGGCGAGAAGGTCGAGATCCAGATAACAATAGACGTGGCGGCGGAGGACCACCAGACCGGGGAGGTTTGCACGGTGAAGATATGGACGCCGGCGCGCGGCAACACGACGGACGTGGTGCTCAGGATCCTGCAGCGCCTGAAAGATCTGATGGGGGAAAACGTCAGCCTGATGTCCATGAGCTCTGGCGAAGACGGCGACGGGCCTCGTCGAGCAAGCCTGACATTGCAGCTCAAGGTAGTGCAGTTTTTCGGTACAGAAAATATAATCAATCAGCTTAATGGACTAGTAGCGCTTAGTTGTTTCATTATCTATGCTAGTATACTGTATATATGTTACTGCTGTCGCATGCATGAATGCAAGTTTATTCAACATGCATGAAGAATAAGCTAAGCTAGGTTTTGTGTGTAGTAAGTACCAAGCTTGCTGAGAACTCATAAATGTCGACGGAGCTTTTAGTTGACTAACGGAAAGTACTGATAAATGTCGACGGAACTGATAGTTGACTACGTTGACCGGCAGATTTTCCATGAGTACTGTATTTACTAACGCCAGGAAGTATTAGTTATTAACCGCTGATTGATTTCGTTGCAGTCGGCTTCACACGCGAAGTGGGAGGTGGAGGCCGTCAGGGAAGCCGTGACGAAGGCCGTGACAAGTCCGTCGCCGGCAGGTCTCGGCGGTGTTGAGTGAAGGAGATGGTAGACAATGCGTGCCATCAGCTCGTCGTCATCGATCGTGCTACCTCGTCCACGCCTCTCAGGAGACTGCCAGTTAGACCACATGCGACTGACGTCTAAGAGTGCATAGTTATTAGTACTCCCACCGTCTCATAACATAAGATGTTATTACAACCAGTATAAGACTATATATTGGTTGTAATGACATCTTATATTATGGGACAAAGGGAGTAGAAACTTGTCTTATGTATACATGATTATGTCTATAGACACTCTGATCCTGTTAGGGAGGATTGTATGTGCATGTAATTTCATTGGGTCCACCTATGTCGAGTGAGATTTTATTATCTATCATGACTCTCATTCAAAACTTTCGCATTATACAAGTGTAACCCTAGTTTAGCTACGCTTTGTACTAAGTTGGAGTTGCACATTTTGAAAAGCAATTTAGAGATGAGAAAATCTCAACTCGAGTTATGATTACAAAGCCAAGTTTTGTTTTGTGAAATGACTCAAATTTACTCCCTTCTTACATGTGTATATGCTAAACGTAAGGACTTCTGTACAAGCATCGAAATTACGAAGCCTTCTATATATTTCTAGTGACGAAATCTTCCCACTTACTTCATTTTTATATATTTCAATGAACTTTCGAGATAAATTTTCTACCGGATTTGACTCCGTGACTCGGCGCACACAGTGATGAAGCCTACATGTGTGTTGCCTTGGACTTGCTGCAAACTACTGTATGTCCACCTTTAATTATTTATCGATATGAAAATTGATGCATAATCGAGTACCAACGGACTCTTCATAATCGCAATGCGCCGCATGTCACATTTAAAAAACCGAAATAAATAACAGCTATTTGTTGATCAAGGAATATGTTAATATCAAGAGATGTCAATCACATCCGGCCTCTGGAACAATGAAATGCTAAGGACTAGTCGAGACATAAAAAATGCACGATTTTGAGGTGAATGCCATGCATGCAAGAGAAACCGTATTCGCACGTCGTGTTGTGAAGTATCATATTCTTCTCGACCATTATTTTACCCAAAGACAATTGCTCAAACGCATGGTTCTGACGTGAACATCGCCACGCGACTGTAAAACCATTCATATGCAAAACGTATACATGGGTGTCTTGCTCGGTGACTTTGATCGTGGCCTAAAATCTCGAAATAGATCGAGAAGTATGTTGCTTTCACCAGATTTAAACTTTTGTTATGCAACTGAATCAGGGACAAAAGGCTGAATCTGAGAGGATGAGGGATTTAATGGTCAACGATAGCGAAGGATCCTTCACTGAAATTCAGCAGTCAGTCAGGTCGACCAGCGATTGAAAGCTTCCGTCAACTAACACTGACCAGAAACAGTATTCCATCCCCATGACTGACACTGACAAGTGAGAGCTAGCGTCAGCCAGCACCAACTGACCGCATGAGCACCAACCAATGTTGATGTTAGCTGCCGGAAAGATCTCTCGGCTCCCACATACCCACGCGACTGTCGTCTAAGAGTGCATAGTGATTGGTACTCTTTCCGTCCCGTAACATAAGATGCTATTACAACCGGTATAAGACTATACTGGTTGTAATGACAAAGGGAGAAATTTGTCTTATGTATACATGATTATATTTATAGACACTCTGATCCGGTTAGGGAGGACTGTATGTGCATGTAATTTCATTTGGTCCACCTATGTCGAGTGAGATTTTATTATCTATCATGTCTCTCATTCTAAACTTTGGCATTATACAAGTGTAGCCCTAGTTTAGCTACGCTTTTTACTAAATTGGAGTTGCACATTATGAAAATCAAGTTAGAGATGAGAAAATCTCACTCGACTTATGATTGCAAAATCAAATTTTGTTTTGTGAAATGACTCAAATTTACTTCCTTCTTACCAACGTGGCTTTCGAGACATGACAGGTGAACATCGCCACGCGACTGAAAAACCATTCATACGCAGAACGCATACATGGGTGTCTTCCTCGGTGACTTTCATCGTGGCCTAAGATCTCAGAATAGAGAAGTATGTTGCTTTCGCTAGATTTAACTTTTGTTATGTTACCGAATCAGGGACAGAAGGCTGCTCCTGACGATTTTTTAAGTTTCTACAGAATCGATGTGAGAACGTGAGAGGATGAGGAATGTTCAACGATAGCGAAGGATCCTTCACTGAAACACCGGATCAGTGAGATGAATGACACTGACCAGAAACAGTATTCCATTCCCTTGACTGAACACTGATCAGTGAGAGCTAACAACTGACCACATGAGCACCAACCAATGTTGCTACGCTATGCAGGATAAAAATATGCCGAGAATGGATATGTGAAAATATCAACTCGGTCGTAGCACTGTCACACTCCCTTGATGTTAGCTGCCGGGACGATCTCTTGGTTCCCACATTTCCACGCAACTGGAGTCCGATGTAGACAAGCAAATATAAATGCATTTGGTTGCCCGCTCATCTAGAATATAGTAGGCTTGGCAGACAAGGTCCTCACGTTTTAGACATCGTTCTCCTTTATAAATGAAAAATAGCCCCCTCTCAATGTTCAAGAATACCTAGTGGAAAACTAGCGGGACGACACGTCGACACATCGTACTTGCTGCCAACTGAGGAGGAGGGGATTAACCGCTACCTTAGACGCTGGATAAAGCTTTAGAAGCAGCATTAATTATATAATGGCCTAAGTACGTCAGCTCCTGAAAGTAAAGGAGGGAGGAGACAAAGTCATGTCTTGACCACCATATATCTCCATAGACGACCGGCTGCCATTGGAAAAACTGATTCTGGGAGTTGAAATCAACTACTCTCTCTCTTTCAAATTAGATGATTTTCATTTGACTACATGTGGATGTATGGGCACATCCACATGTAGACAAATAGAAGTCATCTAATTTGTAACGGAGAGAGTAGGTGCGGGCACTGCGTCTTCTTTTCTCCGCCCTAGGTGTGTCCGGCTTTTTTAATAATCCAATCTTGATCAAGTATCTGTAGAGTTCTATTGACTATTCATGTGATTGTTGCATTGGTAGAACGAATCTTTTCTTAATTGATGCTAGTGAATTTCTATATGCGTACTAAGATAACACAACAAAGACTTAATGATTTGGCCACAATAGAACTTGATACCGAAGTGTTGGAGAAAATTGATTATGAGGATATTATTAAAGATTTTATTTCAGACAACGCTAAATTATGATGATGTTCAAATAAATAATATTATGCAACCGGGAGTTGAAAGGTGTGAATTATTTATATATCCAATTGTTATGTCAAATTTTATATCATATACATTATAATTTTCATTAGTTATATTTTCTAGAGAGAGATAGGGTCCCATTTAGAGTTTCGCATAGGGCCCCGGATTCCACCCTTGGTTCCAGCTATGACACAACACATGGACAAAACACTATTTTCCTTATATTTCAGCTTTGATTCCTAGGTTGGAACAAATGTATGAACAATTCGTACATCAATTTGTTGCAAAATGGTAACATGTACTCCCTCCTTTCCATTTTAATTGACTCCAATATAGATATATTGTATCTAGTACTAAAATATGTCTAGATACATCTGTTTTGGAGTCAACTAAAATGGAACGGAGGGAGTACCCAGTTAGAACAAAATTATGGACATGGAGTCTCAAAAACTGTGAAATAAATTATGGACATGGATTCTCGAAAATATAACCACGCATTGTGCTTTTAGTATAAAATAGATCGGTTTTTAATCTCAGCCGTCAAAATAAAAATCAGTAGACCTTGTAGTATCTAAATAAATATACTTGCAGAAAAAAGTATCTAAATAAATAGATGGCAACCAGTTGTGTATGAAGAAGTGTAAGGACTATATATGGTGGTCAAGAGGTGACTTGTCAACCTCCCTCCATAACTCTCGGTAGCCAACTTATTGACCGCTCTACTAATTTGTGAACTGGGTGGAGGTACGTATGCTTCTTTATATGTTTGTTGACTGACAAAAGAGCAACCGTCTAGCTGCTTCGTAAGCCGTCTAGTGTGGCCGGGCGACATGGACAGGTCAACATTTATATATCCTGCATAGCATAGAGACGTTGGTGGTCATGCAGTCAGCTCAGTGGTCAGCGTCTTTTTTTTCGGGAACACTGGTCAGTGAGTATTGGTTCTGCTTCAATGGGAAGTCGTCGTTACGAGTTGTCGGAAGCTTTTTTTAGACGGAAGGCTCGAGAAGAGCCCAGTTTTGAATTAACGAAACCAACAACCGGCTAAGGTTACAACTTACAACAACACCACACACACACACCACACACTCACACCTCACAGCAACAGAGAAAACAAACATGGTGCAAAACCAAGCAAAACATGCTTGATCCGAAGGCGGCACCATGACTTCTGTTGCACGGAGACGACGTCAGAGATGTCCACACCAACAAAACTTCCACCGCACCATCATCGCCACCGTCACGACATGCCATTGGGGAAGGGGCAATCCAAAGGTGAGGGCTTGCAGCAACGCCTCCAAGAAGGTGGACGGCGCGCAAAACGTCGTCATTGCCGGCAGAAACAAGTCTTGCAGAGCTTTCGCCCAGGCCCCAAGATACCAAGGAAAGTCTTCATCAAACGGACACGCCAGGGAAAGCAAAGTGGGTCGGAGAGGCGGAGTCCGGCCGTCTAGAAAGAGGAGGTGTCTTCACAGCGATGCCTTCAACAAGGGGAACGACACCGAAGGTGTTGTCATCGCCAGCAATGGTCGCAACCATTTCACGGTTTTCACCGACACCATCCATAACCAAACGACGGCCGCCACCAAGAGGACGCGAAGAAGACATCAAAGGACGCAGCCACTGGCCTACGAACCTCGGGAACACGGTGGACTAGACCTAACTCAGAACACCGGAAAGAGCACGACGGAAAGAAACCCAGCCCACGGGTAGGTCTGATCGGCCCGGTCTGCCCCAGCCCAGATCTGAATCTGGAGCCTCATGGCAAGCACCATGGAGACAGGGGCAACGCCGGCAAATCGAGGGGATCAGGCGTCTCCGGCAAAACCGCGTAGGGCTGACCTCAGCACGTCCATGGCGACTCGGCAAATCCAACCTGGATCTCCGGACAGGGACGGAATTTGGGTCGGCCCGGCCCAGCCCAGATCCAGCCCGACGGGCTCTGGATCTGGCAGCTACACGGCAGCAGCCACCAAGGCGCCACCGGCAGGCGAACAGGACCGGCCGCCGGAGGCGGCGCACAAGGCTGACCGCCTGAGACCAGCGCGGCCGGCCAGCCACCGGAGAGGCGGCGCACGCCCATGGGTGGCCTCAGATCCACATGACCTGGAAGATCCCCGCGCCGGAGCGGAGAGGCGTGGTGTGGCGGACCTGCGGAAGCCGGGAGGAGGACGGGGCCGTGCTCAAACCAGGATAGGCGGGAGGGAACCATGGCGCACCATGGAAAGGACCCACGCACGCACACAACGCCACACACGCGAGGGAGCTCCCCGCCGCCACCTTCAGCCACAGCGCCGGCGGCGTCCTCAGGCGACGGCGGGGGGAGCGGGGGAGGGAGGAGGAGCTCGGGGAGGCTAGGGTTTCAGCCGCCGCCCGGAGCGACGCGGGGGCGAGTTTTCGTCGGCTCCGGCAGAGGTTTTCACCAAAGCTATCTATGTCAGCTGACTTCTCTTGAGCTTCCGTCGGAAGCTTTCAATCGTCGATTATTCCTCAACCTGTCAAATCCTCACATCAATTAAATACATATATCGGTCTCGACCATGTGCAGAAGAATTGTCCATGGCCATCCTTTGACACTAGGGACAATGCTAGTTATCTACCGGATGGAGACCAAATATGCATAAATAGGGGAAACATAGTACTGCCTCCGCTACCTTTTATAAGGCATTCTAGTTTTTTTTTATTTATAAAAATACACTTATTTAGACATATTTAGTGTGTAGATTCACTCATTTTGATCCATATCTACTTCATATTGAAATACCTAGAATGTTTTATAAATGTAAACAGAGGGAGTATCTAGTTTCACGCACATGCTTGAATTCTACTGGATTTAATTTGCACCAATAAAAAAAATTTAAGGCGTTTTAGTCAATAGAAACTTAAACATTCCTAAGTGATTCAAGCCCAAAACTCAAGCAATGGACATAAGATTCATTTTCAGAATGACAAGAGTAGTCAAATTCAAACTTTTGTCCCTGATACACTGCGGCAACATGCTTCAACGCTGCGGGAAACGGGATTTTTGGTTTGACCCAAAGACAGTCCAAATAGGATTATATGTCAAGTCATGCAACATGTTTTTTTTTTTGACAGCTCAAATACCTCTTATAGATTATCAATAATGGATAAATCGGAGATTAATAGAGTATTAAAGACGGGGGAGGATCATCAAGCCAAATAGATTGGCTCAAAACTTTAGCTAAGCGAGCTAGTTCATGAGCACTTGGATTGGCTTCTCTTGGTTCATGAGAGAACTGGATCTTCACGAATTCTATCTCTAGAAGATAACGTCATCAAATATCACAGAAGCGATACCATGCGAATATGCACCATTTTTCATCGTTTCTATCACATCCAAGCAAGCGGAGCTAATGATAATTCTACTACTCCCTCCGTTCCAATTTAATTGACTTACTATCCACCACATGTGGATGTATCTATACATGTAACATGTCTAGATACATTCACAATTGATGGACAGCAAGTCAATTAAATTGGAACGGAGGGAGTACATCCCAACATCTGAGCTAGTTGAATTCCATGCTTCATTGCTTGAGTTTCTGCTGTTAGAGCATCCTGAACAAAATCAAGTTTGCAATTGCTTGCACCAATGAACCTTCCAGCCGCATCCCTAGCAACAACACATGTAGTTCCTCGAAGGGAATCCTTTTTGAAAGAGGCATCCACATTTATTTTCACGTGATCACGTGGATGATTCAACCAAACTGCATGTATTCTTCCTCTTCAGCATAGCAGAATAAGCAGCCCTGTAATTTTCCGACAGTGTCGTAATCGACATAGCCGATCTGGTAGGATCTCTTACCTTTTCACCATCACAAATTGCCTTCTCTCCACCACAAGTATCAACATGTTACAGCTATTTTTTCAGGGATTGTTTCCTCGCCCAAAACCAGTGATAGTATACCAAGTGTTCTGGGCAGAGCAAAACTTCCAGAATGGATTAGCCCGCTCTATCTATCTTACAAGCTTCACTAATCTTCAGCTCCAACCCTAGATTCTTCCACACATGCTTAGCTCAAGAGCAATCAAATAACATGTGTTTTATGTGCATGCCGCACACTTGCCACTAACTTTGATATGTCTTTTTGCCAACACCGATCTGCATGGTATCGTATTTTGCATTGGCTTCAATAAAAGTATTTTAACTTTGGCCAAAACTTTTTCAGTTTCCAGATTCTCTCCCGCATAGGATGAGGATTGCTAGGACCCATACCATAAGAATTTCATATTTACTCCCAAACTTACTTTGTCATTCAACATGGTAAGCCGTCTTAACAGAGAATATACTTGATTTAGTAGGGCTCCACACGATAAAATCCTCCATCTCATTGTTTGGCAATGGGATTGATAGAATCCTTCGGCGATCGACACGTCAGAACGTCTGGTTAACAAACCCTTCATCCCATTGATTAGTAATAGGATCAATTAGATCATTAACTTTGCAAGTTACCTTCCGTGATGTACTACTTGGGAATTGGGATCCAAGCGTTTTCCCAGGTTTCAATTGTATTCCCATCACCAACACGCCAAAATATGTCCTTCTTTAAAGTTTGTATTCCTGCCAAAATGCTCTAGCACGTAAAGGAGCTACCCTTCTTCAATTCAGCATTTAGCAGATCACCTGACGGGAAGTCATGCAACATGTTGGTACTTGTCCTTATTCCATTATGTCGATGTGCTATGATAACAGATGATCATCGTCAGAGAGACCCGACACCCCATGCACCACGTGAGCCCACCAGGAGCGAGGATACACCAATGCGCATCAAGATTGAAGCCTGCCCCCCATAGGGACCGAAATCTAGAGTAGAAACTATATCTAGATATCACTACATATAGATGTCGATCCCCCATAGGACTGCAGGTACCCTTACCCTATTCTCTCTCGTCACAGGACTCTCAAATGAGGAGACACGACACCAGAACCTTACTGGTGTCGGTCGGACCCTCGCCAGACCCTAGCATTGATGATGACGACCCGGCACACCAATACCGGCAATGCCACCGCTCGACGTGGGCCCTGCCTCGTGCTTAATGAGCTCAACAATATGCCTCTACTCGGCGTTCTCTCTTCAACACCTACGCTATGTGACCTCTATGTTTCCGTTGTTTGTATGTATGTTTACTGGCAAAAAGAGCTACTGATATTTTCACATATGCATTCATGCAAATACATTTTGTTTCTTAGCGAGGTCTTGTTTGTACCCACGGAAGAAGACTGGCAATGGTGCGTTGTTTTCCTCGAACACGCAACCAAAACACACGTATCGTTTTGTATCAGGAGAACACCAACAAGTCTCCAAAGTTTGCAAGGTAAACTAATCAAAACCGGAAAAAAGTAAAATCTGGGCCACATTGACAAAAACAGAGTAAATTTGAACCATGTCTCAAAATAAAAACTGATTTTGCAGTCCTAAGTCGAGTCAGGTTTTCTCATCTATAAGTTGATTTTCCAGATGTGGAAGTATGTTTTAGTAGAAGCCTAACTAAATTGGGGTTATACTTCATAATGAGAAAGTTTTGATTGAGCACCATGATATATAGAAATATAATTTCACTCGGCATAGATACAGATGGACTGGACCCAATAAAAATATATGGTCATAGAATCGGGAAATTCACTTTGGCACCCGGGTGCATATGCACCCGGTATTTGAAAACCATATTTCAAAATGTCAAAAAAATCTGAACTAAAATTTCACGGATACATCTTCATATTATATGTGTTCACAAAGTCGTTTCACCAAAAATTGATATATTTTGTGCCTTGTGTAAAAAAGACAAAAAAAAATGTCGTGAAAAGCCTTATTTTAGCACCAAATTTTTTCTTTTTATACAAGCCGCCAGAAATGTTGTTTTTTCGTGAAACGACTTTGTGAACACATAACATGTTAAGATCTATGCGTGAACATTTTTTTCCAATTTTTTTGACATTTCAAAATATGTGCAAAATGCATTTTAAATAAAGGGTGCATATGCACCCGGGAGCCAAAACACCACTCCCGAATAGAATCCTCCCTATGTAAGCATATCAAAGCGTCTATATATACACTCACTCCTTGCTGTAACATAATGAAAATACAACCATAGGAGTATATTAGTTTTAATAACATCTTTTAATATGAGAAAGAGAGAGTAATTAAGTACTCTCTCCATTCCAAATTAGATAATTTTCATTTGCCCACATATGGATGTATATGGACATGTTACAAATATGGACATTTGAATAGAAGTTATCTTTGGAACGGAGGGTACATGTAACCAAAGTTTCTACTATTCACTCCGCACTCTTGGACGTTTCGGTCGCATATGGTCTAGCTAGCGGCGGTTTCCTGAGGCGTGGACAAGGTAGCACACTGACGGCAAGCTGATGTTTGGCATTGTCTGCCGCCTCATTCACTCGGCACCGCGGAGACGGGCCGGCGCCGGTCTCGTCATGACCTTTGTCACTGCTTCCCTGACAGCCTCCTCCTCCCATTTCGCGCCTGACAACGACTGCAATGAAATCAAACCAGTGGTCAATAACCATATATGTCCAGGGGTCAGTAATTTTCATTGAAATTGGCCGGTCAATGAATGTGATCGGTGTATATATTCCGTTGGTCAACTAAATCGACACTTCACAGTTCTCAGGTACTAGGACTAGCTCCATACACACAAAATCTAGCTTAGCTTACTCTTCATGCATGCTGACAAAACAACAAAATGCTATACTAAGTGAAGTGATATTACTCTTTTGAGCTGATTGATTATATTTGCTGTTACGGAAAAAACTTCACTACCTTGAGTTGCAATGTCAGTCTTGCTCGATGAGGTCCGTCGCTGAATTCACCGGTGCTCATCGACACCAGGCTGACGTCTTCACCCATCAGAACTTTCACGCGCTGCAGGATCCTGAGCACCACGTCCGTCGTGTTGCCGCGCGCCGGCGTCGCTATCTTCACTGTGCAAACATCCCCGTCCTGGTGGCCCTGCGCCGCTGTGGCTCTTGTTATCTGGATCTCGACCTTCTCGCCGGCGCCGTCTTCCTCTGCGCTGGTCGCACACAGGGCCAGCTGTGACTGGAGGGCCTGGTTCTTCCCCTCCAGCTCGTGGACCTTGGACTTGAGAGAGTTCACGTAGTCCCTCGCAATCATCAGTATCGACGCCTTGCCTAATTTCTACAAGAGAATCGAGGCAACCAATATAGTCTATATCTTTGAAGAATTCTACATGCACATATGCATGCATATGTACTTATATATTGAATCTAGCTAGATCGTATATACCTTGGAGACAGGAGGGAGGACCGTCTTGAGGGCGCGGAAGCTGTTGGTGAGCTTCTCCCGGCGCTTTCGTTCGGAGATCATGTGCTGCAGCTGGTTCCCCGATGGCTCGGCCGCCGACGCCTGCTGCTGCTGGTAGTACTGCTGCTCCTGGTGGCTGTACCTCATCGCCGTGTGCATCCTGGCTAGGACCGACATGGCCGTCTTGAACATCCTCTGCCCGCATGCCGGCTTCGTCAGCCTCCTTTGAGGGCCGAGGTGCCGCTCATAGCACCTGAACGCGCTTGTCGACGGCATCCGACCAGACGCCATTGCCGCTGGCGTGTCGTGGAAGTTGGCCACGTACTGGTCGTCATAGGGGAGTTCCACCACTCCTCCAGGCGCCAGTAAGGAAGAAGACACCTCAGGAAAATGGAGCCCGGTTGTCGCCGGTGCCATGAGGATGTTCGCCGCCGTCGAGCTGATCTCCGGGCTGCAGGAGAACGAGGTGGAGATGGAGGACGAGGAGGGGAAGCTGCAGCCACTGGTGGCGGGGTATGAATTTGTGAGGAAGTCCAAGCCGTCCACCACGGAGCTGCCGTGCTGGCTGTACGCTGCTGCCGCTGGCTCGTCGTCGTCCATGTTCATCTCAATGTTGATCTGCAACGAACAATCGAACCTGAGTTAATCATTAATCCCCAAGCCAGGGAAGTAGTAGCTGTCTCCATGCATGATCTCTCATTCTGCTTGCCTGGTTGAGGTGTCGCTGAATCTCCGAGCTGACCAGCAGTTCATGCTGCTCCTGCTCCCTGTACTGAAACGCTGCGGTGCACCTGCCAGCATAGGCGTAGCCGCACATGAAGCCGCCGCCACCTCCGCCGTTGCCATGGATATTCCAGGTGCTGCTATCCATGACTGGCGCCGATGATCAACTCAACCGGCCGGGTCTTAATCATGAGATATGCACTGGCCGAAAGTACACGAACAAGGACGTCTATATAGGACGGGGATAGAGCCGGACCAAGTCAGGCTCGTTTACCGTGTGACGGGCTACGTGGCAGTTGTCACTACATTGCAGTTAACAGCTGGAACATTTCTTTGTTTTGACAGAAATACGGCATCTAGAAGTATTCCCGGCAAACCGGCCGAGAAATTTTGTGGGGGCATCAGGGATCAAAATGACATTTTAAGAATGTTATGACTTTTCACTACAGCAAGACATATCACGTACTGCCAGCTGCCGCTCGTGAAACTATTAACATATAAGTTGAGAAACACAGCAAGCAAAGAACATAGCAGGATCGTCACATGGTGGTGCCTAAAGCGCTAACTTTGCACTGAAATTGGCAAACACAACGGGTCGACAACATCAAAATCAATCTCCCTACTGTAGCACCACATGTAAATATAGGCAACAACTGAAGTACTCCACGGTTGCCTAAAATGACAGAGTGAGATATTCAGTAAGTCAAACAGGACAATGAATTGAAACTGAAGCTTTGTTGTGTGCTGGGGTATAAGCTTAAATCAACATACAGTGGTAACGGAACTTCACTAAGGCTGCAGTACCGTATGTAACCAAGATAATAAATCGAGTGATTATATTCTTTGAATAACAACGCTAACCCAACTTGTGTCAGGATATACAAGTAAAATAGCTGAAACCCATGAGGCATCAACTGCACCAGAGCCACAAATGAATCCAACAAAATTGTTGCTCATGCAAATTTCAGCATGGACTGAAAAGGACCCTAGTTTATGATGGTGCACCCAGTGATCTAAGTGCTCCCGCAATAACAGATTCATGAACCGTATACACCAATGAATTCAACAAGTTCATTCTGAATGCGTCTAAATAAAAAGATATGCATGTCCTCGGGACACAAACAAAACCGTATACCCAATGTGTATCAGTTTTCCTACCAACCCTGAGCCACGGTATAATGTGTATAGGTAAGTCCGAGGTTATCAACAAGTATGGTTTCTCTAATTTTCTTTCCTTACAACCCCTCAAAACAGGGGCCGGGTTCCACTATCCAAGGATAACGGAACAGACAACAGAAAGTTCAGTAGATCACTGTGAAACCTTAAAAGTAAAGCGTAATCCCAAGAATCGCCTACTGCTAATGCTCCAAGGGGATCTAAAGAGCGACATTATTAGAGGATAAAAGTTGAACAAAAACTCTGTCCATTATCTAGATTGCTCCTTAATTAGGAATTTCATAGTTTTGTTTTGCTACATGAAGAACTGCAATTTCAAATGGATGAACCTCAACAGCCAGAAAGATAACAACGAGCATAAAGATTAGAAACAAACAAACCAATAGAAGTTTAGCCACAAGAAAAGACCGCAACTTTCATGTGCTATTCGACATAGCAAAGGTTATCTGCAGACTGCAGTAGTCAGAAAGCGCATTGACAAATTAATTATCACATTTCAAATTTCTGGCAAATAACAATAGATGCGACTGTTCACATCTGTTTTGAATAAGTTTATGAAATATCTCCAATCAAATATGTGTGTTGTGCATCAGAAGAAAAACAATAGGGGCATAGGGTATGCCTCCACAACAAGAATATATCCAATGTGTCTCAGCTCCTACCGACATGGATAAGGATATGTTGGGGATGTGTCTCAGTGAGTACGATAAAGATCAGAGTGAAATAGATCAGAAAAATAACTCTATCCATTATCTAGATAGTGCTTTTAGTATGAGGAACTAGGGTTTAAACCTTAAATTATCACCTACAAGTATCCAGTGCTTACATTTTCTTTGTATGTACTTCCTTACTAGTTGGATCCAGCGCAAAAGAAACATGTCGGTTAGGAAGAACCTTAACCCAAGTGCCAACATATGTTGCTTACATTTTCTTTGTATGTACTTCCTTACTAGTTGGATCCAGCGCAAGATGCTTCTATGATGCAGCCCTGCCACAGAGACAGGGAAAACACATAGACAGAGGAAGCCCCTGATGCAAATATGGTCAAACCAAAAAGACAGAAACAAAGCCAAAAGTCAACACATTAGCCAAATAACAAAGGAAGCAACAAAAAACATGGCAACTGTGAGCTTGTTATGTGGACTGTGGAATTGATTTCGGTAATACCGTACAATTTTGTATGCATATCAATTTTTTCACCTTGTGTTGAGCCATTGTTCATTTCTCAAGCAGTTCTCTGGTTCAAGATCTACAATGATTTTGTTTCAAATTTTCAGCAGGTTTAAAAGGGTTTTCAAAGGTAACCACCAAGAAGCTACTATCTTCGAGCTAATAAGGTTTGGTGTGCTCCTGGCGAAATACTATGTTATGAAATGTCTAATTCAGATGAATGTAGAAAAACTGAGGATGAAGCTGGTTATAGAAACGTCCATCAACGAGTTATTCAACAGCAGTAGCACCTTGTTCCCTAGAAAGATGGTGATCGCAGACATGGGATGCTCCTCTGGCCCGAACGCGCTAGTGTTGGTATCGACAATTGTCGAGGCCATCCATAGTCACTGTCTTCGGTTCCAACGACCACAGCCTGAGGTGTTTGTGTTTCTGAACGACCTTCCAGATAACGACTTCAACATGGTGATAAAGAGCCTTATCACCCTCCGGCAAAGCAATGGGCCTGTTGTGATGACCGGAGTCGCGCCAGAGTCATTTTACGAGAGGCTTTTCACTAGTGGCTCCTTGCATTTTGCCTCCTCAAACAACAGTCTACATTGGCTATCAAAGGTGTGAGCATGACACTACTCGGTAGATTGATCATTATATTACTTATTGATTTTTTTTTACGTTACGTAAGAAAAGAAAAGATTATGTAAGAAAAACATTTATATGTTACAGGCTCCAAATGTTCTAACGATGAATCAGATCCCGGCGTATGATATCGATGAGCATGCTAGACGCGAGAGGCTCCCAATGGTCCTAGATTGATGCATATAGGCAGCAGTTTAGAAAAGTTTTTACTATTTTTCTAGGGCTGAGAGCCAAAGAATTAGTCCCACAAGGCCGGATGGTTGTGTCCATTGTAGGGAAGCGTTCTGGTGGAAACAGCCCCAAATTATTTCACTTCTGGGAATTTATTGCTTGTGTTCTGAGAATTATGGCCTCCGAGGTACACATTCCCACCATTTTATTAGCAAAGTAGTTTATCATTTGTTTAAAAACATGAGTATTTGACTTTTTGGTATGATTGACAGGGTTTGATTGATAAAGCGAAGTATAATTCTTTCTATATACCAGTACATGGACCTTCAAGCGAAGAGTTGACAGAAATCATACAAGAAGAGGGCTCCTTTTTTATCAGGGAGATGTTGGTGAATGACTATACAAGCGGCGTGGATAGTGTGCTCATCACGCCAAACTGGTTTGCAAACCAGATGAGAGCCGCATTGGAACCAATCATTGTGCAGCATTTCGGAGAAGTGATGGATGAATTCGTGAGGATGGCGGAGCGGCACTGGAGCCGGAAAGGTATCTTTCAGGACGAGCTTGCTAGATTAGCCATGGTGTGCGTGTCTCTTACCAAGGCATGATGATCATGCTAATTTACTGGCGTGTTAGTGCTTGCTTTCTTGGAGGCACACAGGATTAATTTGATGAGCTTGAAGCATATGCTGATTTCTTTTCTTTAAGGCACCAATAAAATGTATGCCCACTTCATTCTGCAAACTGTCTTGTGAATATATATCATGGACCAACACAGAATTTGTATTGAACCATCGTTTGTAGGCTTGCCAATCAAGGATACGAAACATTGGGCAATTTATGGGGTATGCAAATTTGAGTCCGCAAACTGTGTTATGCTTCCGCTTTAGTACACAAAAAACACGTGAAACAATAATTATCACTTCTTACATTCATTACAAGAAACGTTCATACTAGACGGCAAAACTGGAATGTCGCAGAACAGGATCCCTAGGACAAAAAACCAGCTTGGTCCTACATGATAGCACAACCATGAACGAGACTTGAAATATATAATGCATCTAGATACGGCGTACGGCAAGTTTAATATGAGCTAGGTAAGTAGAGATGTAACAGTGTTGCTACTTTCATTTCAGGTAACATACACGAGAACTGTATGGTCAACAACAATGTTGTCTCATGAAACTAATGACAGAAGTTAATAAACACAGGGAGTGAAGAACATAACAATCACACGTAGGTGCCTGAACCTTTCACAAGTTGATAAACACAACAGGTGATAGATTAATTATTCCGTCGTAGCAGAAAACTTCGAATCATAGGCAACAATTGAAGTATTCCACCATTGCCTGAAAGGAGCAAATAGACCCGGTAAGTAAGTTAAACAGAGCAATGAATGGAAGCTTAAAACCATTTATATCCATGACAGCTTAGAACTTTGGAAGGGTCAGTTTAAAGCAAGATGCATATACAACAGAATTGTATAAGTAAATTTCACAGAGGCTGCAGTGGCAATTGTAAAAAGAAACAAATATATTTTGTGCATAACAACACTAACAAAGAAAAAGTCAAATATCAATGAAGAAGCTGACACAATGAGGCATAAACTGCATGTGATTAATAAAGTACGTAAGTTCTCTAAAAAAAAAAAAGACTAATGGATCGAAATTATCAAATCATGCAAATTCCAGCATAGTCGGCACTGAACAGCAACCTAGTTGTAATATTGCACACTGGTATGGAAGTGTTCCCACACGAAAAGACCAACAGCAGTTCAATTAGAGCTTCATCTGCTATTTGACTAACTATAAGAAATTCTGACTGCACACAAGACAAAATGTATATTATTTGGTTCAGAAATGGAGATGTATTTCTAACCGCAAGCAAATGTGTGTCGTCCATTGAAAGAAAATATTTGGGTGTAAACTTTGCAAAATGAAGAAGTGCAATTTGAAATTGATCGATTTTAGCAGCATGATAGCACAACATACCATTTCAGCAGCATGAGAAATACATTTATATTCTTCATGTTATGTCAGCTTGCATGAATCAATCCATGAGGCAGCGTATAAATTTTTGGGTAGAAGTATCCCCTATCCAGTGCCAACATTTCTGGGTAAATATCATTAAGCCATAGCATACCAGTTGTTCAAGACCGGAAGTTCCTAACTGTAGCATGAATCCATGTAGCTCTTGGGCCTAATCAAAATATGCAATGGTGAACATTCATAAATTTATTGCCTAATTCTAAATGATAACAATGGACTTCTTTAATTCGTAAGCTAAAAATAGAGAGAAACAAAAATATAGAAACTATGAGGCTTGCTATGTGTATACTGTGGAGTTGGTTTCAGAAACATGGTACAACTTCGCGTGCAAATTCAGTTGTTCTCTTTGTGCTGACCAGCTCATTTGTCGAGTAGTTCTTTGTTGAAGAACCATATCTGTTTTTGTTTGCAAATTTACAAGAGTTAAAAAATCATTTTCAAAGGTACCTAATGAGAATCTACTCTCTGTTTGCTGATGAGGTCTAGTTTGCTGAAGAGAACCCAAACCCTTTCCCAATCAAAATGCTACTCGACAGCAAGCAGAGAATAGATCCCCATTCAAAATGCTATAAACAGGTATAGCTTGCTGATGAGTATGTTATAAACAGGTAAACAGGTCTAGATGAAAAGAATATGTATATAATGGTAAAGCTTACTGATTGTATCATATATAGTTCAACTCTCAGAAAATCAGAATATAGAAATAAGCAAACAGGATTGACTCACATTTAACATGGCCCAAAATAAGGACTCAAGAAGAGTCGATGGGGATCAGTTCGCTCTCTTCTGAAAAAATGCATGCTGGATAAGACTTTCTTTCAGCCTATGAGGTTTAACCACCGGCAGGTCATCATCATACTTGAAGTTAGCTACCAAATTGCCATTTCTGTCACAGTGCAACAAGTAGCCATAGCAGCTGACAAGCACGTCTCCCTCCTCAGACACAACCTCAGCCCACAAATTCCCTTGCTCCTGGAAACGCCTGATTTCCATGACCGGCAGTTTGATCTTGTAGTGGAACGCCCAGACGTCTTTCTCGCGGTCCTGCAGCACAAAGATGCTCACCCCGGTCACGCCGTCCTTGCTGGTGGCCGCAGCAAGCCTGCCAGACATGTCAAGCAAGTGCATAGCATGGCGGGGGTTCACCGACGGTGGGATCATGTGCCGGAACGTCTCCGTCACCGTGTCGAACACCACTATCTTGTGGTAGCGGACACCCTCCCGCATCTTCCAGTGCACGTGCAGGCTGCCATTGAGAAGGACCGGCGCGCCACAGATGACTGGTCCAAGCGCGTCTACCATCTTCGTTAATGGACAATCGACAAGCCTCGATTCGCTGGTTCCCACGGTGAGGACGCGGTACTCGTTTGGACAGAGGATGTCCGCACCCGTGGGAACGATTGGCAAGACAAAAGGGGCGCTCGAGTGTGTCCAGTACAGCACGCGATACTCCCCTGAAGGTTGGTGCCGGTAGAGGCCAACGAGGTTGATCATACGGAGATTGGGGTTTGTGCTCAGGGCCGCCCACTGCCGCGTGGCCGGATTGCAGATGAGGCGGCCGGCGACGAAGAGGCCGTCGCAGGAGGCATCGACGCGGAAATGTCTGCCAAAGATTTCAGGGAACATGAATATTGGCCGGAACTCGGCGCCCCGAAGGTGGACGGCTTCGATGCGGCGGACGTAGCCAGCGCCACGGGAGGTTGGGGAAGAACTGATTAGTTGGAGCTGGGGCTGGCGGTGGTGGTGGTCGAGCAGGAACGCGGGCTCGGAGGCGAGGCGGCGCCACGAACGGCAGACGGCGCGGCAGCGGAGCACGGATTTGGGCGGGAGGCGGACCAGGATCTCCTGCAGCATCTCTTCGGGAAATCCGGCGATTCGGTCCGTCCTTGCCCTTGTTCTTCTTCTTCTCGACAAAGTCTCCCGTGCCGCTTCTTCCTGGGTCGGGAGGCGCCGCCCGGATCGGAGCAGCATCGTAGCGGCGAGGGTTTCGGTTTGGGGAAAGTGTGGGTGGAGCCGCGGGGAGTGGACACTCGAGGAAAGAGGGAATCAAGCGGCGGCGCAGCGCGGCGCGCTGAGTGAGCGGTCGAGCGGAGCGGCCGGGAATGGGGAGGATGAGCAGCGCGGTGGTAAGCGGCGGCGGCGCCGGCGCGAGAGGACCAGTGTGACTTTTTTTTCAGTGGATTGTGACTGGTTCGTAATGACTAAGGCCTAGTTAAGCCACGGCCCAGCTTTGGTTACATATTACTCCCCATTCCCCGATAACCGGTGGGTAATTCACCTACTAGGCATGGTTTTTTTAAGGATCCACGCTGGTATTCAACACAGATTACAAAACGAAGAACAGAAATACGCAGACGAACAAGCCGAAGAACTCAGCACAACAGCAGCGCCTGAAGAACCTGGGAGGCAGACCGCTGAACCGCCGCAAACGCCTGAAGATGAACTCCATCGCCGAGCACCGCCGGAGAAGAAGACACCAGGCCGCCGCCAACCCCGGGAAGGGAGCACCCCACTCATGTAGAAGACCGCAGGAGCCGTCCGCCGCAAGCGACGGAACCGAAGATCGCTGAACGCGCACGGCCATGGCGCCTCCATCCCGCAGCCACCCCTCTTCCAACCATCCCTGCACTGAGTACGTACACGGCTTGCCGGAACCGCCGCCGAGAGCACGCCTTGACCACACCTTCTCCGCTCGCCACCACGGCCGGCCGGAGAAAGAAGGAGTAAAGCGATGTTGAAGCAGAGCACGCTGACAGAGCCACTCCAACGCACGCCACCAAGGCTGGCCGGAGAAGCCAGAACACCGCGCCAAAAACCGGCGAAGAACTCCGAGATCCCAGAAGATCTTCTCCTGTAGAGGCGGAGGAGACAGCCAGCGCCACCACAAGTTCCAGCACAACAACCAGAAAAACTGCCGTCGATCTCCTACGCCGATGAAATCACCGGAGAGGAAGACGGCAAGCTACCAGCAAACCCGAGAGCAGAACCACCTCCACGCATGTAGAAGACTGCAAGAGCCATCCGCCGCAAGCAACGGAATCTTGACGATGAACAGACACAGCCATGGCGTCTCCCTCTCCAGAAGCCCTTCTTCCTCCAACCCAGCACTGGAACCAGAGCCGAGCTCGCTAACGCCCAGCAACCGCACGAAGCACGTCCACCCCACCTCTTCCCCCTCGCCTCCACGGCTGACCAGAGAGAGATGAAGGGAAGCCAGCACGATGCAGCAGAACACCCACCACCACCACTGAAGACTCAAAGCTAGCACGCAGCCACAACAGCTCCACCCCTCGCCACCACGGCTGGCCAGGGGAGCCAGAGGCACACGCCAGCAGCACCTACTCCGGATCCACCCCCTGAAACTCCACGATGAGGCCGGAGCCCACCTCACCGCCGCGGAACCTGAGGCAGAGGACAAAAATGCCAAGCCGAGGTCGTCACCTCCGTCGCCACGACCTCGCCCAGGGCACCAAAAGCCGCCAGATCCGTAGATCGGCGAGCACCCACCGCCAGACGCCCACCGACGACGCCACAGAGGACCTCGCCGAGATGGGGAAGAGACGTCTACACCATTATTCCTCTGCGACCCCACCCCCACCACCTCAACGGCGTCGCCGGAAACAGCTACCCTACTATGCACAGACCCGCGCCGAAGAACCGGGTCCCCCCATGTGGCGCCCTGACCTGACTGTTATACAGTGATGCTGTGTGTCACCGGTTAAGCGATACAACCGGAGGTTACGGGTTTACCAATCCCCGGCCAAAACCTTTGGCAGGCGTTGCTCGGAATGGATCATCGGCAACGCAACACCCCGATTGATGCCTTAACACAGCACAACCCTCAATGCATAATAGAGATACCAAGACTTGTGGAACAACTGGCACATCACAGACTCTACGACACAAAAATTATATAGTTCAACTCTTATAATAGAGAAAGATAGCAAATGACATCCAGAGGTCACAGACCCAACATTACATCAAGCTGAAGCGAATTAGGTTGTTCTAAACAACAAGATCCAACATATGGCCTAAGAGGCCTACAGATAAACATCACAACGCCAGCTGTTCCAGGATGTCACAAGCTGCCACCTGGGAACCCCAGACTACTCGTCGACGTCCACAAAGAACCCACCTTCAAGGTCGGTGAAGTCCTCTCCTGAAAATAAGCAAACGACGTTGAGTTCGACGAACTCGCAAGATTAAGAGCTAATATATGCTCGATGATTGTCTTTCAAGGTTTTATGGCTGTTTTGCATAAAGCTGATTTTATTTATGAAAAACATAACTCAAAGGCAACGACTATTCAGAGTATTTTCAAAAGAGGTAAGAAGTAACTCTTTCTTTCATCACCTTTCTCAACATCAACCATTGTACCTGTTCATCAAAGGCACCTCCCCGAATCACCCTCGAGGAAGCTCACCTTGCATATGTGAGTGGTACCTCTAGTACCCAGTTTTTAATCATTCCGTTAAAGTTATTCTATGATCTTACCTTCACTTCCCAAGTTCGTCCATAACCGCGGACACGGCTTTTCGAAAAGATTTAACCCTGCAGGGGTGTACAAATGTTTGCCACGCGTACCGTCCGGCCCATTACCTGATCATTAGCTCTCTTTCTTGGAAAGCCGGCTGGGTGGGAGTGGTGTCGACTTTTCCCTCGTTAAGGACTTTCCAGGATCATCAGTAGCGGTAGGACAAGAGGTACCTTCTCGCACCCTGTCCCGCGGCCACTTATTTTCCCGACACACCCATCCTCATCTCAGTTCATCCCACCATCATCACGCACGCGCAAATGGAAGCCCGAACTAGAGGACCCTGGCTAGCCCCGCTCGAGTTATTTAGTCTATGAGGTTTCCTGCACTGCGAATGCATAGGCCTCACGCATGGTTGCACGCTCAGTCTTGTTTCAAGAGGTATAGAACTCGCACCTAGGCGGCGAGAACGAGACAAAATACCACAACCACAGTGGCCTCTCATCCCCACCTTTAAACAGTTTATTATCCGTCACCACAATTCTCCACCATTCTCCTCACTGTCACAAGTCAACACCTGTTTCCAGCATGTACCATCCCTAGTACAACTAGGCATTTAAATAAGCATGGCTAAGCATCGACTAGCATAGCTAAATATTCCATGGCCAACAATACAAACCTATGGTATTAGGAGAGGGAAAACAGGTAGTGGCATCGGAATCTTAATGCATTCTATAGGATACTCTAATCCAAGTAAAAGACATTTAGAATCGCATGCAATATTATAGTGGAGAAAATAATTGCGGAAAATAGGATAAGATATGCTCAGAGGGGGGGGATTACGCTTGCCTTGTTCGGGATACTGGTAGTACTGCTCAGCGGGTATTGAGGTGGAACCCCGTCTGCTTGACCTATCGAAACATAACGCACGGGAAGAAACAATCAAACACCACACATTTTAGCAAGTGCAATGCGCAAGCACATGATGACATGACGTTTAAATGCACTGGAATTTATTAGAAGCTCTCTGGCAAGATCGACCCATTTTAAATTGGGGAGTGAGAAATAATTATTCACCGATAGAGAGATATTGTTCTACAATATTTTTAATGCTTTCATGTGCTTAAAATAAGATAAACATGTATGAAATGATGCTACTTGTTAATCCATAATTTACGAGCATTTTGGTGTAACACATCAATTTAAAATGCACCGATGAAAATTATTACACTTTAAAACTTAACAATTTAAATAATTCCTTTTCAGCATTTTGTTTCTTCTTTTAAATATGTCATGGTTCTAAGTTGAATCCAACCCAAAACAAATATTTAGAACCAAAATAGAAGAAGGAATTAAAGTTAGACAGTAATTATTTTTGTACTGTGTTAAATCGGAAAATCCGAATTGTTTAATATCGGAATATCCGATCGAACTCACTTTTCTAAAATTCTGCTAAGGACTAGGGAAAACGCGGTACTGACCTCAATCGGAAATTCCGATTCTTGCAGAGATCGGAAAATCTGATGATTCCAAGAGGAGAGAAAACTGCTAAGGACCTAAACAAAATGGCGTACTGCATAAGCTCGGATATTCCGATTCGGGAAGAACTCGGATTTTCCGAGCGGCGGAAACGCAAGACGGCGAGCACGGCGGCGCATCACGGCGGCCATGGCGGCTCCGGGTGAGGAAGAGGAGGAGAGGAAAGGGGAGCAGGTGAGCAGAGGAGTGGGGTGAGCAGGGCGACGTGGGAGTGTCTCCTTGCAGAGGAGAGGCAGAGCAGGGGGCCCTGGGCGTGGGCGTCGTGGAGCTTGGCCACGGCGGCGCGGGAATCACGGAGGTGAGAGAGAGATGAAGATTTCACAAAGAAGCCCCTGTAACTTTTAAAAACCTCACAGACTGGTCCTTCTGGGTACTGTCTGCACTGTTTTGGAATTATTTGGGCAACTTAAACACCTCCAAAAATTATGCCAAATTTTGGGGAGTAACTTTATATCAATATGAAGTTCCCCTAATTTTTTCCAGAATATTTGAAAATCATTTAGTAGGAAAATAAAATAGAAATTGCTCACCGGCAATTTTGAGTTGCCCTCTTTTTTAAATTATTTCCAAATCAAAATAGTTTGCCCAAATTTAACTTTGGAACTTTTGGAACTTCCTCGACAAATATGAGATGTCCAAGTACTTTCTGTTTTGCAAGTTTGAGTATCTTCCTTGTTGTGGAATTTGTTGGGACAAGTTTTGCATTTTAGTTTTTCAACTTTGGACAAACCAATTTAATGTGTGGTGTAGCAATTTAAATGGATGCAAGGATACATGCATGCCATGATGCAAATGAGGACACAAAAGTGAAAATTTGGTACTCAAATTTTGGGGCTGTTACAATTCTACCCTCCTTACAGGAATCTCGTCCCGAGATTCTAAGGCTGCGAAAAGAAGTCGGGATACTCCTCACGAAGACTAGACTCTCGTTCCCAAGTTGCTTCTTCCTCGGAATGGTGTGACCACTGAATCTTGAGAAACTTGGTAGTCTTGTTACGGGTCTTCCTTTCGGCTTCATCCAGAACACGGATAGGATGCTCGCGATAGGTAAGATCTTCCTGGAGATCCAGTTCCTCGTGATTGACCCCATGGATAGGATCTTTGAAACACCGGCGAAGTTGAGAGACATGAAACACATCATGTACATTCGGGAATTTGACCGGTAACTCCAATTGATAAGACAAATCTCCTCGCTTTCCCAGAACGGTGAAAGGGCCAACATAACGAGGTGCCAATTTCCCTTTGATACCAAAGCGGCGAACGCCACGAAGGGGAGAAACGCGGAGATAAGCTTATCACCAATTTCATAGTGAATTTCCTGATGGTGCTTATCATAGTAGCTCTTTTGCCTAGACTGAGCAATCTTTAGATTCTCCCTTATGATTCTAACCTTCTCCTCAGCTTCATTGATAATATCTGGACCAAAGAGTGCCCTCTCTCCGGTTTCGGACCAATTTAGAGGAGTACGGCATTTTCTTCCATAGAGAACCTCAAATGGAGCCATGCCCAGACTAGCTTGATAGCTATTGTTGTAGGAGAACTCCGCGAAAGGGAGATACTTTTCCCAATCCTTGCCGAAAGAGATGACACATGCCCAAAGCATGTCTTCCAAAGTTTGGTTCACTCTCTCGGTCGGACCATCAGTTTGGGGATGGAAAGCGGTGCTGAAGTTAAGACGAGTTCCCATGGCAGTTTGGAAACTAGTCCAAAACTTGGAGGTGAATAGGCTTCCACGATCCGAAATTATCTTCTTGGGAATGTCGTGAAGGACGACGATACGAGATGTATACAGGTCTGCCAACTTGGCAGCAGTAATGTCCACACGCACGGGGAAGAAGTGAGCCACTTTTGATAGTCGATCAATGATGACCCAAATGGCATCATGTCCCTTTGGAAACTTCGGCAGACCGGTAATGAAGTCCATACCAATCTCATCCCATTTCCACTCGGGAATAGCAATAGGGCGAAGAGTGTCGGCAGGCCTTTGATGTTCAGCCTTTACCCGTCGACAGGTGTCGCATTCGGCAACATACCTAGCAATTTCCTGTTTCATCCGAGTCCACCAGAATTGTGGCCGAAGGTCTTGGTACATCTTGGTACTACCGGGATGAATAGAGAGAGGAGATTCATGAGCTTCTTGGAGGATCAACCCTCTCAAGTTTTGTTTCTTTGGAACTACCAAGCGGTCACCAAAGTAAACAACTCCGGATTCATCGACAGAAAAACATTTGGCCTTCCCGCTAGCAATGTTCTCCTTGATTTTTAGAATACCCTTGGCACGCTTCTGAGCATCCTTAATGTAACACCCTAGCCACCCCCGGGCCGGGCCTGTCACCCCTGGCAGCTCTCTAGGATCTCTAGACTGGCCCAACGGATCAACACCGGTCTTTTCTGCGCACTTTGTCCTCACTCGTGCGCACCCGGGAAATACTTCCCGGTCGGTCACCCATCTTTGGGAGTGCTCCAGGCCAAGCACGCTTAACCTCGGAGTTCCTTCCAAATGAGCTTCCGGAAAATAAGTTGCAACTTGTTGATATGGGTATTCTATCAATCCTGTTAAGTCCTGAGCCAGGATCTCACATCCTTCCCCCCTTAGAAGACCAACGCCCTCGTCGGTCAGCCCCCAGTCCAGGAACTTCCCCTCTTGGTACACGTCTGTGCGCCCAGTGCCGGCACATGCTCCACATGTCCGCGCCCCTGACCCGCACACGCCCGTGTTGCCGCGAGGGTCGGCTCTGATACCAAATGTAACACCCCGGCCTACCCCGGGCCGGGCCTGTCACCCCTGGCAGCTCTCTAGGATATCTAGACTGGCCCCACAGATCAACACCGGTCTTTTCTGCGCACTTTGTTCTCACTTGTGCGCACCCGGGAAATACTTCCCGGTCGGTCACCCATCCTTGGGAGTGCTCCAGGCCAAGCACGCTTAACCTCGGAGTTCCTTCCAAATGAGCTTCCGGAAAAGAAGTTGCAACTTGTTGATATGGGTATTCTATCAATCCTGTTAAGTCCTGAGCCAGGATCTCACACTTAATCTGGTCCACAAGAGTAGATTTGATTTCCAGATTTGCAAGGTAGCCGGAAGGAACAATTTCCAGGTTCAAACGGGCAAACTCTTCATGGAGAGCAGGTTGGCCTCTTCAATCATCAGATTGTTGCAATAGGACTTCCGACTTAGCGCGTCAGCCACGACGTTTGCTTTGCCGGGTTGATAGTTCAGACTCACATTGTAGTCCGTGATTAACTCCAACCAACGCCTTTGCCTGAGATTTAAATCCGGCTGGGTGAAGAGGTACTTCAGACTCTTGTGATCCGAGAAGATCTCGCAACGGTTACCAAACAGGTATGGTCTCCATTGCTTCAAAGCATAGACCACCGCGGCAAGTTCTAGATCATGAGTTGGGTAGTTGAGCTCATGCGGCTTAAGTTGGCGAGAAGCATAGCCACCACATGGCCATCTTGCATCAATACACAACCCAAACCTTGTGAGAGGCGTCACAGAAGACGACGAAATCCTTGCTGTGTCCGGCAGGACAAGCACAGGAGCGGACGTGAGCTTGGCTTTCAGTGTTTTGAAACTCTCTTCAGCTTCGGCCGACCATACAAACTTTTTATCCTTCTTGAGAAGGTCAGTCAGGGCCTTGGCTATCTTGGAGAAACCTTCGATGAATCGGCGGTAGTAACCCGCCAATCCGAGAAAGCTTCGAATGTCCTTGACTGACATTGGAGTTTTCCAATCCAAATGGACTGAATCTTGTCAGGAATGACAGCCACACCATGCGGATATCACATGACCAAGGAAGATGAGATTATCCAACCAAAACTCACACTTGGAGAACTTGGCATAGAGGCGGTGTTCTCGAAGTCTTGTCAGAACCAAACGAAGATGTTCCTCATGCTCTTCATTGGTTTTGGAATAGATGAGGATGTCATCAATGTAAATGACGACAAACTTGTCAAGATAATCCATGAAGATGGAGTTCATGAGCCTCATGAAAGTAGCTGGGCATTTGTGAGACCAAAGGACATGACGGTATACTCATATGAGCCATAACGAGTAACAAATGCCGTCTTTGGAATATCCTCCTTTCTGATTTTTATCTGATGGTAGCCTGACCTCAGATCCATCTTGGAGAATACCGTTGCACCAGCTAACTGATCCAACAGATCATTGATGCGAGGAATAGGATACTTGTTCTTGATTGTCACCGCATTCAACGGTCGATAGTCAGAGACTAGACGAGGCACGGTAGAATCCCTCTTCTTGACAAAGAGTACCGGACAACCCCAAGGTGAACTGCTAGGCTGGATGAACTCCTTAGCTAACAGCATCAATTTGCTCTTTCAACAGAGCCAACTCTTCCACCGGCATACGGTAGGGCTTCTTGGAAATTGGAGCGTACCGGGAAGTAGCTCTATGACAAACTCCACACTTCGGTCAGGAGGCATGCCAGGCAATTCTTCCGGGAACACATCCGGGAAGTCACACACCACGTGTATGTCCTGGATTTCAGGAGGGGATTCGCCTTCCATAAAGCAAAGGAGAATCTCAGGTGAGCGGGTACGATGGCGGACGGAGGTATTGATGTTGCAGGCCAATACTTCACAATGTCACCGGAAGGAGCGGTCACAGTAATGGTCTTGCGGCACAGTCGAGATTAGCCTGGTATTTGGCTAGCCAGTTCATGCCCAGTATGACATCAATGCCTTTGGACTTCAGAGCTACCAAGGCATAAGGAAAAGACAAGGAACCTATATTAATCTGGACCTCAGGAGTAACCCCATCGGTTTGCCATTTGGAACCAGGAGTGGAGATCACCAAGGGACGGCTCATTTTCTCGAACGGTATTTTGTGGTCTTTTGCAAAAGCTATGGATATGAATGAATGCGATGCTCCAGAGTCAAACAAAACTGTAGCTGTATTGCCGTTGATTCGTAACTCACCCATAAGAACGCCGGGGTCATCTTCAGCTTCTTCAACAGAGACGTGGTTCAGGCGACCACGCACAATAGGTCCAGCCTTGCCAGTTGGAGTGGCAGGGGCTCGTGCAGGAGTTATCGCGAGAGGTGCCTTCTGGGGGCACTCCCTGGAGTAGTGACCAGCCTGGCCACAGGTGTAGCAAGTGACTCCAGGTGGAGCAGGTAGCATAGGACGGTACCCACTCCGCCTACCCAAGTGTCGAAGTAGTGGGCGCGGAGGAGGTGGCCTATATCCTGCTGCCCTCGGCATGAAGGGAGCACGAGGTACGGCGCTGTAGGGACAAACACCCTGCGCTTCTTGCTCTCAGAACCCGAGGAACTCTGGTGGTCCCCATGTGCGGGCCTCTTGGAAGCTTCAAGTTCCTTTCTTCCTTGCTCAAGAGTGAAAGCCTGGTTGAACAGCTCCTGATAGGTCTGGAACCTGAAGGGCAACTCATAGCGAGCTGCGGAGTCAGACCCTTGCGGAACAGCTCTTGCTTGTCAGCATCATTGGTCACGTCCCTTGGGGCGTAACGAGAGAGTGGTTGAACTCACGACCATAAGTGCGGAGGTCCATCCGTCCCTGTTGCAAATCCAGGAACTCCCTCCTCTTCAAGTCCATGATCGGCTGGGGAATGTACTCCGCACGGAAGGCAGTGCGAAATCAGCCCAGTGAAGACATGGTTGGCTGGAAACAAAGCCACATGGCTTTCCCACCAACAGCCAGCAGCACCAACCAAGAGATAGGTGGCAAAGTTGACTTGCTCAGCCAATGGGACATGAGCGCGGAGAACTTGCGCTCCAAAGCACGAAGCCAATCATCAGCTTCCAGTGGCTCCTTAGCATCAGCAAAAGTGGGTGGCTGGAACGCAGGAACTCAGTGAGAGTGTTGCACTCGTTCCTCCGTGCATTCTGCTGCACCAACTGCTCAAGCAAGCGCTCATTGCGCCCACGGTTCTCCTCAATGGCCATCAAGACCTCAGCCATCGAGGGTGGTGGCGGCAGATCATCCTCATCATCATTGTGGTTACCGCGACCACCACGGCCTCCACGACCTCCTCGAGCCATTCTGGAGATTTGACAATGACACAGTTAGTATCTTTCTCCGAATGGTCGAACAATAGCATTAGCGTCTACACAAGTACACAGACTAGGGACGATAATACTTTGCGAGAAGGAAAACAACAAGATAGAACTTGGGTCAAAGATCAGCATCATGTGCTACTAGTGAGAGTTAAGAAATCACAACTTAACACACTCTAGTTGACACAATCCGGGACCTTATGTTCAAGTCCGTGGGTTAAAACCCAAAGAAAGGATCAAAGATTAGATTCGGTAGAAACATCTGATTGATTTGGATTGCAACGCAGCGGGAGCAACGTGACACATAACACTAAAGGTCGAACCCACCCCGTTTCTAATCATTTTGAAGTAACAGGAGAGTAAAACCTTTAATCAAATCGAGGTAAGATTGCTCCGAGATTAGAGGGTAACCAGATAAGGAGTAAAAAGAATCCTAAGATGGTTTTCACAACTCATTTTTAGGTTAAAAATATTTTCACAAACACTAGACTCAACATCGACCAGTAGAAGGGTTTCCTACAGGCAGTACTGCTCTGATACCAACTTGTGGCGCCCTGACCTGACTGTTATACAGTGATGCTGTGTGTCACCGGTTAAGCGATACAACCGGAGGTTACGGGTTTACCAATCCCCGGCCAAAACCTTTGGCAGGCGTTGCTCGGAATGGATCATCGGCAACGCAACACCCCGATTGATGCCTTAACACAGGCACAACCCTCAATGCATAATAGAGAGATCAAGACTTGTGGAACAACTGGCACATCACAGACTCTACGACACAAATCATATAGTTCAACTCTTATAATAGAGAAAGATAGCAAATGACAACCAGAGGTCACAGACCCAACATTACATCAAGCGGAAGCGAATTAGGTTGTTCTAAACAACAAGATCCAAATATGGCCTAAGAGGCCTACAGATAAACATCACAACGCCAGCTGTTCCAGGATGTCCCAAGCTGCCACCTGGGAACCCCAGACTACTCGTCGACGTCCACAAAGAACCCACCTTCGAGGTCGGTGAAGTCCTCTCTGAAACAAAACAAACGACGTTGAGTTCGACGAACTCGCAAGATTAAGAGCTAATATATGCTCGATGAGCTTTCAAGTTTTATGGCTGTTTTGCATAAAGCTGATTTTATTTATGAAAAACATAACTCAAAGGCATCGACTATTCAGAGTATTTTCAAAAGAGGTAAGAAGTAACTCTTTCTTTCATCACCTTTCTCAACATCAACCATTGTACCTGTTCATCAAAGGCACCTCCCCGAATCACCCTCGAGTAAGCTCACCTTGCATACAGGGATGCAAGGATACATGCATGCCATGATGCAAATGAGGACACAAAAGTGAAAATTTGGTACTCAAATTTTGGGGCTGTTACAGCCCACTCTGCGTTCGCCCGAACGACGACCAGAGAGGGAAGGAACCCACGGCCCCGCCGGGCGGGGAGCACTGGAACGACGACCGCCTCCTTATCCGCCTCTCTCAAACAGTAATGGGGAGGGGGAAAACTTCGGAAAAAACTACTAGGCATGGTTTTGGTTACATATTACTCTCCATAGGGCTCTTATCGGTGTAAAAATACTCCACAACAGCTAATAGGGGGGCGGGTATGGAATGTCACTATCCCTACCCGGTACCTGCTAAAGCAAATGACATGTGGGGCCATAATACTAGAGAGAGTGAGAGACATGTATATATTCACCAAAACTTAATATGTGTTGAACATTTGAACATGTTCTATTTGTGTCTGTGTGCCAATTTGAATCAATATTATGTGTGGTTGTGTGCCCATTTTAATCTAAATCATCTTATTTGTTGTGTGTGATCATTTGTTTGTATATTATTTGTGGCTGTGTGCCCTTTTTGCTCTATTTTTATTACAGTCATTTATTTAATTAGTTGAGTTGCTGGAGGTACTGTCCAATTTTTGGTAGACAGTGTTGTCAGCTACATCGGTGGTTCTTGGTTATGGTTATCCATTGTTTATCTGATAACCCGATGGGGATGGCGATAAGAGAATAGTGTTCCCTGTGACAGTTAATGGGTAAGGGGATGGAGAAAATTTTATTGTACGGGGATGGTTATTGTAAGACAATAACCGGTGGTTAGGGCCCCGTTGCCATATTGAGCCCCAGCCAACACATGTTTACGATTTTGCAGCGGTGCGTCTACAGTTGCTGATATAAATTTTGCTTAAATGCTGCAAATGTTCTACTGAGGTGCTACAAACGATGGCCTTCCATGCTGCAAAAGTGTTTTTCATGATTTCTCATGATTTTGCTACGCGGACTTTTTTGTTGTGAGAAGTGAAAAAATGTGATGCTTAACCACCTTTTATTGTATTACCATTTTTGAAATTATGTGAATCTTTTCGAAAGGGTTGTAAGTTATAACACCTTTCTAAACAAAAAATGTGGCGACGATATTGTAATAGTATAATTCTTTTTTTCTATGTGAGTGGGGAACGGACAACATCTACCCTAGTAAGACCATCAGACGGCTGGGCGGGTGACCAATGCTTCCCTAGATTGGTCTCCGGATGCCTAGCCCAACCGTGTAATTTTCTCATCTCTAGCGAAGAACTGATATGTGCTTGTGAAGCACTGGTGATCCAAGGCAATAGACAACCACTAACTCAATTGTTGCAATTTTAGGGCCCGATTTACACTTCGGACTTCGGGGTCCAATATTTCTTGAGATAGCCTGGGCATGTTTTTTGGCCCACGATACTTACTCGCCTTTATGAACATGGATTCGAGTCAATAATACACTCCAATTACAGCACCAACTACCAATAAATGGTTACTCAATGCCAAATTTCTTGCAGAAACATATAAATACCTTATAACTTCTTTCTCCTTATTTTATATCTAAGCTAGAATATAGCAACAATGAAAATTCTAGTGAATTAGATGTCAAGTGAAAACCGTTCTATATGAAGATTTTCTTGGCAATGCAAGAGACTTCCGTACTGGTGTAGGCAGGTGTGTATGTTTTGATAGTACTAGATTTGTTCAATAATACACTCCAAGTACAAAAATACACTCCAAGTACAACACCAACTACCAATATATGGTTACTCAATGCCAAATTTATTGCAGAAAGATGTATAAATACATCATGCCTTCTCTTTCTTTTTACTTATATAATTATCTTTAAGGTTATTATAGCTACAATGGAAGTGATGATGAATTGGCAATGTGAAAATATTTCCATATGAAGATTGTTTTGGCAACACAACAGACTTCCATATTGGTGTCCGCGTGTGTGTATGTTTTGATAGTGTTCTCTTCGATTTATGTTGGAGTGAGCATGGGACGTATCGGGAATTTGATATCCTGATTGTGATAACCAACTCGTACAGAGATGAAAACAAGAACTCTTGTTCAATCTAGGATCCCCCCGAGTTGATCTAGTTGAATCAATCTTGTCCGAAAATAGACTCTCGAGATTGCTGCTGTGAAGGTATCAGTACTGCTCGAGGCGAAACCCTCGCCGCCACGATGCTGCTCCGCTCCGGGCGGCACGTCGCCACCGGGGAAGAAGCATCTCGTCCGGCTGTGTCGAGGAGAAGTTGCAGGGCGAGGCCGGACCGCCTCGCCGGCATCCCGGAAGAGATCCTGCAGGAGATCCTGGTCCGCCTCCCGGCCAAGTCTGTGCTCCGCTGCCGCGCCGTCTGCCGCTCCTGGCGCTGCCTCGCCTCTGACCCCGCGTTGCTCCTCGATCACCACCGAAACCAGCCGGAGCTCCACCTAATCAACTCCTACCGAACCGTCGAGGGCGTCGATGTTTCGTTCCCCGCCCTCGACGCCGCCGTCCACCTACAGAGCGGCGAGCTCCGGCCAGTCTTCAAGTTCCCGGATCTCTTCTACTACCCCCTCACCGTCGATGCATCCTGCGACGGGCTATTTGTCGCCCGCAACTACATCTGCAATCCGGCCACGCGGCAGTGGGCGCCCCTTAGCCCGAACAAGAAGCTCTATGACATCAACCTCGTTGGCCTTTACCGGCACCAACCTTCAGGGGAGTACCGCGTGCTTTATTGGACACAGTCAAGCACCCCTTTTACCATGCCGATCCTCCCTCCGTATGTGCTCTGTCCAAATGAGTACCGCGTCCTCACCGTCGGAACCAGCGAATCGAGGATCGTCGATTGTCCGTTAACAAAGATGATTGGTGCGCTGGGACCAATAATCTGTGGCGCGCCCGTCCTTCTCAATGGCAGCCTGCACGTGCACTGGAAGATGCGGTCAAGTGTCCGCTACCACAAGATACTGGTGTTTGATACCGTGGCGGAGACGTTCCGGCACATGATCCCACCGGCTGTGAATCCGCGCCATGCTATGCATTTGCTTGACATGGGTGGAAAGCTAGCTGCGGCCATCAGCAAGGACGCCATGGCGATGAGGATCTTCGTGTTGCAGGACCAGCCGCAGCAAGATGTCTGGGCATTCCAGTACCGGATCAAACTGCCCGTGATGGATATCAGACGTTTCCAGGCAGAAAGTGATTGGTGCGCGAAGGTTGTCTCCGGGGAGGGAGACATGATTGTCAGCTGCTATGGCCAGCTGCTGCATTGTGACAAAGGGGGCAATTTAGTAGCCAACTTCAAGTTTGATGACGAAATACCCGTGGTCATTCCTCATAGGCTCAAAGAGAGTCTTATTCAGCATACATTTTTCCAGAAGAAAACGGAGAACTGATTTATGTCGACGTTCTCGAGATCTCAGTTGCGCCATCTTAACTGTAAGTAAGATTTTTTTGCTTATGTACAACAATCAATAAGTGAGACCATTTTGTCTATTATTTCTGATTTAGACTTGCCTGTATCATATCATTTCGGTAGAAACATGGTTTGGGTTCTCCATACCAGATCAAATCTCATTAGCTCACAGATATTGATTTCTCCGTGGTTACCTTTGAAATTTTGAAAACCCTTATAAACACTCTGATAATTGGTAACAGAAACATAATGGTCTTGAACCTCAGAAACTGCTTCGGAACTGAACAACTTAGCAACACAAGGGCAAAACCAGATGTTCATGCAAAGTTGTACTTTGTTTCCGAAATTAGCTCCAGGCATAACAAGCTTGTAGTTGCTTTATTAATAGGTTGTTTATCTTCTTTAGCACTGTTACGATCGTTTTGCTTTGTTATGTCCTTTAGTTTCGTCGACCATACAGCAAATTGTCTCTGCCCCTGTCGTGGGGGTGCCATCAAGGCGTCTGCTGCCGCTTGGATCCTGCCATCCAGGGACACCATTATTAGACCTTAGGGATATATATGGATTTTCACTTGGGTTAAGGCCTTTAGTCTTACTTGATGCGTCCCTTAGCCTAGGTGTTGAACTGAGAAAATATTACAGTGCTCTAGTAACTTACATCCATCGATTTTTTTTCAGCACTGGAAACTTCTCTAATTATATAAGACAGGGTTTGCCAAACATAAATTTATTTTCTTGGTGCTAAAATTTAATTTTCATGCCGCTTTGGTACTGCCATCCAGGGACACGTTGATTTGGCCCAAGGGCTCCATGAAGTTTTTCCTGGGTAGCCATTAGTCTCTCTTGGTGTGTCCCTTGGGCATTCGACTAAATAGTACAACAGTCAGTTAACGACTTATGTACACAGATGTTTTTTAGCATTGGATGCTTCCCTGTAAATACTCATAGTTTTGAAGTGCATTTTATCGGTTAATATAATAGATAGGACATGACAAACAGAAATTTATTTCTAATGGTGCTAAAATAGTATGTCATGCTGGTAAAATTGATCCGTTTGGTATTGAGCTATTGCTGCTCCGGATGTAGTAAAGAAATAAATGATTCTTCTTATAAGCACAACCTGGATGGCTGGATGCAGTTT
Organism: Poa pratensis; assembly: GCA_947311845.1. Lineage (NCBI taxonomy): Eukaryota > Viridiplantae > Streptophyta > Magnoliopsida > Poales > Poaceae > Poa > Poa pratensis. The sequence continues at coordinate 2,827,962 of CAMZMU010000128.1, read as the reverse complement.
TTTTCTGGAAAAAAAAAAATCCCAATTTTATCGTACTGGCCGAGTCATATCTCCAGTACAACCTGATTCGTTCTGTCGAGAATTCATACACATTTGGTACAGTTTGTTCGACAAGCACTAATATTTTTCTGATGGATTAAGCACACACTCGTTTCTGGTTAGAAATGTTTAACTTTATTCAAAACACAACTATATCTTCTTTTCCGCATCCAGAGTTTCAGAACCTGTTAGTTAATTTTCATATGCACTTTTATTTTGCGAAGATAACTTTAGCTATGTTAAATAGCATATGGAAGCTGTGTTATGTTCTTATTAGAACATATTTTTGGTTTTGGGTGTTTCTACACTTAGGCTCACCGCTATAACTCGCTTGGTTGTACTCTTTAGGTTACCACCTTCATAAGACCAACCTCCAAACATATTATGAATTTAGTAAATATGTTGATGTTAATCAATGTATATCTTGTCGCGGGTACCATCAAGTAGTCATAGTGGTGCCTGGTTCAGGATCCAGGGACACCTTGATTAGTCCCAAGGACTACAAGGATTTGTGCTTGGATTTGAGAACTTGGGCCTTGGATCCAACTGGTTACGTGCCTTAATGTATACTTGCTGGGTTTGGGCCCTTGGGATCAATTGCGCATGACGGTGCATTTGCGGCTTATGATGTTGCACTGGAAACTTCACTATGATAATATGCACTGCACATTATTGATTGATTCATACAAGTGCAAATGATATGACGGACATAATTTTATTTGTCATGGTGTTATTTTGCTGTTAAACTTGATCGTGTGAAATCTCAGTTCCTTATGTAGGAAAGGAAATGATGAATACTTATTAAAAGAACAATTTGGATACCAAATTGATTTTTGATTAAAACAACGAGCGATGATGTTTGTTCTCGCTGAGATACACATTCCCAATATAACCTGATTCATGTTGTTAGGAAACCTGGTACACATCTGGTATATGTTTTTGCATTGTTTTTCTTCTGATGGACTACCCAAATTTAATGTGTTCAGAGCTATGTTGAATAGCAGGGCGACTTCCGTCCGGGGAAAACATTCATAAAAGACATGGGCCCTCGGATGGCTTCTGTGCTCTCTGTAACGAACCTGACGATGCAGACCATCTTCAACTGTTCCCTTGCGCAGTTTATTTGGAGTGGTTGCCGGGATATGCTTGACGTTGCTTGGAACCCTAGTTCTTTTAGAGAATTTTTCGTGCTTTTCTCTGCTGTTCTGAGCAATGCTAAACGCATGATTTGGATCTTGTTTGCGGCCCAGAGTTGGATGCTCTGGACTGTTCGCAACAAATTTACAATTGAGTCAGTGTTCCCGAGACAACCTGCTGACCTTGTATACAAAATTCGACTTATCTTGCAGCAGTGGCGGCCGTTGCTAAAGGCTAAGGAGTTGGGGATGCTGGAGGTGACCTTGGAGCTGCTCAAGACCTTCTACACCAAGACTCACTCCCCTATCTAGCTTTATACTGCTGTTTTAGATGTTATCATTTGGTCTGTAAGCTTAACTTGCAGCTTTTGCTCGTTTCTCTGTTTGTAGTTGGTTATGTATCCGTGTTGGCTCCTGAACAATCGGCAGGGCTTTATTAATTTAAAGTCGGGCTGTCAAGCCTTTTATCTAAAAAGACTTTCTGTTTATCTGTTGTTTGTGGCAACATATAGGTCACTGGGTGCACTAGTCTCAGTAATATGCAGAGTAATTTTGATGGAGCAATTCCTTACTATTTTATTCTGAAGCTATTGATTAGTTGATGTCTACTTTGTTTCAGTTAATTTTTATTTATGTTTGAATACATGTTGAAGTTAGCACCGTTATACACGGAGGCGGCGATTTGGCACATGGGTGCAGCTGCACCCATTGCCCGGAAAGAAAAATTCGAAATGTCAAAAAATTCGAATTTTTTTTTTGCATGTAGTCCAACATGATAGAAGCCAGCACAAAAATTGGCATGGTGAAAAAACTTTTTTTGCAACCTGTGCAAAAAAGACAAATTCGGACATACCGAAAAGTATATGTACGCGTCCGAAATTTGTCTTTTTTGTACAGGTTGCAAAAAAAGTTTTTTCACCATGCCAATTTTTGTGCTAACACATCACGCTGTAATTTACATCCGGATTTTTTTTCGGAATTTTTTGACATTCTGAAAAAAAATTAAAAATAAAATCCATAGTGGGTGCATCTACACCCATGCACCGTTATGGATTTCCCCGTTATACACAGATTATAATAGGTGTTATAGGAAGAATTGCTCCTCAGTGAAATTTCTTCTCCTTCCACTGTAAGTGTATGTTGCTTTAAGCTTACCCCGGCACAGATCCTAAGCTACTAATGGAGACCTATACGATCCAGCCGTGTACGACCTAGTGGTGGACCATATTCAGCACCGTACGATTCGATCAATTGGAAAACAAGCAAGTGCATCGCTGGGATTTGATTAACGGGTAAACCACGTGTACGATGGTCGACATGGTCCATCGCTGGTCGTTCCATCGCTGGGTCATATAGGATTTTTTCCCCTGATGAGTATCTCTTCGTTAATGACTTACTCGGCAAGTCGTCAAGAACAGTCTGGCCGAGGATGTTCTCGATGATGATTGACTGTTGGGGTTCCGTCTAAAAGAGACGGACGTTAGTACTGATGGACATTATTAAAAAATTACATCGCATACCAAAATATTTGTATTTTGGCCAAACTGTTTCAGCGGCCACATGAATTCAAGCCAAACTCAAACATAATACAAATACCTTCAAATTCGTTAAACTTCGGTTCAATTATAGCAAAAGATAAGGGAAAACTTGCACCAATGGCCAAACCAAAAACCAAGTTAGGAATGGGCCTGAGCAATTGATTCGGCAACTCTTGGTGTGCACTACCGAGGTTAATAAACTTCTTAGGGAAAAAACAAGTATGGAGGCGGTGGTTTACCATAGTAAAAACAGGGGACATAATTGAGCGAGACAGATAGCTGTAGCGTAACCCCGACGACGTGATCCTTCTCCGGCGTATCTGGAGAAGAAGTGGGTAAGGAGGGAGGGGGTTTTAGTTGATAATATCTTAGATGGAGGCGAACACGCCAAAGGAAATATACTTGTAACATGGTCGTAAATCCGCTTACCTCGATGAAGAAGGCCCTCCAGCGAGCATGGGTGTGATTTGGTTTCTGGATTGCGAGAGGAGAGAGATATATATGAAGTGGTGTTATAAGAATGGGATTAAATGCATGGATGTTGGCGCTAGTTGTGGTGGCGCAAAAATTTAGGATGTTATTAATTAGTTTCCTTGCTACTAATCGGTGTAATTCCTATGCTGGCACTTTATATTTTACCTTTTTTTTCAAAAAGCATGGGATGCCTGCTTAACCTTCACACATCAAGAAAATGATGGATATGTTGTTTATGATGTGTGAGGGGGTAAGCAGTGGTGAACAACCAATTTTGTACTGAATGTTAGCAGGAGCGTTACTTGGATAAATAGGTTTAACATGTAGAATCAACAAATGCGGATATCAACACGTATGGTTGCCTATCTATAAAATTGTTTACATTCAACCAACAAAAGGAGATAAAGGAAAGAAACACATGCTAAGCCCCGGTTGATGTTTGTGATGTCTAGTTTTCACCGTGCTGCGGTACACTAATAGGCCACGACGTAACACTGAAATTGTAACAGTATGGGAAGACATGAACCCTGGCCAATAATAAGCTGTTAATTTTTTGGGCAGGCAGCCAGCTACACAACCATATTTGGCTTCTTCATAGGTTTATCAAGATCCATGCTAACTCTCTATTGCACGCCAACACTAGTTTCAAAATATTCACCAACACTAGTTTCAAGATCCATGCTAACTCTCTACTTGCCTACTAGCGTCCGAAATGGAAGAACGAAAAAATGGTAAAGTAGAGACTCAACCAAACCGAGCTAGGCAACAACATGAATGCAAATTCTTCGCCTCCAACACCCACCTATATATAGTACTTGGGATGCATTGTAATATTTCAAAACTCTGAAGTGGTAGGTGCGTTTTTAATGAGAAAACAGAGATGTATGGGTGTAAAATAGGATGTGGTAGGTGGGAGGAGTTCATGTGACTTTGTTCTGTACCATAGTTCCCATGGTACAAAATCTCCATGACATATGGTTTGAACTTCGTTCTTGGATTTCGCTCATAAGAAAACATGTGCTAGCTTAACTAGTCGAATTTCAGCTGATACAAGGGGCTAGCTAGCTAGCAAAGTTACCTTATCTTCGAATTATGTTGACTCGTCCGGATATGAAACCAACAATGAGCGAGATAAAGACAATGAAATATTTAGTGATCAGTTCAAAACACAGTGTTATTGTGAAGTGATTATGCTAATTCAAGCTTTGGATGTGGCCTAATTGATCAAATGTGTAAGCCGAAAATGGTGCATAATCGTTACAAACCCAAATATAAATTCATGGTATGAAATTATATTGAGATGCACCTTTCAAGGTTCCAAACTATTCTTATTTCATTCTTTTTAATATTACTAACACGCCGGATATGATAAATCAAACTAGCAATACCAAGAAAATATTGAGAAATCTATCTTTCTCTCAGGTACCATGCATGTGTTCATACCCAGTACTACCTTGAGTCGACCCAAAAAAACAAGTCAAGCTTAAGTGGTCAATTTCTATTACGAACATGGTCGATACTAAAGGAGTGGCATGTGAGAGCAGGAAGTGTGAATTGAAAAAACAGAGAACAGTGAAGTCGTTAACTGAAGGTCTATAATGTGAAGGTGAGGACCCAAAGCAAGACGAAACCAAGACGTTTCACAAGAACCTGCAAACCGAATCTGAAGTTGGTTGGCACATACTGGACTAGCTGAAGCGTAATTGTTGTGTAACTGATTGTGTCAAAGGACATAACCTGGAAAGAATGCCTAATTTCATCTCTGTGATCTCTGCATCTCATCTATCTTGGTTCACCTACTCTGATCCCAGATTTCGAGGTCTACCCAGTGGATCCAGACACTAATTTCTACCTGAACTGGGTGTGAACTTGATCATAGTGTGTGTGTAATATATGAATTCCTAACAATTTTCTGGCCAATTCTCCTGGACAAATGAAAAATGCAGCCAAATAAGCTACTGCCATGTTTAAACCAGGCTGTATGAATCCACTTGCCAACTTAATTAGCTATATGCACTTACAGACTTGGCAACTTAGCCATGAAAACTTAAGTTTCACGTGAGGGGCGTAGCCTGTAGAACACAGGGGGAGAGTGCACCTCCAGGAAAAAATAAAAGGGAGGAGTGCGAAACTGCCTGTGCGAAGCTAGAAGCAGTGCGAACCAGAGCAATGCAGTAAATCCAGAGAGGGCTGCTCTACCAGCCGATGCATCCCGTGGTAGCATCGCCTCTGCCAACACCATTTAGCTGCTCACTGCCAGACAAATCACTATATGCGGAAATATGATGAAAGGAATTATTTGCAACTAGTTGCACCCGCAACTAGTTTTCAAAAATCGTACTTCCGAGTTTCCAAAAATCACGAAAAAAATCATGGACATGGATCATGTTGAATCTTTGATACCCAGAAAATTTCATCCAAAAATATGTGCTGACAAATGAAAGTTTGAATAGTGTCAGCATATTTTTGGATGAAATTTTCTGGGTGTGCAAGATTCAACATGGTCCATGTCCATGATTTTTTTCGCGATTTTTGGAAACTCGGAAGTATGATTTTTGGAAACTTTCCCGCAACTAGTTGCAAATTTGAGTTTCTGAAATATATAGACGTATTTCAGAGTGTAGATTTCAACAGTCGCCGTTTGCCCGCTGTTCGCTGCTACCTGTCACTGCCACAGTCAAGCTCGCTGCTAGCAGTCACTGCCATAGTCAAGCGCAGCTTGCGTACCGTAGGACTCGTCGCCCGCAGCAGCCCCACAGCACGACTTAGTCTTGTGGCTTGCATGCAGTAGCAACTGAAATCGCTTTCACTGATCTCTAGGATCAGCCACTGTGTGAAACAACGTTGGGCACGACTCCCAGATGGTTTGCACTAGAGCGCGCCGTGATATCACGCCGAGCCTCCGTGGTAACATCCTAGATTAAATTAACTAGAGTTGTTGTTCGCATAAATGCACGTGTATGTTTCGTCCACCAGGATGTCAAATTCCCTATATCTCACTACGGGAAAATCACTCTTCGCGTGTGGCCAAAACACACGGCGAAGGCAGGAATTGGCCTCGGCGAACACTTCGCCGAGACCGGTACTCGGCAGAGCCGCCTCGGCGACGCCGCTTCGCCGAGAGCTTTCTGTCGGGATGCATGGCGAACTCTTCGCCGAACTTTAGACAAGACACCCGGCGAAGAAAAGGCCATCTGGATCGTCCCTTGTCAGATGGGCGTCAGGCGTGTGTCAGAACTGCGCTGAGTCAGGTGGTGAAGGCACTCGGCAAAGAAGGAACGCACAGATGACGCCACGTGTCCACCAACTGGGTGCTGGCGAACGTCTTCGCCGTGTGGTGCTTCGCCGAGCGCCGGACTTCACCGAGTGGCCCCATCGCCGTGTGGCCTCTTCACCGAGTGCCGGTCCCATACTTCGCTGAGAGCCGGTGCCCAACCTCGCCGTGAGTATGCTTCGCCGAGTGCCAAGCGTCGCCGGGAACGCACTATTCGCCGAGTGCCAGTTCATTGAAGGGCTCGGCGAAGGGACCACACGGGTGACCATTTGGCACCACTTCGCCGAGCGCACCGCCCGGCAAAACGAAACATCTCGGCGAAGTGTGTTCCCAGGTGGCCATTTGGCACCATTTCGCCGAGTGTTTTACTCGGCAAAGCTGCATTGGTCGGCGAAGTGTCTTCCCAGGTGACCAAATGGCACCTGTAGCACGTCTTCGCCGAGTGCCTTTCACGGCGAAGGCATGTTCGCCGAGTGCTTTACTCGGCGAAGATGCCATTTGGTCCAGATTTTCCCTGCTTTTTATGAATCACTGCATTTGCAAAAAACAGTATGCATATATATATTTCATAACCCCAGCACAACCAGAACATTAAAATGAGACACATATAACAAAATATAGCACAAATGGTCCAAAAGTTCACAAAACACAGTCCACAAGTTCATAAGCACACAACACAAGTTTAAACATGTCCAAAATACATGGCACTAGTTCACAGCCAGCAGACCAATGCCACATATTCACTCGGGGTTGTTGGAGGCCGTTGGCGCCGATGATGGGCTTGCAGCTCCGCCTCCACCATTCCCTCCGTCTTGACCTCCACCATTCCCTCCGTCTTGAACATCCGTGGGAGTGTGGGATCCAGCCGATCGATGCTCCTATGAAGATTCACATTAGACAAGTAAGCAAACAAAAGATGAATTATTGCGTAGCTAGTCCCAAGAGCACTTACCAAGAGGAGTAGGGGGCAACTAGTGGAGGAAGAGGAGGTAAAGGAGGAAGCGACGAATCCGCGGGCATCCTCTGCAAACCGAAGAGGAGGGTTAGTTCGCAAGGTTCAAGCACATGCTTTAGTTGAAAGAAAAAGTTAAAGCACTTACCGCCATAAGGGCCTGGAGGCATGCTTGTTGGTTTGACGTATGTGCATGCATTTGCTTGTTGTTCTCCTCTGCAGCCTGCGCCCTCGCCGTAGCCTCCGCCGCGAGATTCCTATTTCTCTCAACTTCAGCCTAGAGGATTGCAACCATTGTAAAAGAAGCGGTCATGGCGATGCAAACATGTACAATAGTGGAAAAGATGGTTGAAAAACAACACGTGTACCTCCATTGCAGCCATGGCTTCAAGTCCGACCCTTGGGTGCCTACCATCAGACGCCGGCCCCGTGCCGACTTGTTTTGCGCCTTGAACCCATCTGACACCCACTTGTCTACAATCTTCTTGTAGCAAGGCTTATGGGCGGCTAGCCATTGAGGAATCACCTATTTAACACAAGAAAGGTCCATATGAATAGAACTATTCATCAGTCATGTGGAGAATAGTAGGAAAATATATGTGGTTACCTTCAAGTACTAGGCTTTCGACAGGTGTACGGGCCTAGCGTCCTCTTTGGTGATTGTCCTTTGCATATACTCTGCATAGAACTGGACAACAGCGGAAATACGGGCCTCGTAAAACTGGTCGGGGATGAGCTTCTTCGCCATCTTAATTAGCACCTTTGTAGCCGCCTCATCTTTACCTTCACCATCGACGAGTGTGAAAAAGTCCTACAAACATTGAGCATAGGACAAAGGGGTTACCACGACGAAATCCAAACTCTTGGTATTAAGTAGTAAAGTTATAGAAATTACTAACCCAGAACTCGTTGATCAGCCGCATGCCAAGGTGGCCGTGGACGGAGTCGTGAACCATCGTGAAGTGGTTCCAAGACCAAGCAGGCCCCCTTTCACCAGTGGCGATTCCATCCTTCTTGAAGTCGATCAATCCAGGGTAGAGATTCTTGATAAGAAGGCCAAGGACGCTTGAAGGTAAGCGTTCCCACTTTGGGCCCACCCACTTGAATGACCTGCACATACCAAAAACATAAGTTAGATGCTTGTGATGAAAAGGTAACTAAAGTAGAAGGTAACAACATTTTAAACCACCACTTACGCATCTGAGGTGACATCAAGTAAGCCATGTGACTTGCGTTGTGGAAAGCTCGAAGGCCCTCGCAAGTACACCTTACCCTCGCGCACTTCGCCGAGCAATCTAGTGTATGATCTGTCAAGAGATCCTCATCCGCCACGGCATCCTCAACCTCCTCACTCTCCTTACGCCGCTCCTCCTCCTCCTCCTCTGACACCTCCGAGAGCCGCTCGTGGTAGTCATCCTCACTAGGCACCACATCCTCCTCCACCAAGGGCTCCTCGGGCAGCTCCTCCTCCTCTGACTCGGAAGACGAAACCGAGGGCAGAGGACTACTCAAGCGAGAAGGAGGGTGCCTACCCCGGGGTGCCTTGGTGGGTCTACCACGCCGTGCGGAAGTCTCCTCCGTAGCTGCCCGGTCATGCTTTCTTCCAATGAGCACGGGAGTCCCTTCAGCACCCTTCTTGAAGCCGTGACACCTCAGAGTCTCGAGATGTCTCTAACAACCTCCCACCACACTCTAATGCATCCTATGTGACACCTCCTAGGTTTTGGTGTGGTTCTGACACCCCGAAGACCCCGCTTCCGTCGAAACCCCCCCAGATGTGACCGGAAGTAAACTGTGTCGTCTACCCCTCCCACGGGCGTCGAAATGGGGTAGCTCCGAGGAATTTTATACTTGGTTGTGCTAGTATAGGTTATATGAACATTTGGAACCCAGTTTGGCCCCATGGTTTCATATGATTCCATCCGTTGCACGCGAAATGGGAGTTTCCACCAAGAAGACCAGAACCTTCGAGGGAGATAAGTGCGGTGTGTGAAGCCGGTCACACCTCGGAGTCTCGAGATGTCTCTAACAACCTCCCACCACACTCTAATGCATCTTATGTGACACCTCCTAGGTTTTGGTGTGGTTCTGACACCCCAAAGACCCCGCTTCCGTCGAAACCCCCCCCCCCCCAGATTTGACCGGAAGTCAACCGTGTCGTCTACCCCTCCCACGGGCGTCGAAATGGGGTAGCTCCGAGGACTTTTATACTTGGTTGTACTATTATGGGTTATATGAACATTTGGAACCCAGTTTGGCCCCATGGTTTCACATGATTCCATCCGTTGCACGCGAAATGGGAGTTTCCACCTAGAAGACCAGAACCTTCGAGGGAGATAAGTGCGGTGTGTGAAGCCGGTCACACCTCGGAGTATCGAGATGTCTCTAACAACCTCCCACCACACTCTAATGCATCTTATGTGACACCTCCTAGGTTTTGGTGTGGTTCCGACACCCCGAAGACCCGCTTCCGTCGAACCCCCCCCTCCCAGATTTGACCGGAAGTCAACCGTGTCGTCTACCCCTCCCACGGGCGTCGAAATGGGGTAGCTCCGACGACTTTTATACTTGGTTGTGCTAGTATAGGTTATATGAACATTTGGAACCCAGTTTGGCCCGATGGTTTCACATGATTCCATCTGTTGCACGCGAAATGGGAGTTTCCACCTAGAAGACCAGAACCTTCGAGGGAGATAAGTGCGGTGTGTGAAGCCGGTCACACCTCGGAGTCTCGAGATGTCTCTAACAACCTCCCACCACACTCTAATGCATCTTATGTGACACCTCCTAGGTTTTGGTGTGGTTCCGACACCCCGAAGACCCCGCTTCCGTCGAAGCCCCCCCAGATTTGACCGGAAGTCAACCGTGTCGTCTACCCCTCCCACGGGCATCGAAATGGGGTAGCTCCGAGGACTTTTATACTTGGTTGTGCTAGTATGGGTTATATGAACATTTGGAACGCAGTTTGCCCCATGGTTTCAAATGATTCCATCCGTTGCACGCGAAATGGGAGTTTCCACCTAGAAGACCAGAACCTTCGAGAGAGATAAGTGCGGTGTGTGAAGCCGGTCACACCTTGGAGTCTCGAGATGTCTCTAACAACCTCCAACCACACTCTAATGCATCTTATGTGACACCTCCTAGGTTTTGGTGTGGTTTTGACACCCCGAAAACCCCGCTTTTGTCGAAATCCCCCCCCTCAGATTTGACCGGAAGTCAACCGTGTCGTCTACCCCTCCCACGGGCGTCGAAATGGGGTAGCTCCGAGGACTTTTATACTTGGTTGTGCTAGTATGGGTTATATGAACATTTGGAACCCAGTTTGGCCCCATGGTTTCACATGATTCCATCCGTTGCACGCGAAATGGGAGTTTCCACCTAGAAGACCAGAACCTTCGAGGGAGATAAGTGCGGTGTGTGAAGCCGGTCACACCTCGGAGTCTCGAGATGTCTCTAACAACCTCCCACCACACTCTAATGCATCTTATGTGACACCTCCTAGGTTTTGGTGTGGTTCCGACACCCCGAAGACCCCGCTTCCGTCGAACCCCCCCCAGATTTGACCGTAAGTCAACCGTGTCGTCTACCCCTCCCACGGGCGTCGAAATGGGGTAGCTCCGAGGACTTTTATACTTGGTTGTGCTAGTATGGGTTATATGAACATTTGGAACCCAGTTTGGCCCCATGGTTTCACATGATTCCATCCGTTGCACGCGAAATGGGAGTTTCCACCTAGAAGACCAGAACCTTCGAGGGAGATAAGTGCAGTGTGTGAAGCCGGTCACACCTCGGAGTCTCGAGATGTCTCTAACAACCTCCCACCACACTCTAATGCATCTTATGTGACACCTCCTAGGTTTTGGTGTGGTTCCGACACCCGAAGACCCTGCTTCCGTCGAAACCCCCGTAGATTTGACCGGAAGTCAACCGTGTCGTCTACCCCTCCCACGGGCGTCGAAATGGGGTAGCTCCGAGGACTTTTATACTTCGTTGTGCCAGTATAGGTTATATGAACATTTGGAACCCAGTGTGTGAAGTCGGTGTGTGTGAAGTCGGTCACACCTCGGAGTCTTGAGATATCACTGTGAGTTTTATTTTCTTTTCCCTTAATTAATTGTCTTACAGCAGGTGAATCACGCGTGGTAGGTGGCTGTCGGTGGAGTGGATAAGATCACATATTCCGTGTATGTGGTGAAAAGAATACATTTAATTAAAAAACACACACATTTAATCTCGAAGACATATTTGATTTCACGTTAACACATAACGAGCACATTCTGGAACCGCCGATACATAATTGACTAACAAACAATTAAACATGTAGAACAAATTACACAATCACGAACAACTAACAGATTAATTAAAATCTACGATCTTCTCATCAAATATCTTCTCCTCCGGCCGATCCCATGCCAGATGGACCTCCGAAGCAGTGGCCTCCCGTCCTGAAGAACGGACCCGGGTCGACGACCTGCTCCACATGGATTCGGATAGTATGAACCAGTGACGGTTTCATCGTGGTTGAGTAGGGGGCGGCAAACTCAGACGGTGGAAGCTCAGGCTCTGGCACCTCCACATCGTAGTCGGTAGGAACTTCTGATGGATTCTTCATCCACGCCATCACACTCAGGTACCAGCTGTCCTCCGGCTTGAGCATTTCCACAAGCTGCCCACCTAGCATGTTGATGAACTGGTTCACGGCTTGGGGCTCCCACACCTCCCGTGGGAACCTCTCAAACCTTAGATTCGTTATGTACGACAGCTCCGATGGCCGCCCTCCGTGCCCACGATGCCAGCGGCTCATCGTGAGCGTCTCCCCGTTGACGGCGAGGCCGGGGGAGGCATGGAGGACGCGAGTGCAGTCCTCGCTGAAGCGGAAGCGCACGAAGAAGTCGAATGGCGGCGCGCAAACCTCCACCTTGAATATCTAAATATAGCTGAAACAAAACACACGGTTTTCCCTAGCTACAGCCCTACAGTGATTCACGGTCGAATGCCGTTGCATTCATGTAGGACGTAGCTAGGGAACCTGAATGTTTTGTGTTTGAGCACAAGGCTAGAATGAGTGAGTAACATGTCTGAGATGTGGCCTATTTATAGGCTTCATTAGGAATGAGAACTGGCGCCAAAACAGCACGGGCCGGAGAGGCGGAAGAGCGGGAAAAAACACACTTCGCCGAGAGAAACACTCGGCGCAACAGAACACTCGGCGAAGAACTGGCGCGTACTGAAATTTTGTTCCCGCCCACCTTCTTTGCCGAGATACATGCTCGGCGAAGACGCCAACCCGGCGAAGAAATGGCGCGTCGCCAAATTTCATTTCCCGCCCTGTTCTTTGCCGAGTGCTAGCCACCGACAAACTCAGCAAAGAGCCTCCAATTTGTGCGGCAAACAAAATTAATTTCACGTGCGTTCTTCGCCGAGTGTCGGCCACCGACACACTCGGCAAAGATGCGGTGAAAAAGGCGGCAAATCCAAATAATTTCCCACGCCTTCTTTGCGAACGCGGCACTCGGCAAAGAAATGTCCAAATATTTTATTGTTTTCGCTTAACTCTTCGCCGAGCGCGACACTCGGCGAAGGAAGCAACGTCACGGCGCCCGTGGGACCGACTGTCAGGTGCCACGTGGCCGTCCTTTTCGCCGCGACGTGAGCGTTGCCGAGTGTATTATTTGGTTGTTGCCGAGAACAACTTCGTCGCCGAGTGCTGGCTTCGAGTTTTCCCGGCGAAGTGCGTGTTCGCCGAGTGGTCGTCGCGGCCGAGTGTTCTTTGTCCTGCTTCGGCGTAGGCCATTTCGCCGAGGTCTCCCCGTGTTTTAGCTCTCGGCAAAGCCGCGACCACTCGGCAGAGAGCGATTTTCCAGTAGTGTCTCCCATGCTCACTCCAACATAAATCGAAACTAATACTACCAAAACATACAGAACTTTGCACACCAGTATGGAAATCTCTTGCATTGCCTGGAAAATCTTCATATAGAACGCTTTTCACTTGACAAATAATTCACTAGAATTTTCATTATAGCTATATTATAACTTAGATATAAAATAAGGAGAAAGGAGAAGTTATAAGGTATTTATAGATGTTTCTGCAAGAAATTTGGCATTGAGTAACCATATATTGGTAGTTGGTGCTGTAATATGAGTGTTTTATTGACTCAAATCCATGTTCATAAAGGCGAGTAAGTACCGCGGGCCTAAATATACCCAGGGCCATCTCAAGAAATACTGGACCCGAAGTAAGAAGTGTAAATTGAACCCTAAATTTGCAACAGTTGAGTAACTGATAGTCTATTGCCTTGGCTGAAGCTGACATGGAAGTTGCTACACACGGGGGGCGGGGCAAAGCACACCTAAACATAGGCAATACCAATGTACTTTATTTCCTGCAAGCAAATGGAAGAAAATGAGTCTGAAACGCAATAGATAAATTAGTAAACTGAACTTAGATCGTGTACATTAAGAGATTAAGACCTGTGCTGGGGGCTGGGGCAAGCTTAAACAACATGCACATACTACTATAATGGAAGGCATTTTTACTTTGGCTGCAGTACCAAATGTACAAATAACAACTATTATATTTTGTGTATACTTCTTTCCTCAAGTAATTATACCAATTTCATATAAAATATTGGAAATGATATACATGCTATTAGCATAAAAAAGAATAATTTCTTCATTTGGTTCAAGTCATAACAAGACAAGAGATATCGAATATAATTTGTCTCGTGATTCTAGAGTCATGTGATTCTAGCGTCATTAATTCGGTTAATCTCAATCGAGAACAGAGCAATCAATATTGTTTGTGTCGGGATTCTAACATCCTTAATTCGGTTCAGATCAAATAGACACTAGATTTGTGCCGGGATTGTAACTATAGAAATTTGGGTCAGGTCAAACGAGATGAGACCTATATATACTGTTTGTGTCGGGATTCTAATCTCATTAATATGGTTCAGATCAAACCAGAGCAGAGCTGTCGAGTATCGACATTGCTTGTGTAGGTATTCTAACTTGATTAGTTTTGGTTCAGCTCAAGCGAGAAAGAAGCTATCTTGATTGTCTGTGTCGACATTATAATAGTATTATTTCAGTTCCGGTCAAACGAGACAAGAGCAATCGAGCTTACTTGCGTCGGGATTCTGTACGGGGCAGGAGAGCGCCTATATGTTATCTTTGCGTCAACAGGCATAGCTTCGACACTAACGCATGGAGATGTCGGCGGTGACGGTAGCGGATGTGAGGAGGGCGCAGCGCGCGGAAGGCCCGGCGACGGTGTTGTCCATCGGCACAGCAACGCCAGAGAACTGCGTGTACCAGGAGGACTACGCGGACTACTACTTCCGGGTTACCAAGAGCGAGCACCTCGTCGATCTCAAGGAGAAGTTCAAGCGGATTTGTAAGTAGTTCTACTCGGACGTACATTCTTGATCAATGCTTGCCAAAGAGCTCTTACTAGCTAGGTAGCCCTCTGACTGAATATTTGAAGGAGAACCCGTCAGTGATCTCTGCCATTCTATAGTTGCTTTACCAAGTTGTTTAACTTGTATTTTACACGAATGTACTGATGAAACGGTCACGCTCCCATGTCCCATTTCATTCTCTTCAGTTCCAGCACCAACAACGTCCTAGCTTCTAAACGCGTTCTGTAGTTCTTCATCTTTCTCTCGGTTCATCTCAGTTCTGCATCTACTCTACCCTCTCTCCTCCACCACTGAAGATATGTCCCAGTATCCACCATTAAAGAGTGAAATGGTTTTACGTTGTATATATGTGCATTGTGTCTGTACCATGTTCATTTTAGAACCTTTTTTCAATATTTACATGTGTTTTCAATGACCTTGTGTATATATGAGCACTTGATCTTGAGCACACCTAAAGGTTAACATAACTAATTAGCCCACGAATCAATGACTATATAAGACATAGACGATGTAATACGACACTTTTGACATCAAAGGTTTGTGCTTGCAGGCGACAAGTCGATGATCCGGAAGAGGTACATGCACCTGACAGAAGAGATCATTGAGGAGAACCCAAACATTTGTGCGTTCATGGCGCCATCATTGAACGCGCGCCAGGACATCCTAGTTTCCGAGATCCCGAAGCTAGGCAAGGCAGCGGCGGCAAAGGCGATCAAAGAGTGGGGCCAACCAATGTCAAGGATCACCACCTAGTATTCTGCACAACCTCTGGGGTGGACATGCCTGGCGCCGACTACCAGCTGATCAAAATGCTCGGCCTCAGCCCGTCGGTGAGGCGCATCATGCTGTACCAGCAGGGATGCTTTGCTGGCGGCACGGTGCTCCGCGTGGCCAAGGACCTCGCGGAGAACAACCGTGGCTCACGTGTCTTGGTTGTCTGCTCGGAGATAACCACTCTCATATTTCGTGGGCCCTCACTCACCAACGTCGACTCAATGGTTGGGCAGGCGCTCATCGGTGATGGCGCTGCTGCAGTAGTCGTCGGTGCTGACCCCGACATTCCTATGGAGAGGCCATTGTTCGAGCTTGTTTCGGCGAGTCAGACCATACTCCCCGACTCGGAGGGCTTCATTGAAGGACATCTTCGGGAGGAGGGGCTCATCCTCCAACTTCATACGGATGTGGCCATGGCTATATCAAACAACATCGAGACCGCACTGGAGGGTGCATTCGGGCCGTTGGGCATCAATGACTGGAACTCCATCTTCTGGGTGGCTCATCCAGGCGGGCCGGCGATCCTAGATACGGTGGAGGCCAAGGCCAAGCTCGACAAGAAGCGTATGCGAGCCTCCCGCCACATCCTCGCAGAGTATGGCAACATGTCCAGCGCGTGTGTCTTCTTCATCCTTGACGAGATCCGTAGGCGCTCCTCCGACGAAGGCCACGCCACTACCGGCGAGGGCATGGACTGGGGCGTGCTGTTTGGTTTCGGCCCTGGCCTCACTGTCGAGACCGTCGTCCTCCATAGCGTCCCCATCGCCACACCATGAGGCCAATATCAATTAGCATGGCGTATATGTTCTTCCTTTATCCGTCAGCATACGGTTGTGTTTGGCGTTTGGCGTTTCAGTGTGTCCTGACTGCCTTTATTGTTGGTGTTTTGGAATATGTACGTGTCGCTGATTAAGGGAAGTGTCCTGTGTGCCACACTTGGTGTTTAAATGGTTAAATGGGCATTAACCGTGCCTGCTGGACGGCGGCATAGTGCTCTGAACTATGGACTTGGGTAGTGAACAGCTCAAATGGTATGAACAAATGTCATGACATGAACAAATGTTATGTTCAACAACAATACAATGTTATGGCATGAATAACAAATCTAATTTCATAATCTTGAAATATGGGTACCATCTATAGTTGTTTCATATCTTTTAATTTCACCAATACGTCATCCATTTTCTTGCTATGAAGTTCGGATAGTTTCATGTAGGACAACTACTATTTCGATAATGTGGCGCAGCCGTCGGGATTGGTTTGATTACTTAATGAGAAAAGGTAGAAATAGGGTTAGTGCCCTTCTTTGTGAGAGAAAATGACAGAAAACTACGACATTTGGGGCTGAGTTGTTCTGAAACTACGACAATTCGAGTAAATGACACATGACTACCATCTCAGGGGCATGGTCGTGACACAAAACACTAATTTCCCGATTTCCTGATCTTAACCCGTTTTCTGACATGTTTGGCCCACCTGTCGGGTCCGACGTGGCACTCTAACAGGTTTTCTGACATGCCTGGCCCGCTATCAGTCCTACGTGGCAAAAACAGGATAATAAAAAAGGAAAACAAATAAACGGAAGTCAATAGCCAGCCTGCGCCGAATTGACTCGATCCCCTTTCTCTCCGGTGATCCGTCCGGCCTCCTTCCTCCACCGCCTTCGGCCACGGGCACGCGATTGTGGACGGGGACGCGTGTGGGACGTGCGGGGCCAGGTGGACGGGGACGCCGACGCGACGGCCAGGCTAGGGCGAGCACGGCGACGCGTACGTACACGGTGGAGCACGACGGCGCGAAGTGAGCTCCGGCGCGCGTTCAGGAAGCAGGCGACGATGTGGGAGTTCTTCTGCTGGGTGTTGTTTCGCCCCGGGTTCGTGCACGACCGCTGGGCCGTGATAAGGATGGCCGCCATCCTCCACCGCGACGGCCGCGTCGAGCTGGTGACGGCCATGCGACCCCGGGTTAACATCCACACGCGTCGGCGGTGCCAGACGCTTGTTGGACACGGGGTGGAGGTGCGGCGGCCACGCGGGTGCGTGCCGGCGGCGCGCGGGATCGCGCGGCGGCGTGCCAATCTGCGGGGAGGCCGCAGACCCGGTGCGTGGGCCAGTGCGAGCACGGGAGGCGCTGCCTTGGCGTGGTGCGGGCCGGCCTTAGCTCGGGCAAGGCGCGACAGACGCGTGTGGCCACGGCGCAGAGCACGACCGTGTCTCGAGTACGGCACGACGGCCTCGACTCTGATGGCACTGGCACCGGCCGTCGGAGAAGGAGCGGTGGAGGTTTCCGGGCATCCGCCGTGCGCGCCGCGTTCTCGCAGGACACGCGTCCGCCGCCTCCACGACCGCAGTGCCCAGTTGGCCGCCTGTGCGAGGTCGCCGTGCTCGCCGTTTTAAGAGTGCTAACACGACGCTCGGGTCTGGGACGGCGCACAGCATGGCACCGAGTCCATGGTCGTGCACACGCTCGAGCAGGACAGCGGCCACAGCACGAACACGGCGGGCCCGACGCCCAAGCCCGTGCTGGCGCCACCGCCCAGGAACGCCTCCCTGTCCTCGCACGAAGCGGGTGCCGGAGGAGCTCGCTCGAGGCGCGCTAGGGGAGCAGGACAAGGGCGCCGTGGCTCGGGAGCTCGCTCGACACGACGCGGGCATGTCAGCCGCGGTGACGCGTCCGTGCTCCGCTGCCTGTAGCACGTGTTGGAGACGAAGGAGTACGCCCGTGCGGTGCTCCTGGCGAGAGGACGAGGACATGCCTTCGCCGGCGAGCTTGGTGTGCAGGACCAGACCGGCACGGGCGAGGACGAGCTTGGTCTGCGGCCGCGTCATGGCGCCACCGCCGCGCTGCTGTTGGTGGTCCAGGAGCGGGAGGGGGAGTGGCCGGAGCCGGTACATGGCGCGCGCAGCGACGGCAGGAGCCGGAACACCTCGAGGCCGTTCAGTGCACATGAGGTGCTCGATACAATGCCGATTAGAGGGGCACTCAGACGGGGCAGCGTTGACTTTCCTCTCTTTTCTTTTCTTTTCTTTTTTCTTTTTTCTTTTGCCACGTATATTCGACAAGTGGGCCCGAGCTGTCAAAAAACTTGTTAGCACTATTAAAACGAAGAATCAGTGTTTTGTGTCACGATCATGCCCCTGAGATGGTAGTCATGTGTCATTTACTCGAATTGTCGTAGTTTCAGAACAACTCAGCCCCAAATGTCATAGTTTTCTGTCATTAAAACTCACATCCATAGACAAATGTGACGTTATGTTTTTTGAAGCGCAGAGCAGTAGGGGAAACCCCTACTGCTCCATTTTCTATTACCAATCCACATATTTACATGGTACATGCTCTCAGATAGTTCATAATGTATCTAGCCAGGATTGCATGCCATCCTTGAGACTAGGTCTGGCTCTATGCATGGATAAAGATAGGAAGGATTTAAATCTAACAACACATCTGTCTACAGATGGTATTATTCCTCTAAAGATGTCATCGTTTCTTTGTTCCCATATGCTTCAGCATCCAGTAATCAAAATTTCCATCAAGAAGTTAATGGAGTATCTTTCTTTTGCTTCCTGAATCATCTCATGAATGTCAAAATCAGTGTTCCATTTGAATCCCAATGCCCACCAAAAGCTCTGACTGAAGCTGCATTCAAAGAATAGGTGCAGTAGTGTTTCTTCAGGACATGTATCACAGAGAACACAGTCCGAGAATTCCACATAGAAGTTCTTTTTCTTCATCATTTATTTGGTATTTAATCTGCCATATAATAATAGCCAAGCAAAGAACTTATGCCTCGGTAAGCAGCAGGTCTTCCAAATATCCAAAATTGTTTGCTGAGGTTGATGTTCACCCATGATTGCTCGGTAAATTTTTCTTGTTGAGTATCTCATGTCAGATCCTGTTATAATCCATTTATAGCCTTTTGAACAACCAGAGATCATCAAATATTTGACTTAGGATGAATCTAAAATTATTGGCTGTCGAATATTTTTATATAGGCACAATACTTGATCATGTTTGCCATTGGGCTTTTATCGACTCAAATTCAGCTTCAAGGATTTAAGTTAATTGGCACTACTCTTCGGTTGGTTGTCAATATGTACTGAATACAAACCCTTCTCCTCGAGTTGATTGGCAAATTTTTTTTTTGAAACGAAGATAAAAGCTTTTTGTTTTTATATTCTTTTTGTTAATGGATGTGTTTGTATTCATATGTGTGTGTGGACATGTCGATTACGTCAATGGAAACCCACTGGCCATTACAGTGCTTGTCAGAATGTTTAGATCCGCCCCAAGTCGTTGAAGTCAAACATCCTGATCCATCCAGTCCACTTAACATTAATTTCTTTACGCACATCACGCACGCAAACGGCAGTTCGTTGATCTTATTCTTATCTTCTACCTCTCCGGCAAACGACAGTATAAAACTGTTTGTAGTAGTGAGACATGAGTACATGACTTTGCTTAGTGGAACCGGTTCAATCAAGAAAAGGGTCGCTTGTGACATTTGCATCAGCAGCTCTTATCTCCTCTTTTTTTTTGGACAAAGAGTATATATTAATATCGTGGAGATATCAATTACACTCAACCTCTGCAACAACGCAATAACCTAGGGTATGCAGACGAAGGCGGAACGAGGCCCTGCGACGGAGGCGAGCTTGCAAAGCTTGCAGAAGCCTGCCAGATGGGGCGGCAAGATGGAGCTCGACAAAACCTTGATTCCGTCGGCAAAGGGGCCTGATTGCAGCAGGAAGGAGAGAGCACGAGGAGGGGATCCTGGATGAGGCGGAGGTGGTCGGAGCTAGCAGATCAAAGCGGAGGCCGCCGTATGCTCACCCGGCGATGACGCGGTCACGAGAGCTGCATACCTTAGTTTCAACACTCACGAGTTAATGAAGAGACAGATAGAGAACAGAGATTAAGTGGGCAGCATGGGCAATTACCCTCCCCGTACCCAAATTGAATTGAATGGATAGGTTTACTCTTTGCCCACGCGGGACAAACGGAGGAGATCTTGCTCTTGCTTTTGTGTGGCCTCAGCCCTCAAGTGTAGACCGATCGTTACAGACACGTTGGTTCCAGTTTTCCAAAATCGTGGCAGGTAGCATTTTTTTCAGTGAACTAGCAGACTCATTACGCGTAGCAGTGAGCTGTATAGATTAACATGTGTCTTGTCGTACAGTGATATGCTCAGATTTTTAACTGCAATGAGCATGTTTCCATGAGCCAACAACACAACTACAACACCAACGACAACTGTATATCATAATGTCCCTGCAGTACCAAATTTCTTACAGTAGTCTATATAAGCCCCTCCAGTCTTATACATTCATGTTCCTTCACGTCTTCGCCATAAAACGTCCAACTCTGATAGAAAAGCAGAGCAAATAGCTGCATGAAGAGCTAGATCCTTGATGATTTTGGCAATGCACAATACTTTCTAATTTTTGTGCTGGTGTGCTTCCAAAAAAGTTAATGTCCATTTACGTTGTAATGAGCATGGAAGGAATTGGGAATAGGAAATCTAGCCACTGAGGAGTAAGTTGTGTTTGCAAACCTTTTTTTGCAAAACCGAAGTATCGCAAAACCAGAGTATTTCAATGCCAGGCAAACAAATACTTCAGTTTCTTGAAACCACGGTTTGTCTCAGTGTTAGCAAAACTGCGGGGCGTTTGGCAAGTTCTGCTTTGGTGTAGTTTTAGCAAAGCCTAGCTACTAAATCTCACCCAGGATTCTCTGTACGTACTAACATGATGCTCACAAACCGTACATGCAGGGCTAGAAAATAAGAACAGCTAGCTAGAAGGAACAACGGCTTACCATGATTTGCCATGCTTCGCCACAAAGATATGAATCTGACGATGTGGTTATTGATTGATTGTACATGGCAGACTGAGTGAGCTTCACACTCTCAATGCTCACAGAAATAAACTATCTTCTGGAGAAGGACCTCGTACGTCTAAAGCAGCTCGAAATCGCGCGGCAAGCCGGCAAGGGATGCAAGGCTGCAGCCCCATCCCGTGTCTCCTCAATGGCTGCGTCTCGTCACGGCGAAGAAATGGCCGAGATCGTGATCTCCACCTTCCCTGTCGAGACAAGGTAGCACTAGCACCGCCGGCCGGTCGCGGGATAACCATAAGGAGCTGATGGATATCGCCATGTGTACCAAGCCATGACGCGAGCGTTCTCCGTTTTGGAAAAAATAGGCCGGAAGCTCTTTTTTGTAATACTCAAAAAAAAAATACAGTGTCGAGAATACTACAGTTTATCAGACTGCAGTTTTTATTGTATCCAAACACCTCAGATAATTGAAAGTTCAGTTTTTCCAAATACTTTAGTATTTTAAGAGTACTTTGAAAATACTGTCTTCTAATTAATAAAAGAGTTTTTTCGGGAGAAATGCTTGTTGGTTCGTCCGACACCGACGCGGTGCCGCCTTCGGGTGGCATCTTTCCTTCTGAAGGGCGTCGTGCCTACCCTTCAGCCGCTTCCCTATGTGCCAGGGGAAACCCTATGACTAGTGTGCTGGTCCGGTAGCAGCGTGGCTTTCCTTCTTGAAGGTGCTACTTGGTACTCGTCGATTTGGTGCTAGGAGCGTGATGGTACATCATCTGAGAGGGCACAACGGTTGCGGGTCCTCGGCGATTAGTCAATCCGCCTATGTCGTCTTTTCTTTCTTCTTTTCCTTTCTTTGGGTGCTTGTTGGCTGTCGCCCAGCCGTGTCTCTCGTTGGTTGTATCGGGTGGTTGCTATATTAATATAGCGGGGCTACGGCCTATTTCGTCCAATTAATAAAAGAGAAAGAAACATGTATGTGAATGATAGAATATAGATAAATTTACTAAAAATAGTACTATCTCTGTTCCAAATTAAGTTTTTGTGTGTACCACTCTATTCTAACATAAAATTGTCTCGTTATCTTTTTCTGAATCCGTGTGGAGTGCGCCGCGTGAACCTTTCTAGTATGCTCTAAGACTCTTTAACCCACCACGGTCCCTGTGGTTCTTAGTGGCTTTCATGCACATGTACATCAGTACATGCTCTCATCATAATTAAGCATTATAGTTACAACACCAACTACCACCATATGGCTAGTCAATGTGATTTTTTTTACATAAAATCTATAAATACCCTATTTCATCTTCTTCTCGTTCATGCATTTGCTCCGTATTATAATGTATGTGTTCAGTTGTGATAGAAGCACCGATGAAGTAGCTATGTGGAAACCTCGTCACATGAATATCTTCCACAATGTGTTACGATTTTTATTTATTTGTCTATATGTTAGAATGAACTAGGTAAATTTGGTGCGGCGTCACGCCGCACTCGTGTGGTAAAATTAGAAATTTGAAATGTCTACAATTAAAATTTGTGTAGATTTGAGAATTTTTGGAATGCAAAGAGAGTTTATATTTGAAAGTTGTTTAGATTTTGAAAGTTAGTCTAATTGGAAAGTTATTTAGAGTTGTTTTTTTTTCACGTTAGTAAAAAGGTTAGATTTGAAAGGCAGCTGAAATTTTGGAATATTCAATTTTATTTGCTGTGTTATAGCGGTAAAATTGGAATTTGGAAATGTCCATGTTTTAGAAGTGTGTAGATTTGGAAATTGTTCAAATACAAACAAAGCTTGTGGTAAAAAACTGCTCAGATTTCGAAATTCGTTCAAATTGGGACGTTTTTCAGATTCGATGTCTTTTTTCGTTTGTAAAATGATCAGATTTGGAAGACATTTAAAAGTTTAAAATATCCAAATTTGAAATTTGATTATATGCAGTGAGTAGTCAGCATGCCGCGCCCGTGTGGTGAAAATGAAAATTTGGAAATGTCCATGTTTAGAAGTTGTTTGGATTTCAAAATTAGTGAAATTAAAGAAAAGTTTGCGTTTAAATTTTTTTTTTTTTTTCAAAAATCTGTCAAATTTGGAATTTATTCAGTTTTGATTTGTTATTCATGTTTGTAAATTGCTTAGATTCGGAAGACATTTAAGATTTTGGAATGTTCGAATTTGGAATTTTAGCTTATGTCATAAATAGCTAGCATTTTTTTGTGTGTGGCTATTTTGATATGTTTTTCACATTTGTTCGGATGGGTATATTTTAATAAAAAATTAAATATGGGAATGGTTATATTAAAAAATTGTTGTGTTTTTTTAAATTATTCAAATTCAAAAGAACATTTTTTTGTGATTATTTTGATATATAAATTTTTTCTCGGTGTGTAGTTTAAAGTTGCTGATTTTGGAATTTTTATTTTATTTCTGCATATTTTTAGGGAATCTGGCAGAAAAAAAAGACATGTCGGGCCCACGCTGACGTCGTTGCGACGTCAGCAATGGCGCAGCGAGCAGGGCGAGGACGCCGGCTTCCTGCGAACGGCGGCGCCGTCTCTTCTGCGTTACCGGAACGGCTGTGGCGGAGTGTAGACGCGGCGGAGGGAGCAGTCGCACGGCAGCGGCGATTCCGGCGATGGCGCGTCGTTTCGGCACGCGGCTTTCGGCGAGGGGAGGGGAGAGAAGAGGCGACGGCGAATCCCGTCGTGCCCGTCGATTTGAGTGCGGAAGAGCGGAACGGCGGTGCGCCGCGTCGGCATCGCCCCCGAGCTCGGCTCGCGCGGGGAGAGAGAAGGGAGAGGGGGGGTGCGCGCGTGTGTTTTTGCAGATTAACTACAGTGTTAGCTACTGTGCTACAGTACCGCTACAGTACCGCGGGGGCTCTCAGGCCGGCATTTCCGTTGTCCTAACTTTAAATGAACTATTACCGGAAAATTTGTTTGAAAGTTGTGTCAAAAGTGTGAGCGCAAAAAAGAGACTAAAAGGTTTAAAAGTTGTGTCGAAAATGTGAGCGTGAAGAAGAAAAGATTAAAAACTTTGCAAAAGTGAGAATCCGAGGGAAAAAAACGTAAACAGTACCTACACTGTAGCTGCAGTGCGCGCTCTGATTCCTGCGTCTTTTAAACGAAAAAAAGGAAAAAACTGTTCATGTAGGGCCCACCCCTCGTACTGTAGAACACTGTAGACTTCTACAGGCCGGCGATTTGCATGTCTTTCATATATGTAGTAATAATGAGCACGAGAGGTACCGGGAGTTTGTCATGACCGTACTAGAGAAACATCATAGCTGTACTGGAGATGGGCTTTTGATGGACATGGGCCATAGGCCAGCCAGAGTGGACTGGCGACCTGGCTTGGTGGTTACAAGAGAGCAGCTGCAGCTACAAATGAGGCATCGAACAGAAACGAACTGAACCCGTCTCCTTCCTCTGTCCTTCTCCTGTTCTCTTTGGATCTTCTTCTTTTCATGATGCAGCTGCTCTCCACAATCAGTCTGTATCCACCTTGCGTCTGGGCGATTACCAGTTACCGGCAGCAAAAGGGATCAGCATTTGATATCCCAACCAACTAACCAAAGGAGACATGATGGTACAAAAACTGGAGGTTATTCTGATTTTCGCCTTCTAATGATTGTCGATGATACATAACAACCCTGATGTTCTCGTCGTTCAGTCATGATTGTTCCAGTGTGCCAAAATGAACTAGCGGACTAAGTGGCATTACGTGTGGCTGTGAACTGTGTAGATATAGGCATATAGCAGTGTCATGTCCAGTTAGCTAAGGCGTGCAATGATATTCAGAGTTTTAACTGTAACCTTGGATGGAAACAATGAAGCTCGAGAACACAAAGCAGTCAAAAGAACATATGGCTCCGACCATACTGTTAGCTACACATATTTCATTAAAAAAATGTGCAGATTCACAAAAAAAATATTTTCAGAACCAAGGAAAACTAGAGCTGGAATGCTAAACATAGCTTTCACGAACAAAGTTAACCCCGTTTAACAGCTCAAATAGAAACAAATTTAACATCACAATTCACCAGCTAACAGCTCCATAAAATGTACAGCTATATATCCACCTGTAAACTTGTACATGGCCAAAAAGATATACAGCGGCGAAACCTAACACTCATTAGTTACTCAAAGTTCTCGCAAATCCCTCCAGATTCTGTACAGGACGCCGGAAAGGAAGATAAAAACCTTGTTTCTCTCTACCAAGGGATCATATTACAATGCACGCTGTACCAAAGGAAACCTCCACAATCGGTTCTTGTTACACCAGAACTGATGCCAACGCTTAAAAAGATTTAGCATCAACATCTGTACACTTCGATGGCTGTTGACACTGGCAGGTCGTCTTGGACACCATCCGCACCCGGTTTTCTGAGACCATTAAGAAAAATGTTAGAAGTTTGTTTTTTTAAAAAAACAAGCATTAGGATAGGTAAGTTTGACGCCAGCTTACCTCCAGTGATGATTAGCTTCTCGATCCGCGCAACGATATGTTTTCCATATGTGTAGTTCTTCAGTTCGTTCAAGTGCACCTTGATGCTGGACAGAATCATCTCAAGGTATTTGTCATCACAGGTCTGAAGGACTTTCTGTACAACATAGTTGCCAAACTGATCCTTCATCAGTGCCTGCACAAAAAATGGGCAAATTCATGATTGAAATGTGTTAAACTCACCAAGAATTGCAATGCATCAACACGTTTGCACACAGCTACCAAAAAAACAGGGTGACAGATTAAACTAAGTGCCAATGAGCAGATGAGCGTGTGGAATTGAGTGAAGTTTGTTTCCTATCCAGTGAACTAGCAAATAACTCTAATACTTGTTTAGATCAAGTAAAATGTTCACTGGACAGATTAAACTAAGTGTCAATGAGCAGATGAGCGTGTGGAATTGAGTGAAGTTTGTTTCCTATCCAGTGAACTAGCAAATAACTCTAATACTTGTTTAGATCAAGTAAAATGTTCATATCAGTGAAGATAAAACTATAGTTCACAGGTCATAGATTAAGTGAATCCGATATATTGGGTTTTCATGGAGAAATATGTTCTGAGATCACCAAGAAAAGGGAAGGATTCCATATTCATGGAAACACGTGCTTCGAGCGGTTAGTACTACCTACCAAAGGGCACATATCACATCACACAATCTAATTGGTGGTTCAAAGGGGTTGCCATGTATCGTTGTGTGGTGTAACAGGAAATAGATAGTCTCCAAAACTAGAATAGCTTCATTGAAAAATATGCAGTGAGGCAACATGGTGCGAGAGGACAAACCTGGAATGTTTGACCACAAGAAACAATCTCCCTTATAAGGCCATCACGTTCATCGGGGGTTCCAAAAGCCAAACATTTTTCAATAACGTTAGATGCATATTTCTGCTGGCTCAAGATCACCACTTGCCCAGAGAGCTTCTGAATAATGGATGATCGCTCCTCTGGCTTCCCATGTTGCAAGACATGCTGAAGAATGTTTGAAGGTTTGTCAAAATCTACCTAACTCAATACTGGAACAGAAGCAGCCATAAAATGGAATGGACAGAAACAAACATATCAAAAGATTTGAGCTTCACAAGGCTTCAGTTTTCATTATGGTTTGCTAATCTAACTTGCATCGGAGCTCTACCATTAGAAAATAGGAATAGCACTTAACAATCCAATAAATCTGTACTACTGACTCTAAAAAATCAATGAATCAAGTTTATTGCAGACAAACATAATCAAATTTGAGTAGGAAACATCAAAGTTGATATTATCTTACAAGATTTAAAATGAAATATACTTCTGAAATTTATAGTGACTCTTATGTGAGACAACAAGTTCCCACAGAAATTGAGGGTCAAAGTGCCATCTTGGAAGGATTTGTCATGCCCTAAAAGATATCCATTTTGTATCAAAGAAGTGAGGACTACTGTTCAAAGTTCTATCTTGAAAACAGTGAACATGCAGAACTTTATTTTAAAACATACAGCAACATTTTTAAACCAAAAAATATGAACTAGGTTGTTAATTGATCATGATATGTTTTGTTCAAGTCTTGCTAAAACAGTCATTGTTTAAGCCTTCCGAAAAGCAGCCTGGGCCTTTTCACTGAATAAGGACATTCCATGCACATAATTGCAGAACAATTCCTTAATGGATTAAATAAATTTTACAGCACAAATTAAGGTCAACAACAAATCATCCATCATGAGATCTACAACTCACCAACTAGTTCAGGAAGTCTATCATATTATCAGAGCATATAATAGTGCAAATTCTAGTTAGAATGTGTCACTCACAATTTAACAGAAACATAGTGACATATAAATTATTAGGCTACACTACGACGAATCATATTATACAGGTCAACAAAAAATAGAAACTAATTCTAGTAAATACATTATAGAGAGCACACTGACATACTTGAACAACATAGTTCCCATATTTATCTTCTGTCAAACCAAAAGCATGTTGCACAATTTCATTCATCACAGCACTTTGAGTCGCTGCATCATGGCAATGCTCCAAAACTCTCTGTACAATAATGTTACAGTCTTGGATTAAAAAATCAGTCTAAAACTCTAAAAAGGTGAAAAAAAAGTGAAAAATTATACCTGAATAACTCTGCAGCCATATTGGTGAGTACAAAGCATACAAATTTGCGCTAGTATAGGCTCTATAACAAATGGGATACGGTCTTCAGGAACACACTCAATGCACTTCTGGATTACATGGTTGCCATTCTGATCATTAATACATTTGAGAACAGAATTCTTGAGCTCATTAACAATTTCGATCTTCCTGTCCATATCAACTACCTCAATAACCTGCCAATAGTGAATATTAGAATTTACATTTTAAAAGCGTGACAGGGATATATTAAACTCAATTACAAGTGTACCATGTCCAAACAAATCCATCACATCACACTTCAGAGGATAACTTGATTCAGTGCATCAATATTTACTCTTAGATGAGAGATGTGAAGAACAAAATGATGGATATTCAAGGATACAAACTTTAAGACTAGCATTAAGTTCCTATGTTGGACCTGCTCATGAGACAGTTTGCAAAATGACACTGTTGGTTTCTATCAGATTTTATGCAAATTCGTCTACAAGTTCTACAATGTGTAGAAAAAGAGCACCCTAACCTCCATTTCAGTCCATATTGTTCAAGTAGTCGATGAAAAAGGCTCAGGAAACCTATCAGTAAATTTTAACTCACAGGAGCAATACTATCTCTGAACCTAACTTTCTTGTAGTATGGCAAAACAGTGAATTGGTAATCACAAAAGCCAATGGATGACAAGGAACTAGGTCATCACATAAGAACAACTGGATGGCGCCATGATCAACCAAGACAACCTGGATCGAGACCATCCAAACCTACCAGGCTCAAAGTCAAGTAAACTGAACACTGGCATTTTGGAGGTTTAACTGTTTAAGTATGTCTGCACTACTAATTAACCAATAGTAGCGACATGGTTGATACCAGAATTTGTGCAAGAGGAATATTTAATGTATAAACAGTTGGTATATCCTTCACAAGGTAATGACAATAAATAAGATGGGAACGTAAATGTTCCATTTTTTGCAGCACACAAATATGCAGTACTTCGCAATTTTATCATAGAAAACTGCTAAATAACTGTCATACAAAAACAGAAATGGAGTTGTTTTGTTGTGAAATGATAAAGTGTTAAGTTGCAGAATTTATGCATTAGTATACTCAGTGCAATGCAATATATTATACTGAAATAAGATCAGATGTTACAAACAAGGGAGGCTTCAGTACATTTAACACATACACAGAAAAAATGAATGGATTGTGTGGTTAAGTGATAACTGTAAGCATGACACTGGAGCAGAAACAAAGCAATAACACTAAACTGACCTTTTGAACAACTCTGCACCCATACATCTGAAAGCTAAGATTCAAAATATGACCATTGAGTTTATCTGCTAACTGGCTCAACTGGCTCTCTGTAGCAAACTCAAAAAACTGTGAACAGAACATTGCAAACATCAGTATTCTGATTTCTCAAAACAAATGACAGTAACTAATTTCAGGAAAAACAAAAAAAATAGGACAGATTGGCATACCTTCTGAATCACATAATTACCAAACACATCTGTTGTCAGAGCAATAGCATTGGCTAGTATCTCTGGAAAGATCTTTTCCCTCTCATCAGGTGATGCTTCTTCTAGTTTCTGTTGAATAAACCGACTTCCATGTTGATCGACACTGCATTATGATGAGAATGAAATGATTTTGCAGAAATGTCTTGATTAAAAAGCCAACTGCAGAATGAACAAATAATATACCTGACATTCATAACATGGCCAACTGCATCAAGTAGCTCCAAGGAATCATCAACATTTCTATCCAAAGAATCAACGTACTGTGCTACTGCATTATCATGATTGCTCTGTAGGCCCATATTTCTACCACCTGACCTTCTATTATTTGAGAGGCGTGATTGCTGGTCACCATGACATGAAATGCTCCCCAAATTAGGATGAATATGGGACCCTGATCTTTGAACTCTTGAATAGGGTACACGAGGCTCATCGTGATATAGCCTGTTACTATTATATGAGAGACCAGATTTTGGTAGATAACTATCATCATTCTGCAGACACTGCCGTACAAAGTGACCCTCAAGGTATGGCCTACGATTCCTAGGCACATCCAAGTCTCTCATGGTGTTGTTTCTACTGCTTATGGGGTTTATCATATTTGTCATAGCTGCATCACGGAGATAATTAGCCTCTCCATGCAAATTGCCCAACTGCATCAGAGTTAGCTTTTCAGCAAAAGATAGGTGACCTACATTATTAATGTGGTGCTGATTCATCCTAGGATCATTGGGACCATCAATTGAGCTGTTCTGCCTGCGTAAAACATTTCCACGCGGGGAGCGAAAACCAAAGTGCTCAGACCTGGGTGTGCGGAAAATATTACCAGCTGAAGGAGAACGGCTATCATCGGCCATATTGGGTTGAAATCTCTTTGATGTATGAACATTTCATCAAGCAGCTCATTCTCATGACTCCTTTCAGCAAATGGTATCCTATTAGATAGCCTCAGCCCAGAAAATGTATCTGAAAGATCAGAATCGGAGAGATATGAAGAATCAAGGTCCCTTCGGCCAAAAGTATTCATCTTCCCCATGTTTGACACGAAATGATTTGGGTGCCTATGAAATTCAGCATCCTGTTCTGTCCATGTTGAACCCATATCAAATGCCGAGTGGTCTGTCATTGCATCAACACTATGAACTCTGCTTGGTCCAAATTTATGCGCATCAAACTCTCCGCTACCATTAAGTTGGATGCCTGCTAAACCTTTAGATAGTAATGCAGAGTTGCCAAAATGGTCCTGAAACAAAGAAGACAAAGCTTACAGTAAGTTATGCATTAATTATGAAAGCGTAAAAAAATGGAAGTACATAAATCTGAAATTAGTGTCATTATATGACATGGTTTACAAAATCAGGATAGATGCCAAATTTCCAATAGTATTTGTGTGTGCCAGTTCAGTTACAGGATCCCGAATGAACAAATACTAAAGAGCTACACTATCAAAAACAGAAGTCATGAAGTAGTCAAGCTGTACTCTCGATTTGGCAGAACATGGGACAGCTGCACCTGACCAGACCCTACCCTATTTCTCTCTCCTTCACCGAAACAAGCCCCAGCTTCCCTCTCGTAAAGTCCCTATCTACCAGATCTCGACATCGATGCATACCTTCCTCTTGATCTCTCATTATACACATAGAGAAGAGAGTGCAAGGAATCGAGCCATTTGGCACAACACTAAGGGAATGTCAGAATTATGTTGGTTCAATTTCCTGCCAAACTTGATGGATTTGCTCTTGGATCAAACTGAACAATTACTTACAGAAAAATACACAAAAATAATTGTACCCAAATAAACTATTAAAACAATATGGAACTCCAAAACCATGCTTGCCATACAAGCTTGAAGATGGTTTTATCTACGTTAAACATATTACACCCAAAACATCACATTGAACATATTACATGATACTGGAGTAGAAAACACTATAATAAGAATTATCCAATGCAGACACCAGGACCAGAATACTAAAACTGATATAAATAACCCATGCTATATTAGAATAAAGCCAGATGGTCTTATCTACATTGAAACAGAAGATTAAACGGAAGTAACGGGGTATCTACGAAAAGACAAGCCACGTTCCCCAGGTGAGCATGCCAAAGCAAACGGTTACAACTGAACGTTATAAACATGCACAAAAAAGAAAAAAGTGTTTGCTAAATACATAATTAAAATCCATGTGCAGCATGGCTCATTATCTCGAACACTGAATTTAGAAGCTAGGCTGCATGCAGCCCAGATTACACGGTAAAAGGTAAAACTTTAACAAAATAACTTGTAATTGAACCCTTCCAGCATTGCAGACTACTTGTTAAAAAGTGGTTGCATCCTATAAATCTACAAAACGTATCCTAATGTAATAAGCTTTAACAGAAACAGGACTTGCACAATCAAAAGCACGTGGACGAAGCAGTCCAATGAACTAACAAAACCAGACAGACCGCATATTGAACAAAAAGATAGCAACATTGCAAGCTGGTCATCAACAAACACCACTGAGTGTCCAAAGAAAACACGCAGGAGAACTGGAGCAATGATAATCGCCTGCCAATTTCATTACACCTCCTATGTCTGCACCATTAGAGCCCAGACAGCCATGAAAACGATGGAAAGGTCTGCGCTTTGGCCAACTTCATTGCACCTGAACCATCCAATACAATCCCCGTCAAAGCACAATGTACTCGTTCAGAAACAAGCCAAGCAGTAGGCCTCACCTGCACCTGTTAAATTAGACTACGGCTACCAATCTTTTTCTCGGTGAGAAAGACTAAATTAGTAAGAGCCCTCGCGCATAGATCTAAAACGAGCAACCGGAAACCCACGGCAAGAACGTACAGATACATCATCCAATCTAAACCACGCAGATAAACCGGTCCAATCGACCAATAATACAACACACAGTACATCAAGTGTTCAAAGAAAACGCCCATGGGAGCTGGAGCAATGAAACTCTTGATGTCACTTTAATTACACCTCCTACGACCCGAAAACGATGAAAAAGTCTACGCTTTTGCCAACTTCATCACACGCCCAGAACTGAACCATCCAATCCAATCCCCGTCCAAGCACAAACCTAAGCACAATGTACAAGCCTTCGCCTGAACCTGTTAAATTAGACTACGGCTAATCTACCAAAAAAAATCTCAGGGTGAAAAACTGAATGTAACCCTCGCGCGAGCAAGAACCCACCAGGCATAGATCGCAAACGAATCCAACCACGGCAACAACGTACATCCAATCTACACCACGCACGACAGCACCCACCCGCAGACACGGGCTTGGCATTTTCCAAGCATCAAAGATTCATAGAAGCTACTCGTAGTAATCAAAAGGCATCAAAGATTCCCTCAAAGAAAAAGAGAAAGCATTGACGGGGCTTCCTCACCTGCGAGACGAACCCGCCGCGCTGCCTGCCGACCTCGTTGAACCTGCCGCCGAGCCCGCCGGCACCGGAGAAGAACGAGCCGCCGCCGCCGCCGGCACCAAGCACCCCGTCCGCCGACAGCCTCGCCGCCGCCGCCGCCGCGCCGTCCATGGTGGGCGGCGCGCTGCCGCTGCGCATCGGGTCCCAGCTCCACCTGGCCTCGCCCTCCCCCTCGTCCCCGTCCGCCGCGCCGCCGCCGCCGCCGCCGAACGGGCCGCCGTCCCCGAACGGCGCCATGCCCCGCACGACCGCGTTGGAAGGAAGAGCCACGCGCGAGGAGGAGACCGAAATGGGTGGTGGGGTGGCGGCGCCGGAGGTGCTAGGGTTAGGGTTTTGGGCTTGGGTTTAAGCGGGCTGGAGGAGGGATGAGAAGGGTGGAGGCGCGGGACGGCAGAAATATTGGGAGCGGCCGGCGAATGGGGTCCAGCCGCCGTATATAGCCAGGTGGGGAATGCGACGCTTCTCCCTGGTCGTCGCCTGGACGGATAGCGATGGGTGTGAGCTGTGGGCCCTCGGCTTATGATGTTGACAAAGCTGTTTATGCTTTTCAAAGACTTTTCCCGGCGTGTATATAGACTAGGTGTGTGTGGGTTGCTAGCCGGCGGCGCTGAGGAGACGGTGGTGCGGCCGGAGTGGCTTTTGGTGGCGGCGTTCCTCTCCTCCGTTCGTGGTGCTCCGGTGGAGCTCGACGGCGGACCTGCCGTCTTCTTTGGGCTTGGCGTTCTTCGGAGCGGTCGAGCTCATCTTCCCCTCACCGGAGTCCGAGGGATGGCGGCTCCGGGCTTCAATAATCTTGGAAGTGTGGATGTGCAGGTGCAGGACGACGACGGCGACGAGACAGGATGGAGGCTCTCTAGAGCCAAGCTCCGAAGGCTTCCCGTCCGCGGAGGGGCTCCTCTGAATCCAAGGCGTTCGTGGAGGAGTGGCGGCGGCGCGTCGGCGGTACGTGCTGTTCTTCGTCAACGGAGTCGAAGCTTGGGAGGACTTGAGCGTAATTTCTTATTTTTGCTAGGATTTTCTGTAAGAATCGTGCTCTTGTAATATCTGTACCATCCCCGCAAAAAAAAAACAAAGACTTTTCCTTGCTCACATTTTGATCTTGGGATGTAGACATGGACGAGTACCTTTCAAGAAGAAGAAGATCGACAAATTGAGGATTACATTTATGCTCTTCCATATGAAGGTTAACCATGTCTCCCACCAAAGACTCGCATAGATGTATGTATGTATGTATGTGGCACTTGTTTAGTTGTTTTGAGTATGTTGGCGTCTTTCATGTGGGATTGTGGATGTCGGAGTTCGGATAGTTGTTGGTTTGCTTTCATGTTCGTCAGGGACGGAGCCAGGGGGTGCGAGCTGGGGCCTGGCTCCCCCATGCTGGATTTTTTTTGAAAAGGTCCCTTGTTAATTTGTAGATTTGACACAAAATTTAGCACATTTTACCATTATGGCCCCCTCCAAACTATTTTGTATACATTTGGCCCCCCTGGTGTTTCCATCCTGGCTCCGTCCCTGATGTTCGTTTACTTTCAGCTTTCTGATTTTCCAGAGGTGACAGGTTGCACGTGCATGTGCCATGCACGTATACGTCTCATGTGCATCGCGCCACCTTTAGTGCCTCGGGGGTATGGCCTCACATGGCCCTTGCGCCATTCGAAATCGGTTGAGGATGAATTTTGACATGTCTATATATACTTTGGTGTAACTTCCCCCTTCATCTCTAGCGGTGTGTGTGCAGTTTGTGTTTGGTAGCCAGAGTGGCCGTGTGTGCCCTCCCGACGGTCGTGTTCCATGACGGTCGGCGAGGATGGTTGTATCGGTTTTAGGCCGGTTTCCCGTTAATTAACCGGCCGATTCCCACTTCTTCTTAATTAATGAAAATGGCAAGTCTTTTGCCTCTCAAAAAAAAATGTCCACATGATCGATACAAATGGAGTTCGGTAAAATCTAGAATTGCAACCCTTCCTTTTCATAACCAACGAACGTCGTGTATAGTTGAAACTTGCATGATGACAAGGGAAAGTTAATGGCGAGTTCCAACTCCCCGTAACTCTGGGTTGGTAATGGATATTAAGTTAGCCAGCCAAATCTTTCATGGAGATGAACAAAACTAGGAAATATGACAATGTTTGTTATCTTCCCTGTCGTGGAGGCCAAATATGAACAAAACTAGGAAACATGATTATACATGTTATCTTCCTTGCCATGTAGGTCTGGCCCTTGGCTAATCATGTTAACAAGTTGTTTTTGTTTTCAAAGACTTGTGTTGATCTTATTTTGATCTAGGATATAGAAATTTACAAGTACCTTTCAAGAAGATAGACAACTTGAGAAGGGTGTATTTTCAATTAGTTTGTGTGTATATGGTTCACATTTATGCCCTTCCATATGATGAAGGCTAACAATTTCTCCCTTCAAAGACTCACATAGCGTACATGTCATTGGCTCCTTACGCACCGTGACACGTGTTTCAAGTGTGTTGGCATCTTCCATATGGGATTGTCCATGACGTAGTTCGGAACGAGAGAGGGGATCATGTGGGGGTGAAGCTGTTTTATGTTTTCCCAAGACTTTTTGTTGGTCAGATTCTGAACTTGGGATATAGATATGACTAGCACCTTTCAAGAAGATTGACGAATTGTGGAGAGTTTCTTAATTGCGTTTATCTTCTCCCCGGTCGTGTGGGCCCTCGGCTTATGATGTTGAGAATGTTGTTTTATGTGTTTTCAAAGACTTTTTGTTTGGCCAGATTTTGATCTTGGGATGTTGTGGAGAGTTTGTTACATTATATATGTTAGCAATGTCTCCCACCAAAGACTCGCATAGATGTATTATGTATGTATGTGGCACTTTGTTCTAAGAATGTTGATGTCTTCCCTATAGATTGTCGACGTCGGAGCTCGGAGAGTTTTTTTTTAGATGTTCGGAGAGTTATTAGTTTGCTTTCGTGTTTGTTTACCTTCAGCTATCTGATTTTCCGGAGGTGACGGATTGCACGTGCATGTGCCATGCACATATACGTCTCACACACATCGCACCACCTTTATTGCCTAGGGTACGGCCTCACGTGCCCCTCGCGCCATTCAAAATTGGTTGAGGATTTAATCCTACAAAAGTTTAGCATATTATTTATACTTCGATATATCTTCTCTCGTGCCTATGTTATGTCCACGTGATCGATACATAGGGAGGTCAGTTGAATCTGGAATTGCAACCTTTACTTAATTACCAATGAATGTCGTTGTCGTTGAAACCCGCATGATGACAAGGGGAAGTTAATGGCACTTTCCGGATTTCCGTAAGAGTAATAAAAAACATTCGGGGCCCGTTGAGGATTTAAGCATACAAAAGTCTATCACGTTTATCTAAACTTCGGTGTACCTCCCCACATGCCTATAAGACTAGTTGCAATGGGGAGTATCATATACTAGTATCATGCATATGATACTAGTCTATGTTACTACCTCCATAGTGGATAGTAACATATGTGTGGTATCATATAACACTGCATTTACTATGTTGTAGACTCATTTTGCATTGAAATCCGTTATGTTACGGTATCTACCTATGATACCACTATCACATCTCTCATCATTAATTGCAGTGATACGTCAGCTTTTTGCCAACATGGCATGCATGATACCACCTATGATACCTCCATTGTGACTAGTCTAATATGTCCAAATGATCGGATACATATGGAGGTCGGTTTATGGAGGTAAGTTACATATGGAATTTCAACCCTTCTTTAATTACCAATTATCGTAGAAACCCGCATGAAGACAAGGGAAAGTTAATGGAAAGTTCCGACTTTCGAGAACTCTAGAGCGGTAACGGGTATTAAGTTGGCCAGCCAGCTCTTCTATAGGAACTAGAAAGATACTCTTGGTGGGAATCTTTGACCCAAATTATTCGATATATGAAAATTGAACATGTGTCAACTGACACAATAAATATTGTATAATTTTGATATGTTGTAATATATAAAAACCTACAGGCTGGGCATGTTATTCAAAAATAAAACTGGAAACAAACTTTTGGAATATTACACTATTTCGGTACAATTCATTGGATGTGTAACATTGGTATACGTGCATTGAAAATGTTTTGATATGGTAATCTCATTCCGGGAGAGATTCCGAAGAGATTGCAACTTATTGTCCCTAAAAATCATGGAAAGATATGATGAAGATACATAATTAACTGTTATAGGGGCATTGAAGAACCATAAAAGTTGGAGTAACACACTCGAAAATTCCAGGATCTTGTTCAAATTGCTTATTGGTTCCTATAATTAGGGATGTGTTTCCCAATATCCAACTTGTCCCAGTATCCCACTTTACACGGCCCAATTGCTTATGTTTTTGAACACAAGTATCCCATATTTGAAGCAAAATTTGCAGATTAAGTAAAAAGACAAACTTGTGTCACAAGAATATATGTTTGTAGCACCGAAAAATTCTCTCTTTTGCGGGCCAAAGTGAAAAGAAATTTGAAAACGAAACTCATGTGCCGCACACATGTTTTTGTGATACATCTGCATGAAATTTTATTTCAGATTTTTTTTGACTTTTTAAAAGGGTTTTGATGAATTTTTTAAAAAGCGGGTGCATATGCCCTCGTGTTCAACGTATTCACTCTCTGGAAACCTAGCTTTACTCGAATGTGCTTGCGAGAAGAGGAAACCAAACAGATATAATCTTTTGAAAGCCAAAGCTAGATGTCATTCTGTCTTAGTTGAGCGGAAAATACTTTTGGCTCCCGAGCTCCATAGCAACCTCTATAAAAAAAAATAAAAAAATCAATACCTGCATGGGACCTCCCTTGTTGGAGGGGCCTGATATAGGCCCAGGGCAACCAGGGGCGCAACCGAAATTTTGTCCTATCATCTGAGAAAAAATATTTTGGCCTAGCCACGGCCAAACTCGCCGCTGGCTGCTGGCCTGCCGCTAGTACGCGACCAAACTTACCCCGTCTCCCCCACGGTGTCGCCGCCCCTGGCCGAGCCCCCCGGCCGCCCTGGCCCCTGTAAGTTGGTAGCAGCCTACCAGATACTAGCTGCTCTCCTCGGGTCGGTAATTTTCTGAACTGACCCGCTATTTATCCCACTATTTTCTTTTTGGTGTCAGTCCGTCCGCCGTTCGATTCAAATCCGTTGTCTAATATATTCACATTTAAATCCACAACCTGTTATTATCCGTGTGAGCAAACAATATGGTAAAGGATAAGTACAAGTATTTTTGTAACCAATGTACAAGCTGTAATCGCTCACGCTGTTATGGCACAAACCTTTGACTTACCCTTTTGTGAGAGCTGGTCGGGGCTTCCTTCGGCATTTATAAAATAAAATAAAAATTTGAGAGCTTTCATATAAAGCGACTAACAATAGTCATACTTTTAACTAGCCCGCTATAGTCTTTTGAGTATGTTGGCGTTAAATGAATCCATATACAATTTATCCGTTATAGCCCAATTTAGCTCCGATTTAGTCTGCTATATATAGCTCCATTTCAAGGATTGCCGCTATTTGCTATAACCCACTATTTAAAACATGAATAATGTCGGACAGTCCTTAGTTGAAAAATGGAAGCAATACAACTAACGAAGAGTATGATGAACCTAAGGGGAAGCGTAATCTAGGTGACTGCTATGTCATGGTGACGGAATGGTAAATCTGCTTCATGGTCCCTCTAAAGCGGTCAATGTCAAGGGTTACGTTCTGTCCGTTGAGGAAGAACTCCCACAACCTGATGAATCCCTGTTTGTGTATGGACACCGGGTCGGTGAAGACGGCGTGGTCCTTGGGGTACACCTCCTTGAACGTCGTCTCCTCGGCGGTGGCCTCGTACTCGGCGTACCGGAGCCCCATGTCCGGCAGGGGACGGGCGAACTCGTGCCAGCAAATATCCTTCATATTGCCCCACGGGCAGATCTGCACCACGGTGGCGTTGCGTGGCAGGAACACCATGTTGGTGAGCCCGGCGCCATGCACACCCAATAGCACGTCGCACGAGCTCACCAGCTCCGCGATCCCGGGCAAGTCCCGGACCATCTCCGGCCCCGCGACCACCACCTCGAACCCAGCCTCTCTGACGGCCGCTACGGCCTCCGCCTCGTTGGTGATCGCCCTCGAGCGCCGCCGCAGCACCATCACGAGACGAGGTCTCCGCCGCTGCCCTGAAGAGCTCCTATCCCCGGGGTGGTGCTTCACCGAGTAGGCCGATCGTAGGAAGTCCCGGAAGTCCATCATCGTGTAACCCTTCCTGGAGAGTGCGGGGTTGATCCTTAGCTCGTCGTGGCTCTCGATGCCGACGCGCACCGATGGGAAGCAGCGCACAGCCTCGTCGGCGTCGAAGTCGATCACCGGGTAGACGGAGAGCGCGCCGAGGACGTGCCGATACTGGGACATCCACCCTCGGTTGTAGTCGGTGGCCACCAGCTGGACGCGGCCATCGTACTCCCGCGCCGTGTTGAAGAGGGGCATGATGGTGTCGTCCATGGCGTGGAAGAAGTTCTTGCTGTAGGCGGCGGTGGTGGAGAAGACCACCGCCGGGACGTCGTGCATCACCGTGCACCGCGGCGGCAGGGCGGTGTCATCCGAGCGGATGGTCACCTCTCGGACCCTCCGCATCGTCCGGGGCTCCCACTTGCGCGCGTACGGGTGGATCGTGATCATCCCGCTCTCCGGCCGGTAGCTGTCGTCGGAGGCTGCGACCACGTAGATGGTGGCGGATTTGCCGTGCATGCGGACATCGCCTTCCATGGCGCAGGTGTCCATGCGGGCGCTTTTCAAGTTGCAGCTTAACTTGCTTCTTCGTGCTGCTGCCACATCTGCAGACGGATCACATAAGAATAGTAAAGATTATAAATTAATACGTATGCACAGAACGCTAGATTCTGATGTCTGAAGTCAAGCAATGTCAATAGTCGCAGGATTCGAAAGTTCATGTTGATTACTACTTTTGACTCCATTTTACTACTTAATATATTTGGGTCACCGCGGGGTATCCGCTGACACCATCCTTAACAAGAGTTGTAGATTCTGTTTGAACGTCCTTTCTGCACAAGTCTCCATCGCCAGCCATTAATTACCTTCGATCCCAACGACTCCTTCGCCGGCCATCTCATCACCAGATGCGGGAGATGGTGGTGCTTCGGCGCCGACCGAATCTGAATTCAATGAAGGACCAAGTGGCATACACACATATATTAGAGATGCATGCATGCATAGTTAGTCAGGCTCACCTCATCAAATAATTAAAGCCAGGCTCACCTGAAGACGAAACCTTGTGAGCCGCTTCATCTGAAACTTCGCTAGTGCTGGTCTCTGTAACTGCAAATTAACATGGAACGCAGGTCAGGTCCCTGTGTTGTATCATGACCGAAAATGTGTATTACTGAAACATATGAACCAATAACCAAATCTCTTGTTTTTGTAATGAAACAGACAAACAACACGATGCAGAATGAATCAGAACATGACAACATATTTCTCGACAGATACGCTTAGAGTATCAATAAATGTTGATCTGGATCAATCTTCTTGATCTTACACCGAAGGATTAATATGTGTAACTACGAAAGGGTTCATCTCTGTCCAAATTTATTCAGATCTCTCCAAGTCCAAGTCGATTCTGAAAAGTGTAGCTTCACTTCTCGCTAAACTGAATGTTCAGATTTCAGAAGTCTATAAAGTAAAATCATACTATAGAAAACAGAAGGTCAAGCCCATGGGCATCTGTTGGAAATATACGTATTCGATCATGCTGCAACAAATATATGTTAATTCTTAAATTGTTACTGGTGAATGAATGAGTTTTAAAACGCTAGAGTTATGCATTTAGATGATCCAAACTCACACTTGGAGAGCAGCGTGGCATGGGGGACCGCCCATCTACCTTACATTCGTGATACCGACGAAACTTGACAACAGAAAACAGTCTAGAGCATCAACGATGAAGATGAACAGCTGTAGAGCCATGAACACAACACCTCAAACCAAAACGTAAGCAAAACTGTGAAACTACGGGAGTTTTTTAATTCAGAAGACTTACGGTGAGTAATCTGGCGCAGAAAATCAGTCTGGAACACGACGAGGAAGAGCAGCAGAGCCAGAAGCCACGCCGCCGCTCCGCGGCTCACGAGGTTCCTCCCGGCCTTCATCTCGCATCCGGTTGCGCTTGCAGCAGCTTGATCGCCAGCTCTAGTGCAAAGCGTTCTTCTCAGCATGCTGACACGCTCGATCTTACAAGTGAAAGCTCGTCCTCTGAGCAGGCTAACCAGCTTGTTGGCGTCGGAGTTGTATGTGCTGTATCTAAACTCTTACAACTGAAGGATACTAGTATGTTCTCGTATTGAAACGAGCTTTAACGCGCGATCTTAGTTTAATGAATCCATGGCAAATCTCATGAGAGTTGACTTGCAGTGCTCTCATGGCCAATCGCATGCCAGTTGACTTGCGGTGTCATTAAATGTCATGCACATGGATGGCACACTAAACGACATCGATCATTGTGCTGACGCTGGCAGCTCCTCTCATATCCCTCTCCGCGAACTCGCCACCACGGGAGGGCGCAACCGGCGAAGCCCGCATTACATTGGCTGTTGTCGACAAGTTTTACACCGTGTCTATTGTGGAGACGTCATGTCATGTATGTATTTAAAAGTGTGGCGTTCTATACTTCCAAACACAACCATACTAGTTTTGTAAATACATCAAACTTGGCAATGCGGCGGCTTTGTACGTACTTCAAAGTACAAGCTACATCAGTCATGT
The DNA here is from genome assembly GCA_947311845.1 of Poa pratensis. Classification (NCBI taxonomy): domain Eukaryota; kingdom Viridiplantae; phylum Streptophyta; class Magnoliopsida; order Poales; family Poaceae; genus Poa; species Poa pratensis. The sequence continues at coordinate 2,786,188 of CAMZMU010000128.1, read as the reverse complement.
ACTTGGAAGTGTTGCGTCTTTACTTCCATGTATAACCAGTGGCGGAGCTGCTACTAGACTATGTGGTCAAGCGACCACACAAAAAATTGGAGAGTAATAAAGCCCCAGCTGTAAATACACCATTAATGACCACATAAATTCTAATTTTTGACATCATGGTAGTTTATTTGGAGCTTTGACATCACTAACCTCTACCGCTGGCTCCGCCACTGTGTATAACCATACTAGTTTTGAAAGTACAACACACAAGTAACTGAATACTTGGAGGAGTCTCGCATATGTACTTCCAAGTATATGCATAATAATTTTAGATTTTTTTTAATAAAAAACAATCAACATGAGATCTACTTTTGAAAAATATCTCAACAAAAGGAACACAGTGGTGAAAACTGCTCATGATTCGGACGAACAGTTTAAAAGATCTTTCAGTTTGAATATTTGTTTCTCAATAAAAAAATCAAAAATTAACATCCTCCCATCTGGTTGTGTCCTTTCTCTATTATATCCTCACACACTTCTGTTCTCCTCGTGACAAGTGGCGAGCAAGGAGACATTTCTCTTCTCCTTGCGAATAGTGAGGAGTAGGAGACATACACACGAGCCACGTGCCACGTAAACAAAAAATCTTTGAAGTACATTTTGTGGGGTCAGCCTTTTTCTATAGATTTAGGATTCTTCTTTGTCCACTTTCATCGTCCAAACCGTTTATTTGTTTGTTTTTTGTTTCTCTATTTTATCTCACGATTCTCCTGTTTCTTTTGCCTTAAAATTACAATTATCATACTTTATCCGTGAAAGATGATACAAAATTTACCTTGGTTGGCAAATAAGGCATTAAGCAAATTATCATTTTTTATTTTTTATCAATATTATAATGAAAAATATTCTTAAAATTTATTTTCATATTTTTGTTTTAAATATTTTCAAAATCATTAACATTTCTTTGAACAAAGGACATTTTCTGAACCTGTGAACATTATTATAAATACATAAAAATTATTGGAAATAAGCCCTCAAGGCAATAATCAAGTTGTTATTTATTCCATCTCCACATTCTTGATTAACTTTATGTTCTATGACTTATTTGCATTAGTTTGCGGATGTGAGATTTAGAGGAAAAAAACTAATTGGATGTGTGTGGAATATTTAACATCATGTAGATCCCTAGTCAAGCCTCTGGACTAGCTCATGTATTGTTGGTGATCTGGTTTCCTAGCCATGAGCTTAAAACACATGGGTTCAGTGGAAACACCACCCTATTTGGAGCAACCAGTTATTGTATTTTCAGCTAATTGCTTGTAGAGAAAAAAATCTAGACAAACCAATGATATTAACGTTAATCCTTTGTTAGACGTTACGTAGTATTTGTGATGGACAAATGATGCAAGCTAGCCAACTGGCTATGCCGTAAATTTGGCAGCACCAAACATAATCACAATCGAATATATCAACATCACCATTAACAAATGTTTTATACAAGAAGGTCACAGTTAAAGACATTAAAAATGAAGTCGCACAGAAGATGCAAACCTCATCATTACTACAAAAAAAGATGCATCAAGAAGAAAGGGTAAAGTTACTTTCCAAGTACTCCCATCAAGAGAGCAACCTCAAACTAATTCTCCGCTGATAGTACACCCTATCTAACATGACATATTGTTTCATAGTTTCCTTATGGAAAAGAATTTTAGAACAAGTGAAAGATTCATATTTTCGTACATATAAATGATAGTGCGTCCTAAGGATTCACTGATAATTTTGGCTTATCTTAGAAAAGGAGGAGTATGTGCCAACACCAGCACAGCATAGACTGACCGCAATGATGAACACACATAGTACTATCTGCAAAAGAAAACAAGCATTATTGATTAGATGTTGTCTTCAAATTTTTGAACTGTAAATTTCCTGTATTATGCTAATATGTTTGATCAAGAATATAATAAATAAATAAAATTTGGTCAAACATTTGAATTTGAGAGAATGAAGCTTGGTGAGTTCCCAAAAGACTACTATATGTTCATCTGAGTGAAATAAAAATTGTGATTCGAAACAACTATTGAATTGTTGAAAGATGGAAAATTATGTGGATTTTAATTTCTGAATCAAGGATACATTCATTTCAATTCAACATTTTCCTATATATTTACCACTTTTATTTTTCATCTGAAGTCATGTGTTTGTTTTTGTCATTACATAAGGATATCTTTTTATGAATAGGACTTCTTGTAAGAACTTGATAAATATTGCACAAACTAAAAAACAATTTATACCTGATACCAAGTCACTGTATGCCTGAGGATGGCCAAAAAGCACGCACATGGAAGAATATATGCCTAAAGCACGAAATATTAGCCACATCTCTCAACACATGAATGCCACTTAAATTCAGAAGAAAAACTTACCACAAACATGGTTAGAAGAGACCCAACTAGGGACATCACAAGTCCTGTCAAGGCTCAACAAAATGGCATAAATCAGATATCAGGGTAAATAGTTAGATTTAAATCAAGAATCATACTTGTTATGATAATGAGGATAAATACTAATGTTCAAGCAAACTTACCGAAGAATGGAACTGACAGAGCAACAACAATGGAAGATAACACCAGAGCTGATCTAAGCATAATTATGTTCGAGTACGTCTGGCGGTTCGGAGGCAGAAGCTCTTCCAAGCTCAGGGCAAGAGGAGTCATAGTAAGTGCATATTTGGTTATTGGATTTGTGACCTGAAAGAAAATACAGAAGCATGAACTGTAAGATGATGCAATTTTGTACCAGAAAAGGAAACCAGTATTCTTAGTATGAAGCTGTAAGCGATGTTAAAGAGAGGATCCCAGTATAACTACAGAGAAAATAGACGTGGATTAACACAATAGAACTCTTCTCCATCAAGAAATATACCATTTTACTATACTAATTTAATCAAGGACAATTACCGTAGTCCAGACGGCTATCTTGGAAGACAAAAGCTTTGGCGGCAAGTTCAGCGTGAACTGAGACTCTGTGGATTCAGCAAACATTATGTAACCCATAACCGCAGCACCGGCGAACAAAACAGTAGATAGTGCAATGCTGACAACAGACATAAACCCAGCCTGAGATCATAGATCACCACAAAGAAAAAGTTGAGGTTTACATACGGTGGTTCTGGCTTGCTTACCACGTGAAAAGAACAGCATTGAACTGGTTTCGTTTCTTCAGAGAAGAGTAGATGTTTGGGAACACCCCATGCCCTGAATAGCAGTACCCATACAAGCCAATGGCAATGGGGATCCCAGAAGAGGCATGCGACGATGATGATCGACGCAACTACTCCCCCAGCTACAAAATTCAAAATCACAAGATGAGACCATCTATTTATGGCCAGATGAAATACAAGAGCGGCATGTTAGAGATTGATACCTGAAATGAAGCTCAGGCAACTTAGGTCGCGAAGCCAAGTTTTCGGCATGACAATGAGCGCAGTGAGGATTGCGAATAACACCTGGGAGTCCAGGGTGAATGTCCCTATGGTTCGGTGCGCATTGGGGAATAACTTTGACAGATTGTCGCTCTCTAATATCAGATACTCAATGCAACATGCCTGCAGGGAAATATTAGGAGCCGTCAGTATGCTTATAAATAGAAAAATGGTTCAAGAAAAACATTTTATTTGTAAAATATTGTACTTTAAGAGAAAAGTTATGTTTTTATGATTAGAGTATTTATCAATTCACTATACTGACAGAGTTACAGTTAAGAGAGCATGTAGTATGTCAAAGCAATGTTTCTGCTAAAGCAGCAAGTTCCAATAATTCAGATGTTTCAGAAGTACTTACATACAGTTCCATGTACAGGATTATCTGCATAGAAGGTGGCAAAGAAAAGCGAGACAACGGTTAGTACATGATCCTCCTGCATTACTACAGCTATTACTTCATACTGAAGTGAAAACAGTTAAGATATGGGAAAAATTACAGAGATGACGATGCGGCCAGGGGTGCCGAAGGCGGCATGCCCGATGTCCGGGTAGGTCTCGAGGCCTTCCTTGCTGTCCAGGCAGCGCCGGAGGAGCACGCCGGTGTACCATGCCAGCACGGCTAGCACAGCCAGTATCACTAGCCCAAGCCAGCCACCCTGCCTGACGGCATAAGGTGTTGACAGGATCCCCACACCACACAAGACATTCACTCCTGCAAATGACAAACAATGCGTCAAGATTCTTCAGTTAACATTTTTTAAAGGAGACTACCAACAGAATATAAAACCTTTAGTTTAATGTTCCAAACTTTAAACTCGAAAAAGTTCAAACTCTCCCATACTTAGTAACTCGGAGTCTTACACTACCAATAAGCGATTAATTCAACTTCAAATTCAAAGTTAGAACTACTGAAGAATTTCTATCTTTCACATTAAACATGCTAAAACTGAAAATGTTGACTGTAAAAAAAGGGAAAATGTTCACTATCCAGTTTTAGTTGCTAAGCGACACATTGTTTGTCTTAATCCTTAAAAACGACAATGATGCCATGGTACTGGGAAGAAAGAAATCTCAAACAAATGTAGCTAGACAGAGACGTCTTGTGAAATAACGATCCTGACACTGACAGCTCGATATCCACATGACCAGGTAGATAGATGCTCAACACCTGAACCTTTAAGCGTGTCATTAGTAGATTGCGTGATCAAATCAGGATAAGGTTCCTCTTTCTCTAGACAGATCTAAATCAATATTATCCCTGGGTCCAATTAAAATTCTATTGTTTTTTCTATTGTTGTTGGTGAGCATGTTCCAGTCTCACATGACGGTCCTGTCAACCATGATGCACGTCCGCATCAGAGATCAGACAGAGATGGCCAGAATCTGACAAGCTAATCGCCAATTTTAGGTGTTATATTAACACTATGGGGTAGCGACTTAGTGGAGATGGCACTGAACAGAGTATGTAGTATGTACACTGCACCTTGGTGTTAGGCTGTCAGCATGTGAGGTTTGTGCGTCCAGGCTCAGCAAGTATGATATTCTCATTTTGTCATTGCATGCATGATATCCATGTTGGACATTTTGTGATCTAGAGGCTGCTCTCTCTTAGGTCAAAAGTCAAAATTTACGGCTGCTACAGTAGGTCGGCACTACAGTACTGCTACAGCAAGCGATGCTACAGTAGTTTTAGTGTGTTGTCTTGATCGGAGACATCCAATTCTGATCCAACGGTGCTAGTTCCCCTAGTGTGTGGTGCTAAACAAATAAAAGGGGTAGATGACCCTAGAAGTTGGATGAGACACGGTAGAAAGCTCTCCTGCCCTCTCTCTCACTCTCCAACTCTCAAAAATAAAGAAAAGCAACCGATCTAGCAAGCACCAAAACACTAGGAAGAACTAGGCATCAATTGTTCCATCCCTAAGTGGTGTGAGCAATAAAAGAAGGCATGGCATCATCTTCAGATCAAGGTAATCTTTCTATTCATTTTATTTTGTGGCTCAAACTTGAGCTAGTTGATCCTATAAGTTCTCAACAATGGTATCAGAGCATACTAGCTCCCAAGTTTGAGCCCTAGCTCAAGATCTTGCTTGGTCTATTATGTTTCTGTCTTAAAGTTCATGTTTAGATCAAGCATGCCATGCTGTTTATAAGGTTGTTCTTCCTGGTAAAGTAAAGTAAAGCTTTTAGCCCTGTATATCTTAATTTTTAGCCCTAAATCTTGAAGATATCAATACTGATGGATTAAATTAAGACTCTAGGGTTTGCCATTGATGAATTTAAGTGGGATTGATGCTTTTCACCATGTTTTTAAGCAAAATTCCCAATTTTATGAAACCCTAGAGTTAAAATCCCCAATTTTTCTCCTCCAAAATTAAGTTGTGGTTTCGGTTTATGCTGAAGACTAAAAGGGGAAATCCATTATGTGACTCTCAAGTTGATTTTCCCCAATCCGAAACCCTAATGTGAAGAAATTTCCCAAATTAAGAAACCCTAAATTATGAAAAATCCCAAACTGAAGAACCCTAACCCTAATTCAAGGTTTACGGCGGTGGAAACTTACCTTATGGGCCTCGCCGTCGTCGCTGGCCACGGCGGCGTCGAAGCCACCAACTAATGTTGGCAGGGGATCTCGGGCTGGACCCCGAGTGACCTCGCCGTCCACTGCACCAGGCCGTGACGGTGCTTCCTCGTGCGCTTGTCGCTGTTGAACGCCGCTGCGGTGCTGGATGCACAGGTCGCCGATGCCGTGGCAGGGACGCCTGCTTCTGCGCCGTCGCCTTGCAAAGGTGCGCCGCCCAGAGCCGCTCGACGGAGGTGCGCGCAAGCCAAAGCTGCGCGCAGCTCCGGCGAAGGGGCCTGGACGACGCCGAAGTCTTCCTCTTCCGTCGCACGGTGCTCGCCGCCACCGCGCTCGGTCTCGTCGCCATCGGGAGCAGAGAGAGGAAAGAAACGGATGAGGTTAGGGTTTACACGGGGCGCCGTCGTCGTGTGGTGTGCTGGTTTTGGTCCAGGAGCATCCGCTCGCGGCCGTCGGATAAGCATCCGACTGCTCACGGCGCTCTGGCGGTGTAACGGGCCACGGCCCACGTGGGGATCAGGGGGAGTTGGGCTGGGCTGGGTTTCGGCCCAGTTCAGCAAAATGGTTATTCTGAATAAAAAAAAAAAATTGGGGCTGAAGTAAATGAATTTTCAGGGCTATTTTTCCTGCATGTTTTAGTTATGCTTATTATGTCTATTATTAGTCATGTTTTAGTTGCCATGCTTAGTTTTTTACATATCTTTAATTATGTCTATTATCAAGTTTGCTTATGATTTATGAATTATGGTGATTTTTATCACTATGATTATTATGGAATAATGTTTCCGCTGCGAAATAAAGTTTAATGGATCCTCAAATAAGTGTGGTTTTATGATTTGTCATTCTGACCAAAGTTGTTTGACGGGCATTTTAACCGCAAAATTCTTTTATTGATCCGTTTCACTTCTGGCCAAAGCTGATGTGAACCGGGTTAGTAGAGGAAAATTAATGTATGAGGATTATTAATGTGTGGCTTTTGTTTATCAATTTGGCCAAAGCTAATTGATGAATATTTGTCCACAAAATTTTGCTGTTCATTTTCATCTCTGGCCAAAGCTGTTTTGAATTTGATCAATAGAATTTAATAATAATTATGATGATGCTTACTAAAGCATTTTGAATTTTTCTTTTGCAGCAACTAATGTCTCTAATATTGCTGGAATGCTAAATGGCATCGAACAGCTAAATGGCAGCAATTATGTTATGTGGAAGGAGAAGTTGGAGATTACGATGGCCTTACTTAATATTGATTATGCTCTCCTTAATGATCCTCCTGAGACACCTAAAGAAGATAATGAAAATTATGAAGCCCTCAAGAAGGAATATGATGTTATTAAGGCTAAGTGGGATGACTCTAATCGCAAGTGCCTTATGATGATAAAGGGCTAGTATGAGGGGAGCCCTTCCTGACTGCGAGACAGCTAAAGGGTACTTTGCAAAAATTGAGCATCAGTTTAAAGGGTCTTCTAAAGTTTATGCAACAAGCCTTATTCGAAGACTAATTGATTAAAAATATGATCCCACTGGAAGCCTTCGAGAGCATATTATGAAGAAGAAGAAAGGCTGAAGGCTGACAGAATTGAGCATATTAATCAGTTTGCTCATTCACAGAAGAAAAGGTATAAAAAATTTGTGAATGAGTATATGAAGCCCAAGCCTAATAAGTTTAAGGAAAAAGGCCAATCTTCAAAAGGTTCACAACAGAAGAAGCCAGAAAGAGCGCCTAATGCGGAAGAAAATAAATCTAATGCTTGCCACTTTTGTGGAAAAGGTGGACATAAGCAAAAGGATTGTTTTGGCTTCAAGAGATGGCTCAAAGAAAAAGGTATCGATGTTATTACTTTTGTTGAAGAATCCCTTTATGTTAATTATGCCACCAATACTTGGTGGATTGATTCAGGTGCAACAATTCATATTGCAAATTCGTTGCAGGGATTCAATATGAGGACCCTAAAAAGAGGGGAAAGAACAATTAGAGTTGCTAATGGTGTTGAAGCTCATGCCGAGGCACTTGGAGATTTCACTCTCATACTTCATGGTGGTTTTAGGCTTCAACTAAATAATGTTCTCTATGTACCCTCGATGAAACGGAATTTAGTTTCCGTCTCATGTTTAGATGATGATGGTTATGAGTGTCACTTTGGGAATAAGCAATGTATAATTATGTATGACAATAATAATGTTGGTCTTGCGTGTCGACAAGACAAACTTTATGTAATATCCCTATGTGATGATATAAATAATGTGGGTTCTACCTCAAATTTAAATGTCGGTACCAAACGCAAACGTAATGATAATGAGACTTCTTCGAAATTATGGCACTATCGTTTAGGCCATATTTCGAGGGGGAGAATTGAGCGTCTCATTAAAGATCAAATTCTTCCTTCTCTTGATTTTACGGATGCGGATGTTGATCATTGTATTGATTGCATCAAAGGAAAATATGCCAAGAAAATTAAGAAAGGTGCAAATCGAAGCACGGGAGTTTTGGAATTAATTCATACGGATATATGTGGTCCGTTTAATGTGAGATCGGTGGATGGTTTTAATTCATTTATAACGTTCACCGATGATTTCTCCCGTTATGGATATATTTATCAAATTAAAGAAAGATCAGAGGCATTAGACAAGTTCAAGATTTTTAAAGCTGAGGTTGAAAATCAATGTAATAAAAGAATTAAAGTTGTAAGATCTGATCGTGGTGGAGAATACTACGGCAGACATACTACTTATGGCCAAATTCCTGGACCGTTTGCAAAATTCTTACAGGAAAATGGCATTGTAGCCCAGTACTCAGCACCGGGCGAACCTCAGCAAAATGGGGTGGCTGAAAGGCGAAACCGCACACTTATGGATATGGTGCGAGTATGTTAAGCCACTCCACTCTGCCTGTAAATTTATGGATGGAAGCCCTTAAAACAGCAGCACATATTCTTAACAGGGTTCCTAGTAAATCGGTGCCCAAAACACCGTATGAATTATGGACTGGGAAAAAGCCAACCCTGAATTATTTTTATGTATGGGGCTGTCCTGCTGAAGCAAGGATTTTTAATCCGGTTATGGGAAAATTAGACCCCAAGACAGTCAGTTGCCATTTTATTGGTTATCCTGACAAATCTAAAGCATATCGATTTTATTGTCCAAATCAGGCAACTAAGTTTGTTGAAACAAGACACACAGTGTTTTGGAAAATGATGTGATGAGGGGGAGCATAACACCTCGGGAAATAATTTTGGAGGAAAAACGGGTATATGTCCCGGCTCCAATAATTTTAGAACCTATTTTCCCGGTGTCTGCTGATATTGCACCTCCTGTTAATAATACACCTGCTGAGACTCCTGTGACTATTTCAGATGTCACACCTGATGATACTTCTATTGAAGATACTCAGCAGCCTCAAATTGTTGATGATGTGCCAAATAATGAACCACTCAGAAGGTCACAGCGGGCTAGAAAGTCTGCTATTCCTGATGATTATTTCACTTATATGAGTGAGGATGTGAATGAGTCAATGTTGAATAATGATCCCACCTCATAAAGAAGCTATGCAAAGTAAATTTTCGTCTGAATGGCTTAATGCCATGAAAGATGAAATGAAGTCCATGAGCATTAATGATGTATGGGACTTAGTAGAAATTCCCAAAGGAGCTAAAATAGTTGGAAGTAAATGGGTCTATAAGACCAAACGTGACTCCAAGGGTGATATCGAAAGGTTCAAAGCCAGGCTTGTGGCAAAAGGTTTTACTCAAAGAGAAGGGATTGATTATAATGAAACTTTTTCACCCGTCTCTACCAAGGATTCATTCAGAATAATTATGGCACTTGTGGCTCATTATGATTTAGAGCTACACCAGATGGATGTTAAAACGGCATTTCTAAATGGTGACTTGCATGAAGATGTATACATGGCACAACCGGAAGGTTTTGTTGTGGAAGGAAATGAACATTTGGGATGTCATCTGAAGAAATCCATCTATGGCTTGAAGCAAGCATCAAGAGAGTGGTATTTCAAATTTGATCAAGTCATAAAGGAATTTGGTTTTAAGGAAAATAAAATGGACAATTGTGTTTATGTTAAGTTCAGGGGGAGTAATTTTATCTTCCTGATATTATATGTTGATGACATACTCTTGGCCAGCAGATATAAATATGCTAATGGAGACCAAGAGATTTCTGTCATCTAAATTCGATATGAAAGATCTCGGTGAAGCAACTTATGTTTTAGGAATTGAAATTCACCGGGATAGATCCAGAGGAATCTTGGGGCTATCTCAGAGAGCATATATTGAGAAGGTACTGAAAAGTACAATATGCATAAGTGCTCAGCCTCGCCTGCTCCTATTGTTAAGGGCGATAAATTTGGGACTTTTCAGTGTCCAAGAAATAATTATGAATCTGCGCAGATGAAGTCAGTTCCCTATGCATCAATTGTTGGGAGCATTATGTATGCACAAGTGTGCACTCGCCCTGATTTAGCATTCGTGACCGGGATGCTTGGCAGATATCAGTCTAATCCAGGTCAGGATCACTGGAAGGCTGCTAAAAAGGTCTTGCGTTATTTGCAAGGTACTAAAGGCCTCATGCTTACTTATGAAAATCTGATAACCTTGAAGTGGTGGGTTATTCGGATGCTGATTTTGCGGGGTGTGTTGACACTAAGAAATCCACATCAGGTTATATTTTCACCCTCGCAAATGGAGCTATATCATGGAAAAGCTCAAAGCAAACTGTCACTGCATCGTCGACAATGCAGGCAGAATTTGTAGCATGTTATGAGGCTACCGGGCAGGCGGTATGGTTGAAGAATTTTATCCCGGGACTGAGAGTGATTGACAGCATTTCCAGGCCTCTCACTCTGTACTGCGATAATCAACCCGCAGTGATCTATGCGAGTAACAACAAGTCAAGTGGTGCTGCCAAACACATTGACATTAAATTTCATGTTGTGAAAGATAGAATCCAGGATCAGACAATAAATGTCAAGTACATTAGTACTAAGTTCATGTTAGCGGATCCGCTCACAAAAGGCTTACCACCCAGCTTATTCAGAGAGCATGTTGCCGGCATGGGTTTGGTTGAAAGCTTTTAATCCTGGAGAAGTTGGAACTATTATGGCACCATCTCCCAAAAGGCTCATTTCGAGATCGAATGGGAACCATAGTCACTTGGTTTAGCAGTACTTAATTGACTGTTGTAATCTATTGTCTTGGTGTACCATTTTATCAAAAGATGAGTCTGTAATGTTTATAATGTTTATGTAAAAATTATGTAAATTAAGTTAATGTATAATGTGAATAAAGTTTATGGAGCTCATAAATTAATGAGGTTCATTTTGATATGAAGTGATGTACTATAGTCACTGGATTAAATGGTACCTAATAGACCATTGTAATCTTTTCGTCTTAGTGCATTATTTTGTTGAAAAGTGAGCTTATAATGTTCAGCCTTACGATCAAGGGGGAGAATATTGGACATTTTGTGATCTAGGCTGCTCTCTCTTAGGTCAAAAGTCAAAATTTACGGCTGCTACAGTAGGTCGGCACTACAGTAACTGCTACAGCAAGCGATGCTACAGTAGTTTTAGTGTGTTGTCTTGATCGGAGACATCCAATTCTGATCCAACGGTGCTAGTTCCCCTAGTGTGTGGTGCTAAACAAATAAAAGGGGTAGATGACCCTAGAAGTTGGATGAGACACGGTAGAAAGCTCTCCTGCCCTCTCTCTCACTCTCCAACTCTCAAAAATAAAGAAAAGCAACCGATCTAGAAAGCACCAAAACACTAGGAAGAACTAGGCATCAATTGTTCCATCCCTAAGTGGTGTGAGCAATAAAAGAAGGCATGGCATCATCTTCAGATCAAGGTAATCTTTCTATTCATTTTATTTTGTGGCTCAAACTTGAGCTAGTTGATCCTATAAGTTCTCAACAATCCAAAGGTAAGCATCCTAGGCAGCAAGGCTGCACTTGGATCTCTAAGTTGACTGCTGTACTATATGGTTCATGTTAACATGACCATCCTTTTTTTTACATGACCATCTGGTGTTTTGTTTTGTTTGCGAGGAGTAAGATCGCAGGTTCTGTCAAGATATATGTAACATAGTTACACTAATTATTTTTATGTTTTCTTTATAAGTGGGACACTAAACATTTTTATCTATTTTCTACCAAAGTTAATTAATTCCAATCCAGTTACCGATGAAGTTTCTTATTTTCCATCGGACCAAACTGCGGACAGCAATGCGGCAGCATTCCAAGCTCAAGAATTGCAATGTGATCAATTCCAAATTTCCAATTACCACGACACACATACGTACCGTTCATGACCCCCTGGGTGTAGGAGCACTGACGGTAAAGCCCCACTTCATGGCCAACCCCACCCAAGGGCTTCTGGTCCTCGGGGATCTTGAACAGAGACGACCCTTTCCTCAGGTACTGATGAGAGCTTTTCCTGGCGTCGTCAAGGTCGTCGTGGTCAGCGACGGCGGTCGGCAGGAGCGGCTTGACGATCTCCGGCACCGGCTTTCCCCGGAAGGAGCTCACCAGGATGGAGCTGGAGAGCCTGCCGAGCGTGGGCGTTGTGCCCAGGAAGCCGCTCAGGCTGGGCGACTGCACGCTGCTGTACACGTCCATCGACTGCCTGCAAAATGAGACCGGAATTGTTGTCAGCTGTGACTGAATGTACACCATTTAACATCTGATGATCGAGATAAATCCGTGTTAACAAGATCAGAAGTTAATTATCAGATTGATGTGCCCGATGCATGATGATCTCTATATTATATCTTTTTGTTTGCTTTGAAAAACAGTGACGTCAGCCGAGCAGGGTCAGCAGGCTGAGGCTACGGATGAGGACCTCGAAAGCGACGACGACTCGGGGAGGAGGGAGTTTCAGCCCGCTGCGGACGTCATTGACGCAGACGCGGAGGCTGCTACGCTTGGAAACCTGCTCGCCGCCGATGCTGATGACGACGCTGATGATGCTGCAGAGGCTGGTCGTACTGCACCCTCATCAGGCACCACGATACGATGTGTCGCAGATCTGTTCAGCCTGCCGGCTGTGGCGTTGCTGCTCACGCCTCTTCCGTCAATACCTCGTGGTCCTGCAGCCTTGCCCGCCCACGACCGTCGCAACAGCAGGCTCGCGGCGAAGCCACAACTCCCAGCGGTCGACAAAGCGCAGCGTGTCGTCCACAAGAAAATGGGGCTCGACGTTGGAGATATGCCCCTGGTGAAGGCTAGGAAAGAATTCGCGAATACCTGCAAGTCTCCGTTCTCCGCTTCGGCAATCGATGGGTTGAGGATCCTCTTCAGGCTCGTCGTCCATGACGGCAGCCGATGAAAATTTGATTGGCCTTGCTGGCCCAGGGGGAAGCGACTTCCCACCACCGGCGACGCTGGACGTCTTCGGCTGATCTGATTTCTGGTCCCAGACCACGCCACATAGTCGCATTTTGAAGAAATGACGATTTATCTTTCCGAGAGACTGGACGGAGTAGGATGATCTGGATCCTCACGGAAATACTTTTCTCTTATTTAGTAGGCCCTGACCTGTATGGCTCTTTTTCTTTTAGCTTCGGCCTTAACATGTTTGCTTCTCCTATATCAATATAAAAGACAAATCTTTTGCCTCGTTTCAAAAAAAGCAGTGACGTCTTTATCGGTTTTGCTAATTCTGCATCGAAAGTTATAGCTTGGTGGACTCGTGAACCATTGGACCATGTCATGATCTGTGCTAGTGTCGGAATTGCTGGTGGGTTGCTACTACTTTTTTTGGTTCTGAGTAAAAAAGTTTTTCGGGCCGTTAGATTTGCGTTGTGATTCGTGGGAGCTCGGAATTACAACTAATTTATACTTCTTATAAAGCAAAACCTCACTAAATGTAATTAATATTTTTCCATCTCAACATGCAAGCTATCCACGTCACTTTCTCTTTTAGCCAATCAATTATCCATGTCATCCCACTGACATTCATTAATTATTTTCTATCTTTGCGTGCAAGCATCCACATCATCTTTTTTAGCCCATCAAATTGTCCACATCATTTTTTTGATGTTCGAAAGATAAGATCACATCATGTGGCCATTTAGTTACACAAGTAAATCATGTGCAAGTAGAACATAAGAGTTAGTTTCGCCCGTAAACTTTTTGCTAATTATTTTCAACAATGAAAATCATATAGTTATTATTCAAAATTATGGGTTCACTCAAAAGGTTTATACAAATATTATGTGGCAATATGCATGTCATATTCATGCAAGCCATCCACACCATCCGTTTCTCAACCCGTTGATATAATCTTATCTATATCAATCAGATACACCCGTCTAAATCATAACAATCTTTAAATTATAAACCACACATGCATTCAATGTTTAAGTCTTTCATATTTCTCTTTTGTCAACTTCAGGTTTCATATGTTTTATTAAATTTCTTATAAGATGCCCGCTGCAACGCGCGGGGAATAAGTGCACCCCTGTTTATTTGTATCTCCTGATAAAGACACATTTGGAGCACATATCGTTGAGTCGTCAATACACTAGTAGAGAACCCACTTCTAATACCGGTTGTAGATGGCCTTTAGTACCGGCCGCACAACCGGTACTAAAGGGTCGGCACTAAAGGGGTAACCCTTTAGTACCGGCACCTAAATAAAACCGGTACTAAAGGGTCTCCACGTGGGCGCACAGGCGAGCGACCCTGAGGACCACACAAACCGGTACTAAAGGTTCCTGCTTTTTTTGCTTATTTTTTCAGGGGGGTTTTGGTTTTTTTTCTTTTCGATTATTTTTCGGGGTTTAGGGTTTCTGTTTTTTTCCTTTTCGCTCATTTTTCAGGGTTTCGGAGGAGATCGCGTATAAAGTACTCACTACACATATAAAGTAGTCATTATACACATACAAAGTACTCTCGTCACATATAAATTTAAGTACTCCTAATTAATTACAATGGAGCCGGTTCCCTTGTAGCATCGACTGCCGGCGGTTCCCTTGTAGCATCGACTGCAGGGGGTGGAGGTGGTCTTTCGTCAAAGTAGAATTCACCGAGTTCATCTATGACATGTGTAAGTAAGAATCCCGCCAATTCCTCCGCAATAGCTTTTACGCGGTTGCGTGGTAGGAGCTGGTTCCGCTTGTTTGACATCTTTAAAAGAAGGAAATAAAATCAGCTATGATCGAAACTAAACACAATTGATGCATGGTGGCAAAATAAAAGTTGTGTATGATGTTCACGTACCTCTCGATTTCTTACACTCTTGACTCTCTCATTGACCTTCGTGTGAATGTACTCGCAAACGTAGTATCCACATAGTTCTGTCCCCTGTGGTTGTCGCAGACACCACTATATATACAAGAATATAATTTAATCAAATAATAATCAAGAGAATGATAATGGTATTAGAAAGATACACGTAGTAGTACTTACGTTGTTAGACTTGAACTCCAGCTTTTCTGGCCATACACCGCGTTCTTCCGCTTTGAACTTTCTGTAAACCCTGTCCGGAAAAGAAAATGAATTGAGTAGTTATTACTTATACTTTTGATATCCGGAAATGAACGAAAGAGGCTGATATAGTGCGATTGAAATTACCTCTTGAGCATTAGACGCACGCTTTTGTATTCATTTTGATCTTTCCTTAGTGAGTCCCAGACTTCAACTTCTCCTTCCTCGAGTCTAATGATTAGCAGAATGTAGTGGAACCTGCGCACGTTTATATACGCAGGTATTCAGAACTTATCGATTACACTTTATATCGGGGAAGCAAAATAGAATGTGTAGAAGACGGTAAAACTCACCCGAAGTTGTAAGGAAATAGTATTTCCTTTTTGGTACTTTGTCGCTTAAAGAACGTTAGCAAAACGTCCTCTGTGTTCACGGGATTTTCATCCACGGTCTTGACATGAACTTTATCCGGGTCAATGAAACCAATGTCCCAGATTCCTCGAGTCTGCATTCACGTATCTTCATTCTGCATAATTAGCGTACAAAAGAATTTTGTGACGATAATTACAAGCAATGAACGAGAGCTTATAACTATAAATAATTAAATTACACGAATAAATTACTTACAGACAATAGCAGCTGATGAGAGATTTGTCGAGAGCACGTTGATTGTACATCTGAAAAAGTTCTCGGAACTCAACATGCACACAATATTCTCGGAAGTAGTGTTGTTCCTTAACCGCCGCCATGAGATAGAATTTCCCTTCTTTTGCGGCGGTCATGTACCAGCGATTCAAATTCCATAACTGTGTTGTTAGCTGGCTCGGATTTTCCACCATAGGCAGCCCGAGTTCAAAATCAAATCGTGGGGCAATCTCCGCCATGGGGTAACCTGAGTCGCCAAGGACAACTTCTCCATGCTCGATTTCCCGAGTTTCAGAAGGTACAATGAGCGGGGCGAGCGATTGTGCTTCTTGTTCTCCGAGCTGGGCAACTCCTTTCCCGCACAATTTCTCTTGCTCATTCTGCGAGGAAAGTACCTTGTCAATACCTCGCTCGTAGTCTGAAATGGGCGGAGGTGGAGGGTCATATAGGTTGTCAACGGTGTGATCTTTTACCTCATTTGGTATAGTCTTCAGAAGTTCCTTTATGGGGTCAAGTCTTGCCTCCACTCTTTCCTTCTTTTTCTGCTCAAAAAAGGCTCTCGACCCTTCACGTAGGCTCTCAGCTATTTCCTGCTGAGTCATCTCAGAAGTTAACTTCTCAGGAGCCTTGACTTCCTTGGGGTTCTCAGGAGCCCGCACACTTTTTCCACGTTTCTTGACAGGGGTGGACGACGGGAACAGCTTCCGCTTTGTCAAGTTACTAGTGGGCGCATCAGTCGGTTGACGGGACAGCGCGGGAGATGGACTCGCGGCGGGATCCCAAACTTCGTGGGGGGAGGCGGGTGGACTTTGATGTGGTGAATGTCTAACGGGAGGAGTCGGTGGCCTTGGCTCCGAGTCTGGAAACTTGATGTATTTCTTCTTCCATAGAACGATACCAAGCTCAACTTCTCCCAATGTCTTCTCGCCTTCAGCTCCAGGAATTTCAAGACGTATTGCGTTGAATCCCGGCATAACTTTCGTGACCCCGACACGAGCAAATCCAGGCGGAATCACACCAAAATGGAAGGTTTCTCCAGGTTGATGTCGTAAAGCATAGCCAGTCGCCACCGGATAAGTAATGTTCATCATCGGCGCATGTAACTCACAATTTGTCTTCTCCGTGATATCATCCACGGGGTAGTGAGCCGCCGATGGTTCAGCAACTGGTTCATCAACTGCAGGATCTTGTAGCTGCGTGGAACCCACGCTGCTTTTCCGCTGAGATGGGCAGGCATCGCCTGCAGGATCTTCTACTCGCAGTTGAGATTCCCTGGTCTGGGTCATTGAGGCCAGTTGCTTCTGCACATCCTGCACCGTGCGTTCTAATGCAGTAACCCTCTCCGCCTCCCTCTTCTTACTTCTGCAATGTTTTCTATAAGTTGCAACGTCTTCCGGAAACCCTTCAAGAAAACCAACCCCGCCTCCTCTGGCTCGACATCGCCCCCAGTGTTCTTTATTCCCGAGGGCTTGTGAAAGCTCGTCGTCCTCTCTATCGGGAACAAATTTTCCCTCCTTGACTAGTACTATGACTTTTTTTATTTTTCTGATGACTCTTCTAATTTTTCTCCGCCATTTTCCCTTTGCAACAATCAGCCCTGTTTCTGGGTGCAACACTGCCCCATGCGCGAACAACCAGAACTTGGACCTGTCGGGCCAGTCATCTGTCTGTGGAGTGATCCCTTTTAGTCGCAGCTCGTCTTCATAGGCTTGCCACTTAGGCAAGGCAGTCTTGTAGCCACCTGAGCCCAAATGATGGAAATATTTCTTCTTCGAGGCATTCAACTTATTTTGTGTCGATCGGGCCACAGCGACGCCCGAATTCTTATACGCCGCAAATTCAGCCCATTCATCTTTTAGCTTCTCTAGATGTCCTTTGAAAACTATATCTTTGTTCCCATATTTTCTCCACAATGTGTTCTTCCAGTTGTTGAATTGCTGGGCCATCTTGCTAAGAGTCCACTCCTTGACTTTATCCTTCATCTTCTGTGGGAGATCTGCCGGTAGGTTGAATTTAGACATCATCGAGTCCCAAAGGGTCTCTTTAATTCTTTGCTCGAGATATTTTGCGCCTATGTTGGCTTTCTTCGGCTCATTCCATTCTGTCACAGTGATCGGGACCATGTCCCTTACAAAAACTCCGCACTGCCGTACATATTTATTGTAGATTCCATCGGGTTTCTCTGGTTTGCCTTTGAAGGTAACTTCGTCGATCGACAACGTTGCACCTTCCGGGAGCTTTAACCCTTGGGCCGGGCCTCGTACGGGGATTGACGACTTAGATCCAGAGGGCTGAAAGAAAAATGTTTCGTTAATAAGTGCGCATATAAATCAATTAATGCATCTAGCTATAGTGATCAACAAGACTTAATATATACCTTCTTCTTAGCTAGTGATCCAGACGGTTCTTCTTCGTCGTCGTCGTCATCTCTGAATTTTTCTAACTCAAGTCCCTCACCGGAGTCATTCAAACATTTCGCGCTGAATTCTTCGGCGTCTTCTCCGTCGGACGAATCTTCTCCATCGGAATATTCTCCATCGGAATTGGGTCCGGCAGCGTTGTTATATATTATTTGTTGGAGACGGTCTTCTTCCTCCAAATCTCGGACGAAGGTGGGGGCATCGTCCGCCATAGCTCTGTCACTGCAAATTTTGAAACTTAACAATATTAACCAAATAACAATATTAATAATCTAAACAATATTAACCTAATAACAATATTAACTTAAAAAAACAGTACTAAAAAAAGAACAACTACTAGACATAAAAAAGACTTAGCTAACTTAGCTAAACAAAACTTAGATAAACTAAACTTAGCTAAACTTAGCTACACTAATATTAACCTAAACAATTAATATTAACTAAAAAAACAGTACTCAAACTTTACAATATTTCTAACTTTACAATTTTATTTTTACTAATGTTATTTTCAAACTATCTAAATGACTTAGCAATATTTCAAACTTTACAATATTCCAAATTTTACAATATTTCAAATTTTCAAACTTAGCTAAAATTTAGAAACTTTGCTACTACAATTTCAAACTTAGCAAAATTCACATATTTACTAGCTAATTCAAACTTTGCAAAATTTTTGAAACTTAGCAAAATTCAAACTTAGCAAAAATTCAAACTTTGAAACTAGCTACTACAATTTCAAACTAACAAAATGAACAAAATGAACACTAGCTACTACAATTTCAAACTTAGCAAAAATTCAAACTTTGAAACTAGCTACTACAATTTCAAACTACTAAAAAACTGTAATAAACAGTAATGAACACTACTAAAAAAATCTGTAACTAACAAAATGTAAAAAACAGTAATAAACTGTAATGAAAAAACAGTAATAAAAAAAGAAAAAAACTTACAAAATGGCCGGCGATCGACGATGGCGCGCGGGTGGTGGAGGCCGAGGACGCGGTGGTGGAGGCCGGCGCCGGAGCAGCTCGGGACACGGTGGTGGAGCAGCACGGGGGCGATGCCGTGCAGCGCGGAGAAGGCTGGAGGGCGGCGCCGGCGTCGATGCCGTGCGCGCGCGGAGGCGATGCGGCCGGCGATGGCGGAGGCCACGCGGCGATGGAGGGCGGAGGACGCGGCGACGGCGGCGACGGCGGAGGCCGGAGCACGGAGGGGACGGAGCGCGGCAGGGCTTCGCCGCCGGGGAGAAGAAGGCTGGAGCACGGCGGGGACGGAGCGCGGCAGGACTTGTCGATTTGGGGATCGATTCGTCGATCCCTGCTTTAACTGCCCCCAACACACCTTTAGCACCGGTTGTAGACTACAACCGGCACTAAAGGGTCTTTAGTACCGGTTGTAGTCTACAACCAGTGCTAAAGGTGCCTTTTGGGCCGCGGCGAAAATTCCCGTGCGAAGCCCTGCCCTTTAGTACCGGTTCTAGTTTACAACCGGTACTAATGGGCTTTTTGAATTTTTTTCTCTAGTTTTTTTTCTTTCTTTTGTTTTCTGTTTTTTATATCTATTTGGTTTCTATTTTGTTTTTTCTCTACTTTTTTCTCTACTGCCACCAGGTGATGTCGCCGCAGTAGTCACCCGACGCGGACGCCGAGATCTGAAGACGGAGGAAAGCCATATCGGTGGGGGCGACGCCCCGATTCAATCCTCTTCAGGCGAGCACGCCAACCGACGACCACCGCCGGGAGCAGGCCACACCACCTCTAGTACCTCCGCAGAAAGGTCAGAGCAAACCCAACCGCGACGAAGAGAGGAACAGAGGACAAAATCTCCAAAAGCCGGCCGCCATCTTCGCAACCGTGTGAACCAAGATACAACTCCGATGTGCGGTCAACCGTCTTATGCAGAGATGATTTAACATACAACTAGACAGCCAAGTTACAACTTCACTAGTTCTAAATAATGGATAGAACAAATTAAGGTACAACTTGAAATTATGATACAACACAAGTAAAACAAAGACTCTACCTATCTCCCATCAATGTCTTTTGACGAAGATTCTGTCTTCTTGCCTTCCTTGCCCTTTGACAAAGATTCTGCCTTCTTGCCTTTGCCCTTGGACGAAGCTTCAGCCTTCTTGCTCAGTGCTTCAACCCTCCTTTCCTTTGACGATGGCATGAAATCGTCTTCATCATCGCTGTCAACTACCCAGAGACAGGAACGACCGTACGAATCACGGTCAGCTTCAGTTCGGTAGAACGGACTATTCGTAACTTTCCTGTCAAACTTCTCTGCAAGCGTGAGCATTTCTGCACGAATTTGGAGCGGGGTCCTATACGGAAACCCATCGCGACATAGCTTCGCCCCGAGCAAAGCGAGATGACTCTCAGTGTGCAAAATTTCTTCAATTGGAACTACCCTACCATCTACCTTCAAATTGCTCGAAATCCTCGCGAGATGCTCGGATGCGGAAATGTGAAACCCGGACATACACTTCTCGCAAGGACCAATACACACCATGGCGTGATTTCTTTCCTAGCGTGCCTTTTCCACGCAGTCTCCCCTCATGGCGCGATTGAGGAACACCGATGGGCTTAAGATCTGGAAGAAAGTCAACACAGAACTCAATGACCTCCTCTATTCCATAGCCCTTGGACATGCTTCCTTCTGGCCTAGCACGGTTATGAACGTATTTCTTTAAGACTCCCATGAACCTCTCAAAGGGGAACATGTTGTGTAGAAATACAGGACCGAGAATGGAAATCTCTTCGACTAGGTGAACTATGAGGTGCGTCATAATATTGAAGAAGGCCAGTGGAAACACCAACTCAAAGCTGACAAGACATTGGACCACACCCGTCTGTAAACTTGGTAGAGTTGCTGGATCGATTACCTTCTGAGAAATTGCATTCAGGAATGCACATAGCTTGACAATGGGTACTCGAACGTTTTCCGGTAGAAGCCCCCTCAATGCAACAGGAAGTAATTGTGTCATAATCACGTGGCAGTCATGAGACTTCAGGTTTTGGAACTTTTTCTCTGCCATGTTTATTATTCCCTTTATATTCGACGAGTAGCCAGACGGGACCTTGATACTGCTCAGGACTTGAAAAAAGATCTCCTTCTCTTCTTTGGTAAGAGCGTAGCTGGAAGTACCTTGATACTTCTCTGAATTCAGGTTGTCTCTTCCGTGGTGCGTACTTTGCTGGTCCTGCCGTGCATCCGCTGTATCTTTCGTCTTCCCATACACGCCTAAGAAGTTTAGCAGGTTCACGCAAAGATTTTTCGTCACGTGCATCACGTCGATTGCAGAGCGAACCTCTAGGATTTCCCAATAGGGTAAATCCCAAAATATAGATTTCTTTTTCCACAAGGGTACGCGCTTGTTTGCGTCTTTCGGAACATTTAGACTGCCAGGACCCTTTCCAAATATTACTTCCAAATCCTTGACCATGCCATATACAACATCACCATCACGGCGTGTAGGCTTCGTCCGGATATCTGCCAAACCTTTGAAGTGCTTGCCTCCGTTTCTTACGTGATGCATGTTTGGAAGAAACTGACGATGCCCCATGTACACAATCTTGTTACCTATATATGTACTGTCAGTCTTATCTAAACAGTGCGTGCATGCATTGTATCCCTTGTTCGACTGTCCTGAAATGTTACTAAGAGCAGGCCAATCATTGATGGTTACAAACAGCAACGCTCGTAGGGGAAATTCCTCTTGTTTGTACTCATCCCACACACGTACACCTTCGTCAGACCACAACTGTAAAAGTTCGTCAACTAATGGCCTCAGATACACATCAATGTCGTTGATGGGTTGTTTCGGTCCTTGGATAAGCACTGGCATCATAATATACTTTTGCTTCATGCACAACCAAGGGGGAAGGTTATAGATACATAGAGTCACGGGCCAGGTGCTATGACTGCTGCTCTGCTCCCCAAACGGATTCAAGCCATCTGTACTTAGACCAAACCTTAAGTTCCTTGCGTCAGCTGCAAAATCCCCAAACGCACTGTCGATTTTTCTCCACTGAGACCCATCAGCGGGGTGTCTGAACATCTCGTCTTCCTTACGGTCTTCTTTGTGCCATCGCAACAACTTGGCATGCTCTTTGTTTTGGAACAAACGTTTCAACCGTGGTATTATAGGAGCATACCACATCACCTTCGCGGGAACCCTCTTCCTGGGGCTCGGCTCGCCCTCAACATCACCTGGGTCATCTCGCGCGATCTTATACCGCAATGCACCGCATATCGGGCATGCATTCAAATTCTCGTACTTCTCACCGCGGTAGATTATGCAGTCATTGATGCATGCATGTATCTTCTGCACCTCTAATCCTAGAGGGCAGACAATCTTTTTTGCTTCGTACGTGCTGTGTGGCATTTCATTATTCCTCGGAAGATTCTTCTTAAATATTTGTAGCAACTCTTGAAATGCCTTGTCAGATATTCCATTCTTTGCCCTCCACTGCAGCAATTCCAGGGTGGTACCTAACTTTTTCTGGCCATCTTCACAATTTGGATACAACGGTTTTTTGTGATCCTCTAACATGCGCTCCAGATTCGACCACTCGTTTTCAGTTACGCAGTTCATCTGTTCATCACGAATGACCTGACGAAGATCATCATCGTCGGACTGATCAACAATGACCTCATGCTCTTCCCCCATTGTAGTATCACCGTGTTCATCAGAGAACACGGGATAGTTGTCATCATCCTCTTCTTTAGTGTTTTCCATTATAACCCCTCTTTCTCCATGCTTGGTCCAACAAAAATAATTGGGCATGAAGCCTTGTCGCAACAAGTGGGAGTGTATGGTTCTTACGCTCGGGTAATTCCTGTTATTCCGACATTCATCACATGGACAAATCATAAAACCATTCTTCAGCTTGTTTAACTTAACCACATCGAGAAAACGATGCATGCCATCAATGAACTCGGGACAGCGTCGATCACCGTACATTCATTCTCGGCTCATCTGCATTACATAAATATATCAAAAACCAT
This sequence comes from Poa pratensis, assembly GCA_947311845.1. NCBI lineage: Eukaryota > Viridiplantae > Streptophyta > Magnoliopsida > Poales > Poaceae > Poa > Poa pratensis. Next base: position 2,762,628 of record CAMZMU010000128.1, on the reverse strand, counting down.
TACACCAGCTAAATAATGAATAGAGATACGTGACCAAATTAATTTATACAAGTTCATCACATTAAAATCAAAGTAGAGTAGTGTCCAAATGTAATACATAGTTCTCACGAAACATACATCAATCGAAACTAACATACAACTATCTAAAGAATTTAAATCCAACAACAAATGCGATCAGAATCGCAACCAAGGTAACTATTGAACCAACAGCATAATGATACCAAGCCTCTTGACTAATGGCATATTTTCTAATCTTTTTAAGCTTGGCGCGCATTGCATCCATCTTCCTCTCGTGAGCAGTGACGACGTCGGCAAGCTCGACCCCGTGAGCATCAACGATGTCGGCAATCTTCAAGTCCAATTCCATCTTCTCTTCTAGGCATTGGAGACGAATATCTTCACTTATCTTCAATTTTGCTCTCAAATCGTCGTTTTCTTTTTTAAAATACTCGACAATAGGGTCGGCTGGAATTTCCGGTTCAACTACCTCCTAAATAAAAATATATATACGTCAAATTGGTCGGCATGATTGTTATAAACACGAAACAAAATAAATAGTTAAAAAGATATACCACATCCGAATCATAGACCGGACGAGGGCCGAAGGGGACGGATATCAAAACCATGACACTATACATATATAAAAAAAACATAAGAAAATTATACAAGAAATAATTATGCATTTAAATCATATAACTAACAATTTTTAAAATAAAAGATAAAAAAGAGGCTCACCGAGGTGGTGTCGGCGACGGAGCGGCGCAGGCGATCGACGGTGGTGAGGATCAGGGGACGGGACGACACTATATAAAACCATAAATTATACTTCAATTTAAGCTCAAAATGCATATAAAACAAATGAAATCACTAACTTAGTCATTTCATCAAACACCTTGCAAGCACAACCAAAATCAAACTTGCTAAACTTGCACGAAAATGAGCTAAACTTGAAAAGCCGAAAGAGAAGATGAAGAAGTTGCTAACCCTTGTATAGGGTGCTACCAATTTTGACAAATGTTGGAGAAAAAATGGTGACCTAGATCTTGGGAGAGAGGAAAAATGGGGTTGGGATCGAGTTGCTCCAAAATGGAGCTGGCTCGGGTGGAAGATATAGGCAGGACCTTTAGTACCGGTTTTATTTACCAACCGGTACTAAAGGGCCTGCCGTGGGGCCACTGACCGCGGCCTGCGGGGCTACACCCTTTTAGTACCGGTTGTTTTAACAACCGGTACTAAAAGGTGTCCTTTAGTACCGGTTGTTAAAACCAACCGGTACTAAAGGTCCTCGCCGCGGGGCCTTGGCTGGCGCCCAAGCACAACCGGTGTTAATGCCCCTTTAGTACCGGTTTTTGTTGCAACCGGTACTAAAGGGGCGCACAAATGCCTCTGTTTCTACTAGTGATAGATGAGACCAACTGAATTTGCCACGTGGACAAACCCCAAACTGTGGTCATGACACACCAGCGGCACCCTACCAGGGGCCCATATATGTCAAGTTTGTGGCTAAAACCAACATGTGATCTTCCAAATTCGAACTAAATAGTTATATGCAGCTGTTCTTAGAATCCTGAGGGCTAAAACATTGGTTCGATGATGGACCATATCTAATTATCTCTGGTATGCACATAGCTGCTAAAATGCTGCCACACAACATGACTGTATATATCCTGAAGAAAGCCACGCAGCACGTACGTACCTGTAGCTCTGCGGCCACTGGTGGCTGGTGTAGGAGCTGAGGTGGCCACCGCCGGCGGCGACCCGTGGGCTGCCGCACGACGACGACCCGTCCGACTCCTCCTCTTCGCTGCCGTCCCGCCTTGTAGCGAACTCATCGTCATCATCGCTCTCCATGACGAAGCTCCGGTCGGACACCGACGAGTTCCTCATCGCCTCTGCTCGCTCAGTGGCAATTAATGGAGTAATCTACAGAGAGAGGGAACAAGAGAGACCAGAAGAGAGGGAGATAGTAAAGTGTGAGGAGGATATGGAGCGAGAGACGGAACGTGTTTATATGCAACGGCGATCGACGAGTGTGCTTGGGTGATCCCGCGGTGGCGAACTTAAGAAATAACAGTTTATTACTTCCAAATGAGCCTCATTTGAGCATTTGCGAGAGATGTCCCGCTGACAGTAGGTCCGGCCAGGCAGGGCCACACGTCAGTGTAATACCGCCAGTACATAGACGAGGATGGATGATGCCGCCACTCAGGCAGAAACGGACGCATCATCCGGACGAAATTGGAAGCTAGGAAAGGCCGATCGACGTGCTTATCTGTTTTTTTGAAACATGCATACACTTATATACACTCATCTTATAAACACATCACGTACATACATTCTACTTTTATTAGCACCTTTGAAAGGCTGCCCCAATGGGTAAGGTATTCAGATTGACGAAGTTATCACGATCGTCTCGCTATAGACAAGAATGCCGCCTTCAACCGAAAAAATATTCTGCTTTTTTATGCCGCACATGTGTCAAACCTGACATTTGAACTCTACTGGGTTAGGGTTACAATTACCATCGTCGTGCTTATCTTTGACGCAAGGGAAGTGAGACGGGGTTTGTACAATATTTTATTTTTCCCTTTCTACTATTTTGTTTGAGAATATTTTTCTTTTCTACCTCGTCTATCTTGATAAGTGTTCAGAATACATATATATGCTCGATCTGTTTCTTGACAGACATGTTTTTCTTTGGAGTGGAATTAGCCTGAAGATAGCATGCATTTCTTTCCACTAACTCTGTGCGTACGAAACGGTGCCAGGAGAAAGTGCCCTTTGCGGCTACCGATTGGGTGGTTTGTTTCTTCACTCTTGTCTCAGAACGAGAGAGTAGAGGTGATCGTGACGGCCGGATGGTCTCGCAGTCGCAGCCACCAGGCATTGCACTGGTCCGCGTAGCCCGGATGGATGGATATGCAGAAGTACGTATTAGACGGAACCTTCTCTGTCGCCCAAAGGCCGGATCTCCGATCAGTCCTTAAGGCCATGGCCACCAAATCCCCATCACTTAGAGTTCTCGCCGAAAAGGAAGAGAAAAGAAGAAGCGACAGTTCTCGGGAATTTGCATCTCGATATATAAGCTAGTTGCCTACGTCGATGGTGATGCACAAAAGATGGCAAGATCCTTACTCCTGTCGTCCGGTGCACAACAGGACGCAGCCGCTATGCCGATGGCTTTTTGCCGTCGGCAAAACAGAGAAGCTCGTCGGCACAGGCTCTGCCATCGGCGTATGGTCCTCGGCGTACCACGGCCTCGGCACAGCCTATATTGCCGTCGGCGTAGGTAAAAGCCATCGGCGTAGATCTGTGCCGACGGCCAGACGAAGCCGTCGGCGTAGCGGCCGTCGGCGCAGGCCAGGTGAGCCCCACGACGAGCCGCTAACGATGGCAGCACCTACGCCGACGCCCTCAGCATAGCCTACACACATGGCGGCCCCGGGAGCCTAGGCAAAACGTATGCCGACAGCTTTGCCCTCAGCATAGCCTGCACAGGTGGTGGCCCTTGGGAGCCCAGGCAAAACCTATGCCGACGGCTTTGCCATCGGCACAGAGGTGACCATTTGGTCACCTGCCTCAACAGAGCTAAATGTCTCGAGGCCGAAAGCCCTACATCTGGGGCGGCGACAGGGTGAGCCCCATATCTCCCGTGGTGAGAAGAGGCGACCGATGGCTCGGCGCAGCAGTAGAACCACCGGAAGAAGGCGAAGCACCAGACGAAGCAGCAGGCGAAGCACCAAGAGAAGCACCAGGAGATGGACCACTGGCATGTACCGGTGTGATCTCACGTGAACCCGGCGAAGCACCAGGCGAACGACCACCTTCGGGATCAAACGGGATGATCTCACGCGAACCCGGCGAGTCACTAGGAGAAGCACGACCAAAGTGTTCGTTCTCCGAACATCCCGTTCTCTACATGTTTGAGCAAGAATTAGCAACTTGCGAGTCAAAGGAAAGCGGTAACCAGAGGTTTGGCAAAGAACTTACCGAGGTCGATGAGTAGTACGTGCGAGCGAACTCGTCCTTCGATGGAAATAGTGGCGGCGGCCCCGGCCTAGGAGGCTCCGGCATAGGAGGGGGGACCCGATCTCCAGTGGTAGAAAAGGCCATCATCGACTGCAAGATAGTTTAGATTTTAGGCGTTACAGAAATAATGATTCAAAATAGGGAAGTGGGACTTGTCATATTTTGCAAAAATAAAGGTTGAAACTTACAGCATTGACCAACGCTTGGAACGAGGCGTAGGCCTCATTCCTCAGCACCCACTGATGATAGGCCTGTATGAGCGGAAGCGTAGGCCTCCTCGAAATCGGGCTACAATTTCAAAAATAATGAATCTCGTCAACTTAGTCATGCAGGAACGAATGTCGGAAAGAGGATGAAAATGAGAAAAACTTACATCGGTGGTGGAGGTGGATCGACGAGGTTGTCGAGGAGGCGAGATAAGGGGGCTGCCGTCAGGGAGGGTAGCTCGGATACTCGTGAAGCTCGTGGCCGGCTTGACCTTCTTACCAAGAACGCGCAAACGGCCATGCGGCTTCCTGTGCCCCGACAGGACCAACGAATTCTCGTCGGTCTCCTCGCGAATGGGGTCATCCACCTCCGGGTGAAAAGCCTTGACCGTCTTGCAGTAGGCCTGCAAGTCCTCCTGGGAAGAGCCAAAGTACTCGGGACGCTGAGGCTGAGGCTTCTCTAGATCGGGGTTCTTCTCCTTCGTCTTCTGCCACACCTCCAAGTCAGTTTTCGGCTCCCCGGTATCGGGCTCCTGCATCGTGAAAAGAAATGGTATGCGTATCAAGTAGGGAAATGATGGGAAATAAATGCAGGTCATTCCATATATATATATATATATATATATATATATATATATATATATATATATATATATATATATATATATATATATATATACCAGCTTTTCCTTGTAGCGGTCGTGGTTGCGGTTTCCGCCATTGTGTGTTCCCTCGGTGCCTCGGTTCGCCTTGTTCCGCTTACTCACCACACTGAAGTCGGGGTCTTCCCCGACCCACCTCTTCACCAACGCCTCAAATGCGTCTTCTTTGTGCTCGGCCTAGTCGGGCATAACCTGAAAATGCAATACTCAATTCAAGAATAGATAATGCAATGGCAACTTAGCAGCAATATAGAATCTCACTGACAGTTACTTACCGGCATGTAATCATCCTTCCTCATCTCCAGCGGCCTCTTGACATTGTCCGCCTTCTTTCCACTCCTGCCCTTCTCAGCCATGAAGTGATTGGCGGATGTATGCCTTTGGTGGTACCACTGCTGCGGTGTTAACCTCACACAATGGGCACGCAAAGTCTTCGTCGCGCTTGCCCTATCCTCCTCCCGCACCCGAAAATGTCGCTTCAATCATGCATAAAAAAATTGTGAGAGTCATGAGTTAGCACGATGGGGTCATAAACTATGAACAAAACTCGAGAAATATGTCTTACCCAAAACTTGTTGATCACAACATCAGAAGCTTTCCTGAAGCCCGGGCAATCGGCGGCCTCATAGTCCGCCCAATTATAGGCTAGCTTCTTCTCGCCGTCGGAGACCGTAGTGTAGAAACCCGACCAAAAATGCCTAATCAGAGCTCCAAGCAAGCCCGAAGGATGGCGGGGAGGCTTAACTAGCCATGTCCAATTGATGCACAATAATCAAACATTAGTACATATGCCAAATTGTTATGGCCAAAATGAAATTACATGTTCAAAATTGCAAAATTAGTACACTTACTCAACGTTGTTAGGAACAATGAGGGCTTCCCCTCCTCGGTAGTAGGCTCCTTGTCCTCATGAGGGGCTCCTGCTTCGCCACGAATCCGCAACTTCTTCGGCGCCGCCTCCACCTCCACCTCGTCTCTAGACTCCGTCTCCGCCTCCACCTCGTCTCTAGACAGAGAAGCCACGTTGCCAGAAGCGGAGGGCAACTGGGAAGCCTCCACCTCCAAGTCTACTCCACCTCCACCTCGTCCTCGTCCTCCTCGCGCACCGTCATCCCCGGCGTAACGCGATTTGGGAATTGATGGTCGGTCACTTCATCTAAATCTAGCCTTCTCTTGGCGCATCTTACTAAGGAAGGTCGCCGTGTTTTCCTTGCCTTGGCTCATATTGTTCAATCACCTGCATTGAGAAAGAGAAAACAAGTAAGCATAAAGACATAATAAAATGTAGACACTAAGCATAAAGACGTAATGCAATTAAGAAGCATGTTGAAAAATAAATATTAAACCATAAAGACATAATAAAATGTAGACACTAAGCATAAAGACGTAATGCAATTAAGAAGCATGTTGGAAAATAAATACTAAGCATAGAAACATAAAAGACCGTCACCTCGAATCATCACTCTCATAATTAAGTTGGTTCTCATTTTCACTATCACTATCATGTGAGTAGTAAGTTGGAGGCTCATAGCATGGTGGAGGCTCGTCATCGTTGCCATTGTCCGCATATAACTTCGAGAGCATATCCACCACTGACTCACCACGAGTGTGTACATCGTTCTCGAGGTCCTCAAGACCACCCGTTTGTAAGTCAAAGTCCCCGAAATCCTCTTACTCTTGATAGAAAATTCCTACGCCGAGTGCAACATCGAAAGGTTGGCCTCGTCGGGGTCTACGCCGACGGCCCCGACAAAAAGCCCTCGGCGTAGCGGCTGGCCGTCGGTACAGAGCATAATTCCTGTAGTGGTGTACGCACGTATATATGAGGCAATAGTACACGTTTTCACCTGCTTTTATCTCTTTTTAAGCTGCATTCATAGAATGAAGGGTTTATTATTTCTGTGCCCTGATTCGCTTAATTTTCCTCGTATGTGCCCTACTTGCTTAACTTTCCTCGTCTGTGCGCTATCTGACTCTTTCAAGGCCCGCGGATGGCCAAGACGGCCGTTTCCGTCTGGTCAACCTCCTCTGACCGTTACTTGGCCTGACTAGTGGGGTCGGCCTGGGGCACCTCGTTGTTGAGTCATACGTGTTGGTGTTTAGTCCCACCTCGCTAGTTGGAAGTGTGCGCGACCTCTTTATAATCCCGAATATTCGATGGATATCGTTAGCATTGAACGAAGCGGGGTGGAACCGGGCCCGGGCCCACTTCATTCGATGCTAATTTTATATCCATTGTTGTGGAGTCACTCGCTAGTTCAGATCTGCCCCTAAAATTTTATGGAGTAGATAATTTTGCTACGGATGATTAGTCATTTCTCCCACCTCGCTAGTCTTTCAGATCTGCCCCAAAAATATAGATAATTTCTGCTTATCAATAGTTATGTTTCATTTGGATAATTGGTTTATTAGTAAATAGCCTTTTTTGCTTTGATCTTAAAGAGCGCTTAAATCATAAGCAATTGGTCCAAATGACATGATTGGTTTATCATAAGCGATTGGTCCAAATGACAGAGAGCATATGATCGATCGCATTAAGCTTTCATCGCATTAATTACCTCTAACAATGGATGATCAGAAAGTAAACAAATCTTATAGCAACTATACAGAAATAAAATCCTGCAGCTATCAGATTAGCCTACTTCTTCAGATCATTAATCTGCCTTCAGTGCTTGTTCAACTTCTTCAGTTCGCCTCTCAGTTCCGCATCCCCCATCGGCGGAGCAACGATGTCAGAGCGTAAAATCTCCACATTCGACGGCAGATTGAGCTCACTGGTTGCGCCCCCCATCGAATCAATTAAGCCCACCCGTTGAAGCCTCGCAATGTATGTATCCATCCACTCAAAATGGTCGCATGGATGCATGCCCTGAAAACGTAAACATGAACCCTATCCCAGATCTGAGCAAAAAATTAAAAAAACTAGAGAAATCAAAGCAAAAGGATGCGAGAGCCAGATCTTACCCTCCCCTCTGGCTTGCTCTCGCATGTCACAAACTCGCGCCCATGGTTGGCATTCTCCTTCTTAGTAACACAACGTTTCAGTGGCGTGATGCGTGGGCATTTAGGACATCGTGTCAACCGCACCACAGGATACTTTGGCCATGAAGGACGGCAGCCTGAAGTGGAGGAGATCGACATATCTCGTCGGCGTTGCTGCTGTCCTTCGTCGCCGGAGAAGAAGAAGAGGAAGAACAAGATGGTCCACACTCTATCTGTGTGCGTAAAGAGGAGGCAAATGGTGGGTGCGCGTAAAGAGGACCCACCAGTCATTGGGTATACCGCGGTCAACTCGTCAGCGGGTATCGGTCATATGCGGCTGTTGCCACTCCACCATTTTTGTCGTATTTTGAGAAAACTCTCATAAGTCGAGAAAAGTTCAAAAATATATGAACTAGGTATGATTCTAGCATAACCCCCCGAGACATCGGAAAATTCACACCTTGGTTATGAATGGTCACTCCGCCATTTTTGACGTTTTTTTTGAGAAAACTCTCATAAATAGAGAAAAGTTCAAAAAATATGAAATCCAGCGGGAATCATCTCTTTTATTGTACTACTGTCAAGGTTATTTTGTCAAAATGGACTATCTTGTATTAACATTCATGGGATTCAAGATGACGTTTTTTGGAATTCAAGATTTTGAAAAAATGAGTCTTCTCAAAATGGGCTATCTTGTATGAACATTCATAGGATTCAAGCTAGATGACCAAGCTCATGGCCGTATCCATAGCTAGCCTTAAGCTATGATGACCAAACTCGGCACAAACATGGGTTTTGAAATTACAAACAATATTGCAGAAGCAAAAATTCCAAGAAAATTGACCTTTTTTTTCTAACTTTTGTTCAGTGCCAAATTTCTTAGTTTCTACGAAGTAGGTATGACAATTAAGAGTTCAAAATGAACGTTCATCATTTGTACGCAAAGAATAACATAAGGGAGGCACAATCCCAGAATATTTTGAATTTTTTACATTTCAAGCTATATTCCATGCATTTAATGAGTTTAACAGGATTTAAAGCTATTTAACGAGATTTGAACTACAAGTGTGTTATAATTTGTCCCAAAAATTATAGAAAAATAATATGAACGTAGTATAGCATGATTCTATGCATAACCACCCGAGACATCGAAAAATTCACACCTTGGTTATGAATGGTCACTCCGCCATTTTTGACTTTTTTTGAGAAAAGTCTCATAAATAGAGAAAAGTTCAAAAAACAAATATGAAATCCAGCGGGAATCGTCTCTTTTAGTGTGCTACTGTCAAGGGAAAATCATAAACTTGGAATTCAAGATTTTGAAAAAATGAGTCTTCTCAAAATGGGCTATCTTGTATGAACATTCGTGGGATTTAAGCTAGATGACCAAGCTCATGGCCATATCCATAGCTAGCCTTAAGCTACGATGACCAAACTTGGCACAAACATGGATTTTGAAATTACAAACAATATTGCAGAAGCAAAGATTCCAAGAAAATTGAACGTTTTTTTCTAACTTTTGTTCAGTGCCAAATTTCTTAGTTTTTACGAAGTAGGTATGACAAGTAAGAGTTCAAAATGAACGTCCATCATTTTTACGCAAAGAATAACATAAGGGAGGCACAATCCTAGAATATTTTGAATTTTTGAGCTTTCTAGCTATATTCCATGCATTTAACGAGTTTAATAGGATTTTAACGCAGAAAATTTATATAAATTGCGTGAACATTCAAAAAATAGGAAATCCGGCGGCAAGCTTCTTCATCATAATATTAGTTTCTAAGAAAAATAATAAACATTCAATACAACAAGTTTTGACTACGGCGACGCAAAGAGCGCGCCCAGACCGCGCCAGTTCGCGCCCAGAGCATGCCATGGCGCGCCCAGAGCGCGCCCACAAGGTGTTCGACCAAAAATATAAAAGCATGTTTAGAGTAGTCGCTGTTCGACCAAAAATATAAAAACATGTTTAGAGTTGTCACTGAACATAATACATCCTGACAATAACAACGCATGGTAATATTAATCACTCTCTTCTTTTATCTCTTCTTTGATCTCTTTCTTGATCTCTTCTTTGATCTCTTGTTTGATCTCTTTGCTAGATTCCTCGTCGTCTTTGCTGGACATCTCGATGTCTTCGCTGGCCTCCTCGATGTCTTCGCTGACCTTCTCAAATTTCAGCTGGATGTACTCCTCCTTGATGATCACCTTGATAGCGAAGAGATCACCAAAGCGAATTTGCGCTAGTTCAAAGAATAGATCCTAGTCCCAGTGAACTCGACGTAATCTTCTATCACTTGATATGATCCCATGATCTCGACAAAGTCTCTCGCCCATAGACGAGAAGCCCCTTGTGATGGAAGTACATAACTATCTACTACCGCAATCTTGAGATGCTATCAAAATAACATGAACATCGTATCAGAAAAGTGTAAATGACGGCAGAGTATCAGAAAAATGTAAATGAATAAGAAAAGTTTGAATGATACCAGAGATTCCACATCTATACTATCATTCTCAATCCTGCGCACGTAGAACTGAGGGATCTCAAAGAACTCGCCAGCTTCCAATTCCCTTGTGGCCTCTTTGAATAAAGCGAAAGATATCACATTCATTTCTGAAAAGCTGACATCTCTCGGTTCGTGAAATATGGTATTTAAAAGGGCTGGCTTGCACCATTTTGGTATCTGTTTACACCCTGATCAAAGAGGCGACATAGACATCGCCATCCAGTGGCGGAGCTTGGGCTGGAAGGGTGGGGTGGCAAATGGGCTTCAGAGTGCTGTTGGGCCACTGCTGGGGGGCAGATGGGCTAATTACCACAGTTTTTGCACACAAATGGGCCAAAAAACAGTACGTTTTTAGTAAAATTTTCTTGGGCTGGGGGGCCGCCGCCCCCTCCCCCCCCCGAACTGTGTGTAGTCCGCCCCTGTCGCCATATGAATCCTATTTTAACAAATGAAATTTAGAACCACATAAACATGCGGAACCTGGGTTTTTCCCCATTCTGCAAGCCAAATAGATAGTTAAATTAACTCACATATAATGCACCATTCGGGAGCTCAAACAGGTAAATGAAACATGTAGAGAAGATAGCACTGACCATCGAAATGGGGTTGATGGATTGAAGTTGGAACCGTCGGCGACCAAAAACCCCCAATGGCGAAGGCGGCCGTACAATAACCGCGCCCGCAAGTGGTGAAGAGCTCTTGTTTGTCCCTCCTTCTCGACGGGCTACGGGAGACGGGCGACGGCGACGGCGATGGAGCTCCTTTGCGCCTTGAATCACCCTGCTCCGCGCCTTGAATTCAACTCGTATTGCTCTGTTCTTGGGGGTCCTGGGGTTTTCTCGGGGTTTTCTCTAGGCGGAAGGAGAGAAGAAAGACCACGTGGGCCCCATCGGCGGTATTCCTTGATTAAACAAGTGCCCCGGTCCCACTCGATGCGATTCCAAACGAGCTGCCCCAGGCCGACCGCACCAGTCAGGCCAAGTGACGGTCAAAGGGGGTTGACCAGATGGAAACAGTGCGTTTGGCCGTCCGCGGGCCTCGAAAGAGCCAGGTAGGGCATAGACGAGGAAAGTTAAGCAAGTAGGGAACAAACGAGGAAAACTAAGCAAAACAGGGCACATAAATAATAAACCCTAGAATGAAACCATGATCTTCAAGCTAGGAACTTGGTTACCTGGTGCCACGTACTCGGAATTTTTGACAAAAGAGACCACCTCACCGAGTGAATTGTCACAAAGGACACCTCCGAAAATTATTGTCAAAAAAGACCACCTGCACCGTGACGACAGGCGTGCCAGGCAACACGTGTCGCCTGCCGCCATTGGCTGTGGTGGCCATCACCTGCAGCCACTGGGTGTGGCGGTTGGGCCCACAAGCACTCACGCACATGAACCCTGCCACACTCCAAGCAACATGCATGCCGCCATGGGCTGTGGCGGCATGGCCCACAAAATTGTAGCCACATCAGCAGAGTGTTTGGCGGCTAGGCCCACTACCCGGTATTCGTCCATCGCTGCACCAGTATGCCGCCATGGGCAGTGGTGGCAGGCCACACGTGTCGCCTGACACGCCTGCCGCCACGGTGCAGGTGGTCTTTTTTGACAATAATTTTCAGAGTTGGTCCTTTTTGACAATTCACTCAGCGAGGTGGTCTCTTTTGTCAAAAATTCAGCACCGTCATTTGATCGATCGACTGGCTAGCAAATTCTGTCGAGCATGTGTGCTGACTCAGATGCATGGCTAGCTGCATGTCTAGCTAATAATTGGGCTAGTATATATCCCTCACTCCCTGTCGATGATTAGGCTAAACTAGTGAAACAACTGAACGAGCACACAGAAATCCAGTGCGTACCGACAGAACACCGGCTCTACCGCCTAGGATAACAGTGAGTCGGCAACTCTCACCTGATCAGAAGCATCCGAACTGCAGGTTTTATATACAGCTATCCGAAGCTGGGAAACGAAGCTGTTCATATGGGTTCACGTGGTGTCGTGCTACTTCTACGCAACAACGTCACATGCACGCCTCATGGTCGATCCTGGTCGTAGTTTCTGATAATCCTACATGCATGCATGTATATATAGTTCTGGTTCCCACTGTTTTCTTAGATTTGGTTTCCCACTGTTTTGATCAATACATAATATTCATTCACTTAATTATTATACCATATAAATGGTAGGATCGAGGATGCCAACGCAGATGTGCACTCCTATTTCGGAGTATTCGACCAATAATGTCACATTTTATAGCGTTGCAAATTGTTGATTTATAAACTTTTATTGATCCGTTTAAACTTTTACTGATCAAGCTTAACAAAAACAAAGAAACGTAGCGTTATATACTTTAGGCCAACTAGACAACCAGAAAAAACAACTTCCACTTTCATTGCCAATTCTGAACTGCATGCAGTTTAAATCGGTGCGTCATTTCACGGGAAATTTTCATCACATGTCCGTCGAACTCGATGGTACACCCTCTTTGGCTCTTCCCACATGAAAGCAGGTCAAACTGGCCTTCGTTTTGTGCTGTTGCTACGTACATCTCGATCGGTGGTAATTCCCCAATGGACAACGGCGAGTCCAGGAATTATTTAGAGGGTAGGCTGAAAGTTAACAAAGACTAACTAAACGACTACTTCGGAAAAATAAGTCAGTATATAAGACATGAAATTATTTAAGACAAAAAACCACAAATTTTCAAGTTAAAAATCACATACTAATACATCCAGGATTAGAAAAGCAAAAACAAAAAGACAAAGTGAACTATCTATTAAAACTAGTAAACATACATGTACCTCTAATAAATCACATCATACTCGCGTGGCAAATGTTCTCTACGATCCCTCAATTTCTGAAATTGTATCATGATCTGATCATCATGAATGCTTCTAAATATTTCTTTCTCAAAGTAGCACACTATTAAATCATTTAGCCATTCATCGGACACCTTATTACGCATTTTTTTTTAATAATCTTCATTACTGAAAATATCCGTTCAACTGATGCAGTTGCCACAGGAAGAATGAGAGCCAACTCAATGAGACAATACACCAATTAAAAAAAATGTGTGTTTTGTTGTTTGAACCATCAATTGAGCAAATGTGGACAAATTCTGACATCCATTAAATTCTTCACTTCTCCTAATGTTCATAAGAAATCTTGGGAGGTCAATTCTTAACAACAACCTGTCTGCATCTGTCTACGGTGCACGGCGACTTCCGGCAGGCCGGCCCGCTCCTTAGCCCCTGCCCAAACTTCACCGCCGGCTGCCGCTAGGGTTTGGCGTATGGCCGTGTCCGCCGTCCGTCGTCCGGCCGGCTGGGTGCGGGCCTGCAGCGCTCCGCCAGATCCCCAGCCTCCTCACCGGTCCCTGCGTGGCCAGCTCGCCTCCGCCTGCCCTGGCTGGTCTGCTGCTCTGCTTGCGTGATGAATGGGAAATCAAGAATTGGGATTGCTTCGCATGGAAGAGCTGAGCTTCGCTGCCTATCAGCCTGTGCGATGCGAGTATCCTGTGCGACGCGAGTTGGGCTGGAAGCAACTCAGCAAATGGGCCTGGTATAAGATTAGTAGTAGTAAATTTTGTTTTTGCTTCGCCTTTGCCGAAGATACATATATATAGTTTCGTTGTCTGCTTGCAAGGCTGCAATGAACATATCAATGTCAACCTCGTGCGTCAGTGCGTGCATATATAGTTACCCATCACGCTCGCTGCTGGACAAAGCCAACCGGCCGTCTACATGCGACAGGGAACGACGACTACTAGCTAGGATGAGTTCTGTGTGTTAGACTACATGTACGGCTGAGATTAGAGATATAATTAGGTTAATGATTTTCTTGTATTCCAAGTCTCCACCTACCCCATGTACTTCTATATATAGCCCCCGTCAGGGTCAAATTAATATACAACAAATATTAGGAATTCAATACTTTCCACATGGTATCAGAGCGGTTAGTCTCACGACGCCGATCTTAGGACTTCCACCACTTCCGCATCGCGCGCCGCTCCCGGGGAGATCTCTTCTCTCCTCGGGGACGTGGCACCCGATTTCGACCAACGATCGGATCGGTTCTTAGATTCAATTTCGAGTTCACAGATTAGACTAGATTTCCGAAATTCCCAATCCTGTAGATCAGATCCAATTAGCAATAAATCCCTACATCTCCAAACCCTTGAAATTTCCGGCGTCTATCAGTGCAAGATCACCGCGTACGGCGGCGCCCAGCGAACAAGATCCGCTCCCTCAGCCGTGCCTGCGGACGCGCAGCGTCGTTAAGCGCCCGCGCGCGTGCTGTTCAGGAGCATGACCAATTGCAGGCGCGGGTGTCACCAGCGCGTTCTGGAGCGACTCGATCAAATCCCAACGTCGTCAAGCTCATGCAGCCTCATCCACTACATGGTACATGCGTGGACGTGGGATTCTTCCAAAGTACTAACTCCAAGCACTACAAGACAGGTATGGATCTGTTAGATCCTAATAATCCTTGTATCGGTAGATCAATGTGGGAATCAAGTGTGTGTGTGGAAACAGAGAGAGAGAGAGGGATCGGAAAGGAAAACCTTCGCTGTGGCTCGATGTGCTTGAGCCGGAGGCCATGGTGGTCGACGGCGTGGGCGTCGGAGCGGTGGCGGCGCAGTGGTGCTTCCCGTGAGCACTACGCTAACCCTAATCGGAAGGGGGTGTCGGTGGGGTGGCTGGCAACACGGTCAACCTCGTACTGTGTGCCTTGACCCCCCACCTCTTTATATAGCGCAGGTCACAGGGGCCCACCGTCCATAAATAGAAACGGACGCCCCCGATTAGGGCGCAATCAAGGAGATCTGGATCCGTTGGGATCCACGACCAGGAGATCAACCTAACATTCTCCCCCTTGATCTCAACTTTTACTTTTAACTTTTTACCTTTTACTTTACTCGTTTCATCACCGATTAGTACATAGAGCATGTTTCATCGTCACAGCTCAATTGCCGATAGAATCAGACAGCCACTATATACTTTTCTGTTTTGAAACAAATCTGTTACTTTTGGGCCTCTGTATCCAGAATCATAGGCTTTCCATTAAACCCATGCCGGCTATGTGTTCTGGAACACATTGGGTGGTAAGCCTTTCGTTAGCGGATCCGCAAGCATTTCCTTTGTCCTTATATGCTCGAGACTTATAGTTTGATCCTGGATTTATCTTTCACAACATAATACTTTATATCTATTGCCTTTGTAGCATTACTCGACTTGTTGTTGTGAGCATAGAATACTGCGGGCTGGTTGTCACAGTACATCTTTAGTGGTTTGTCAATACAATCTACCACTTTCAAGTCGGGTATAAATTTCTTTAACCATATCGCCTGCCCCGTGGCCTCATAACATGCTATAAATTCTGCATACATCGTGGATGATGCAACTAATGACTGTTTGGAGCTTTTCCACGAAATAGCCCCTCCTGCGAGAGTGAACACGTATCCTGACGTGGACTTTCTATCATCTTTGTCTCCCGCAAAATCTGCGTCTGAATACCCTCTTATCTCTAGGGAATCAGATCTTCTATATGTTAGCATGAGGTCTTTTGCGCCTTGCACATAACGCAATGCTTTCTTTACCATATTCCAGTGTTCATGGCCTGGATTTTCTTGATATCTACCGAGTACCCCGGTGATAAAAGCTAAGTCAGGGCGAGTGCACACTGTGCATACTGTAAGCTTCCAACAGCCGAAGCATATGGTACTGCTTTCATTCGATCGATCTCATATTGTTCTTGGGACATTGAAATTTCCCAAAACTGTCGCCCTTGACTATAGGAGCAGGTGAGGCTACTTTTATGCATATTATATTTCTTTAGAACCTTTTCTAAATATGCCTTTTGTGATAGTCCTAGCACTCCATTCTTTCTATCCCGGTGAATTTCTATGCCCAAAACATATGAAGCTTCACCAAGATCTTTCATATCAAAATTTGAGGACAAGAATTTCTTTGTTTCTAGTAGTAGACTGACATCATTGCTCGCAAGCAGAATATCATCCACATACAGAATTAGGAAAATATATTTCCCACTTTTAAACTTTGCATAAATGCAGTTGTCCTCAACATTCTCTTTAAATCCAAAACTTTTAATTGTATTATTGAACTTTAAATACCACTGTCTAGAGGCTTGCTTTAACCCATAAATGGATTTCTTTAGGCGGCATCCCATATGTTCCTTGTTTCATGTAAACATTTCTTCTAAATCTCCATTTAGAAATGCCGTCTTTACATCCATTTGATGCAACTCTAAATCAAAATGCGCAACTAGTGCCATGATGATTCTGAAGGAATCCTTACATGAGACCGGAGAAAATGTCTCATTGTAATCTACCCCTTCTCTTTGCGTAAAGCCTTTTGCCACAAGTCGCGCTTTATACTTTTCAACTTTCCATTGGAGTCATACTTAGTTTTGTAGACCCATTTGCAGCCTACTGTTTTGGCTCCTTTAGGAATTTCCTCTAAGTCCCAAACATTGTTAGAACTCATCGATTTCATCTCGTCTTCCATGGCTTCCAGCCACTTCGAAGAGTGAACGCTTCTCATGGCTTCTTCATATGAAGTGGGATCTTCTTCCATATGAACTGTTTCTGTATTATAAACTTATAATCACTAGAAATAGCTGATTTCCTAGCTCTTTTAGACCTTCTGAGAGTCTCATTCTCTGGCACATCATGTGTCTCAACGTGCGACTCTTCTTCTAAATGTGGCTGTCGTCTCTCCCTTTCATGCTCAACAACGGGTTGAGTCGGCTCCTGACGGACAGGTTCCGAATCTTGCCTCGTTGTGGTCACGGGTGGAGTTACAACAGGTGCTTGCACCACAACCTCTGGGATTATCGGTGCAGGTACAACAGGTAGGGCGAAAAATGGCTCATGGATCATCGGAAAAGGTGCACACACCCTCTTCTCCTCAAGATCAATTTTCCGGCCTACCATGCTCCCCCTCATCATTTCGTCCTCCAAGAAGACCGCGTGTCTCGTTTCTACAAACTTTGTGTATCTGTCTGCACAGTAGAAACGATAACCTTTTGATCTATCAGGATAGCCAATGAAATGGCAAGTTACTGTTTTGGGGTCTAACTTTGCAATGTGTGGATTAAAAACTTTTGCCTCAGCTGGGCTCCCCCAGACTTTCAAGTGGCTTAGAGAAGGAACTTTCCCTGTCCACAACTCGTACGGTGTTTTGGGCACCGACTTACTTGGTACTCTGTTGAGAATGTGAATGGCGGTTTTTAACGCCTCCATCCATAATCCCAATGGCAGTGTGGAATAACTCATCATACTGCGCACCATATCCATAAGAGTACGGTTACGCCTTTCAGCTACTCCATTTTGCTGTGGTTCGCCCGGCATAGAATACTGGGCGACTATTCCATTTTCCTGTAAAAACCTTGCAAAAGGTCCAGGTACTTGACCATATGGAGTGTGCCGACCGTAGTACTCCCCCCCACGGTCGGACCTGACTATTTTAATTCTTTTATCATGTTGATTTTCAACTTCAGCTTTGAATATTTTAAATTTATCCAATGCTTCAGATCTTTCTTTAATTGGATAAATATAACCATATCGGGAGTAATCATCTGTGAACGTTATGAACGAGTCATAACCATCCACACTTTTCACCGGAAATGGTCCACATATATCAGTGTGAATAATTTCTAGTGTCGCTGTGCTTCGGTTTGCACCCTTTTTAATTTGTTTTACGTATTTTCCTTTTATGCAATCTATGCATTGTTCGATATCTGAGAACTCTAACGGAGGAAGAATATCATTTTTAACGAGGCTTTCTATTCTTCCCCTCGAAATATGGCCTAATCGACAGTGCCATAACTTCGAAGAGTCATGAGTTCGCTTTCTTTTCTTTTGTTCTTTGTTCGACAAGGGAATTTGTTCATTCACATTACACAGAATGCACTTTTTCACGCAAGGATAACAAATAAAGCTTATCATGAAGTAAAGCAATACCCACACAAGCATCTTTAAACCATATGGCACACTTGCCATGACCGAAATAACATTCATAACTGTCTTTATCCAAACACGATACACTTATTAAGTTTCTGTGAATCGAAGGAACAAATAAAACATCTCTAAGCATAATATTGAAACCATCAGCTAGCTCCAAGGAGATGTCGCCAACAGCTTCAACTTCTGCTTGAACTCCATTTGCGACTTCAATGTGTCTTTCGCTTCTTTGCAAAGTCCTTGTCGAATGGAATCCCTGTAAAGAATTTGCAACATGAACAGTTGCACCTGAGTCAATCCACCAAGTAGATTTTGAAAACTGTGTATACAGGGATTCATTTACAAAAGAAACTGTGTCTATACCTCTCTTTGCCATTATCATCTTGAGCCAATCTGGGCAATCTTGCTTGAAATGCCCTTTCTTCTTGCAGTGGTGGCATGTGTCTTTGTCCACTTGCTGATACTGCTGGGGACCTTTGCCATGTGGCTTATACTGGTGGGACCTTTGCCATATGGCTTTGAAGGGGAACCGTAGTTCCTGTTCTTGTTGTCCTTCACGAAGTTCAAGGAGCCCCCATTCTGGGACTTCAGCCTTTCCTCTTCTTGCGACAACATGGCAATGGTCTTTTCAATGTCCCATTTTTCAGGTGACACATTGTAATTGACAAAATTTTCAAACTGTGGTGGCAGTGAAGCCATCACCAAGTGAACTATGAGTGCAGGCTTGAGCTCCAGATCAGCCTCCATGGACTTAAGCTTAGCAGCCATGTTGCTCATTCTGAGAATGTGCTCCCTTATGCCATGTGCACCTCCATGATACTTTTCTGTCACCAGCTGTTTAGAGCTGGGTAGCATATGTCTTTGAAGAACCAGTAAACTGGCTCTTTATCTTTTGGAGATACTCTCCCACAGAGATACACTCTTCAATTGAGCCCACAATAGCGTTCTCAACTGTGTTCTTTATAAATGCCATGCACTTTTTGTTGGTGTTCACCCACTTTTGGTTCTCTAGGGTGTATCCCATCTCCACTGGAGCATGGTCCCTCAACTTTTTCTGCCAAGCAGATTCATCATCAGTTGCTCTCTTACTGGCTCTGCTGGCCTGACTGGCTGTGGAGCATTCACAACCCAGTCAACCTCAGCGCAGATAAAAGCCAGTTCAACTTTCTTCCACCACTCAGCGTAGTTGTCACCCCTGAGCGTCGGAATGTCCTTGAGGCAACTCATCAGGTGAAAACTTCCTGAAACCACAAGGATATGAGATAACAAAAAAAATTGCATGCATTAATCCAACGTTGGTATAAATCAAAACATACAACCGTTTGTGCAATTAAAACTATATACCGTTGGGCAATAAAAGAAATAAATGCACCTTTTAAACATAATAAACAAATCATGATCATGCTATTAACAACGTTGGTCATTTAATAACAGAATCATAATCATCTTTAATATCACTTTAATCATGCTTTTAATTCTCACTTTAAATCATGATAATGCTATTAACAACGTTGGTCAATTAATAACAGAATCATAATCATCATTAATATCACTTTATCATGCTTTTAATTCTCACTTTATTGCTTTATGCAATTACTTTTAACTATTTGCAGCGGAAAATGAATAAAATAATAAAATTCATAAACTTTTATACTTTTAACAAGAATTTCTTTTCTTTCTTCTGTTTCCTAAACAAAATTTTCGTTGGATAAAATTTAATAGAGAAAACAGAATGAAAGAATAACTAAACATGCTTCTGAAAAAAAATTAACACAAAACTTCTTTCTGTGCGAAAAAACATGCGTCCCACGGCCCTTTTGCTACCTGTCGCGCGCGCGTTGCGCAAAATGGCCCACGGCCTGTTTAGCGTCGGCGTAATCTGCCGCCCGAAAGGACGCAGAAGCGGCCCACAGCCGCGGCCCGCTGTAGCTTTCGGTCCATCGGCCCGCTCTGCCTCTAGGGTTTCGCCAGGGTGAATCCTGGCCGTCCATCTGATCGGACGGTCGTCCGTGATGCTCGCTTGAACAAAACGACCGGCCGGCCCGACGGAAAACCCAAGCCCCCATTTCTCTCTCGCCCCGTGCTCGATCCCGCGGTTCTGCTTCGTCCGCGTGACGGCGGAGGCCGGCGACCGCCGGCCAGCGACGGCAGCCGCGCTCGACGGCGACGGCAGCACGCCGCACCGCGGCCCCTTTCTTTCCTTCCCTTTCTTTTTCCTTTGTTTCGAGCCAAAAACAGAAGCCCGAAGGCCATCTCGAGAAGAAACGATGGCACCTCCCTGGCCCTCTTGCCGGAGCTGCGTGCACCCACGGGTGGGCGCAACTCTGTCAAGCGGCTCAGCGGCAGTGCCCTTTGCCGGCGGCGACGTGGCCCCGGTGAGTTCTTTTTCTTTTCCCCTAGATTAGGGTTAGGGTTTTGAGGGATGGGGATCTTTTTCATTGTTTTCTTTCGGCAGTGGGGAGTCGCTACCTCTCCTCTGCCCGTGCTCTTCGTCCAGTCCCTCGGCTTGCCGATGCGGACATGGATTGAGAGGAGCGGCGCGGCCTCGCGGCGGCGCACTTTGCCGGTGATTAACCGGTGTGTTTTCTTTTTCTTTTGCTACCGAAAAACAAACTAGGATCCAGATTGTGCTCTGATACCATTGTTAGATCCTAATAATCCTTGTATCGGTAGATCAATGTGGGAATCATGTGTGTGTGTGTGGAAACAGAGAGAGAGAGGGATAGGAGAGGCAAACCTTCGCTGTGGCTCGATGTGTTCGAGCCGGAGGCCATGGTGGTCGACGGCGTGGGCGTCGGAGCGGTGGCGGCGCAGTGGGGCTTCCCGTGAGCACTGCGCTAACCCTAATCGGAAGGGGGTGTCGGTGGGGTGGCTGGCAACACGGTCAACCTCGTACTGTGTGCCTTGACCCCCACCTCTTTATATAGCGCAGGTCACAGGGGCCCACCGTCCATAAATAGAAACGGACGCCCCCGATTAGGGCGCAATCAAGGGGATCTGGATCCGTTGGGATCCACGACCAGGAGATCAACCTAACAGGATCAACTCAACGGACGCTACACCATCAAGATCGATTCGCCTCGCCAGGGACTGCAGCACCGTCTTCACCGACTTTGTCGAGCAGTTCCGACTCCAGTACATCTACGACTACACCAACCAGACTGCACTGCACGACCGGACTACCCCGAGCCGAATCTCCACATCCAGCTGTACGACTACATCGAGATCTTCGTCGAGTTCTACATCGCCAACACAAATCAGCGCCAAGGTCTACATCACGCGAGTCGAGCCGCACGTCACAAAACCCGCCGCCGCCCCAGATCCGCTGCCGCCGCCGCACAATGACATAAAAACCCGCCGCCTGCATGCCGCCGCTCCCAAGCGAGTCGCTGCCGCACGCCGCCAAAAACAAAAACCCCGCCGCCGCCGCCCAAAAACTTCGCCGGCGCTCTGTTAGGGCGATCATACAATCGCCTCGCCCGCCTGGTAAAAACCCCGCCGCCACCGCAGAAACCCTGCCGCCGCCGCGCTACGACACAAAACCTGCTGCCGCCAGCAAGAGGGCGCTCACCTCCGCACGGCCTCGCCACCATAGCAACACGTCCGACACGATTTCTCCTGGATGTTGCCGATCCATGGATGGACCGATGAGGAATCAAAGAAATAAAGGAAGGATTAGGGATTGTAGAAGCAACACGACCAAGTCTTGCTTGAACAAGAAGACGTGCAATTCACTTTCCCAACCAACCAAAATGCTTATTAGTCCAACAGAAAGGAAATGAGCTGGGATTGTGGGCCATTCTACCGTGGAGTCCAACTCACACACAATCATACTACCTGTCTCATCCTGCCACCTAAATGTGGCTGCCCTCTTCTCTTGGTATTATTGGCGAAATCAGCCGTTCGTGATGTGATCTCCAATGGTTGATGAGGAAGGCTTTGGCAGCTCCGAAAATACATAATCGGGAGGAAAGATCCGTCGTGGATCAAACATACCCAAAGTCATTACCGAGTGGCAAAACCTATCGTCCCATTGGGTCTAGTCTCCCGGCCAGTCCGATCTGAGCCGCCGCCGCAAAATCCAAAACCACGCAAATTTTTTTTTTGCACCTTCGGCTCTATCGGCTACATCGACCGTGACAACATCAACCACGGCTACATCATGCTTGGCTACCTCGACATCAACATCATACACACGTCTACAGCAACTCAAGAGCTCCAGTCAACAGCATCCGCGTCATCGCTTGCGTCCATGACACTCCCGCTGTGACTGCGGGAGGGAAGAGAGGGAAGAGAAGGAACCAGAAGGGGACGGCGATGATGACAAGGTGGAGGAGGTGTCGGACGCGCATGACTTCTCCGGTCGCAATCGTCCGCTTCACTCCCGCTACGACTGAAGGGGAATGTTAGACTACATGTACGGCTGAGATTAGAGATAGAATTAGGTTAATGACCTTCTTATATTACAAGTCTCCACCTACCCCATGTACTTCTATATATAACCCCGTGAGAGTCAAATCAATATACAACAAATATTAGGGATTCAATACTTTCCACACTGTGTGAGGCGGAAACTCTATGCGTGGCAGCTTATATATATATGGGGTCACCGATGGCCGTGCATGTCTTTGGGCTTGAATTTTGGACCACTCCGGCGGAATCCGGTAGCATTCCTGCCTCCTGGCGACGCCAAAGATCGCTGCCTGAAGTGTGCTGGGGGCGCACTGAAGGCCCACGAAAGATGTACCTTTCTTATTGGGCTCATCAAGTATGAAGTTATGAACCAATTTAAAAATCAACATTTCTCGACAAAAAAACAACAGGAGTGTTTCAGGTGCATTTCTGCTGTAAGCCCCAAGCAAACATGTTGTTTGAGATATGCTAAATAACGGACGCTCGGCTCGCTGTGCAGGATTTTAGTCTTGAATAAAACCGTTCAAACTTATTCTGGACTGAAACGATTCAGCTCGTCGTTATTGCTAGGTACTCCTGTCCGAACAAATTCACATTATCCAGCTCAAGTAAATGTGCAGTTGAACGACATAGTAACTCATACATGCATGATGCTCACCATGCTTTTGATCTCAACTGCATGTCAATATAGTTCCACCTAGAACCTGGCTCAACCAGAAAAGCATGAAAAATTGTTGGGTCGAGCTGTCGTGTAGCATGTAACAACGCAGTAAATATCTATATGAGCACTCTCTCTCTCTCTCTATATATATATATCTTCAGACTACGTGGATATCAAATCTACTCTTCCTTATGACATCTTTCAACTACTTTGAGATTTTGGAGGGAAACAAATTAAGGCTATTATTCTGATGAGAGGTACTGTGCTGATAGGATGTGAGGCTATAGTGGAGCAGCTACGAGTTCTGTAGTATACATGAAGCATGTAGATGACGGCAGACGAGAAAAAGGAAGTAATATGTCAATTTTTTCGAATTTCAATTTTTTAGGTATGTGGAATAACCCTACTGCGATAAGAGCATTCAACGTGCAATGCATCGGGTCCAAGAGGGCCATGGCAGCGCGAAATCCAAACAATAGACAATCGAGTGATAATCAGGCGGTATCAACATCCATCAGACAACTAGGCACGCGAACTGCACCTCAGCCGACAGCTGGACAATCTAGGTAAAAGAAATTCGATAAGGTGTAAAAAAATGTTGTTTTTCTAATGACAGTGGAACACTTCAATATCTTTTTATTTCCTGTCCTTTTGTCAAAATAGTGTGGCATATCGTCCAACTGCTTTCGGCATTGCACGACCCACTAATATAACGAACATGCCCAGGAATGGGTTGAATGGTACTTGTCTTATTTGAACAACGGATAGTCTGCTCATCCACAAATGATGCGCCTCATGCTTTTGATTTGCATGTCAATATCACCACTAATATAAAAAGGCACAGAGTGTGGGATCCAAACGATCTCGACCGTTCAACGCTAGATCCAACGGACCGAATCACCGCTAAAACACATTGTCAGCCTTCATTCTTTTGGATGGTTTTGCCCTCCCACCAAATTGCATGACACACACGTATGCTGCCGAAGCGGTACATTCTTTTTCCTGCCAAATCAACATCCGATTTAATAAGGGAGTAATCCAGAGAATTAATTAGGGGTGCAGATTTTAAGAGGAATTAAAACCTCCAGCTTTCATACCCATGTTGTTATTTTGGAAAGTGCCAGCAATTTGCCATAATAGCGGCAATCAATTTTGATATTATTGGAGGGTAGGAGAGTGTGAAAATTAATGCAGCGGTTTTATAGAAGAAATATCATGGCGATGATATGTGATGTTTTCATCTTGGTTAAAAATACAGTCTTAAATTAGACATTACCACAAAACCAGTTTCAGAAGGGCACACAACTTAGACGCGCATTGCGCGTGCAAAATTACTAGTAGTGTGACAAGATGTGAGAACAGTGTGGCATTTGGCAACTCTGTATATATATATATATATATATATATATATATATATATATATATATGTATATGTATCTTGAGGGATATATCAACAATCCCACTATGCTATCCTTCTTGGTTTAACTAGATTTTGGAGAAAAACAAATAAAGGCCAATGTTCCGGAGGTGCCATCACATTAATTGGGCCGATGTAGTGCAACAGCTAGACGATCCAATCGAAGCAGTTCTTAATTTTCTTCGGGAAAAGGCCAGATAAAGAAAAGGAAAGCAGTTGGTTCTAATTTGTCATGCACTTTCAGATTAGCCATCAACCCATGTGTCGTGCCTCTAAGGTTTACTGTATTTGAAAGTTCATACAAATTTGAAAGGTAGGGCAAACCTAGTAAATTCTTAGAAAGATTATTTTAAAACATGTACTCCTAATAGTTTTCTTAGTTCTTCCCAAGAGAACCCGCCGCAGACCTCGACGCCTTGGTCGCTGTTATCTTCTCACGAAACATCAACCAACTAACCAAGCAACATGCCAATGGCAGCTAGCTCACTCGCCACCGAAGCCTGGGCAAAGTTCATGTGCACTTTCATAGCTATAGCTCGCAATCAGCGTTTGTCTGGACTGAATCTTCTTTAATCCTCACTGGGGCTTCACGAGTGTAGCCCTGGCATGAGGAAAATTACCCATGCATGCCTCACATATTTTTGATTTCCGGACAGTCCACACCCACATGCATGCAGTGCGAGACCCATGAAGAAGTTGATTCAACGATATATATGCATGACAATTCACACAAGCATCGCCCTTGCTTTTGATCTCCATGCCAGTACAACGCATACATAGGTTGAGTCAAGGTGAAGTGCATGATCAAAAAATTATAAAAACGATGCGCCGTGGGCTGTGGCATGCAACAACTCTTTATATATGCATGTATGTTTCTTCAGAAATATCATTCCCATTGTTCCCGGTGTGACAGGATCCCTTCACCTTTTTCACTTTCATTTGGCTGATGTGAGATTTTGGAGGAAAGCAAATTCAAGCCCATGTTCCGGTGGAAATAACTCACCTTGTTCGCAGCTGGAGGTCGACCCGATAAAAGCACAAAACCATCTCAAACTGAACCGGCAAATCGATTTAGAGTGGGTTTTATGGCTTTCGGTTCAACTAGTGCAGTCACAAAGCCGAGGTGGCTGAGACACGTGTTCAATCTAGCCAAAGAGTAGCACTCTTGTAAGATTCCTAAGTTCACGATAGACATCAAGAATTCAAGGTGCAGCAGAATCAATCGAGTTGCGTTTGAATCGATGGCGCAAATTCGATCATCCTGCTGAGGGAACATGTAGAGTCTAGCTAGCTTTAGTATGATGGTTGAATACTAACCATGTCGACAGAAGTTAATAATCTTGTAGCGCATAGTAACTATTCTCTGTTTAACTTCATCAAATCTTGTCAAATTTTGATATGCTGACTACCAGCTAGTCATTTTTAATAGCCAGCACGACACAGTTACACTAGCTTCTTCATTGCATGATCAAGGGAAGTGGCGGTATGCGCTGCTCGTTTCGAAATTAGTCGGCCGGATCCACCTTGCGCTTTTGATCATGGCGAGCCTCCTGAAGTTCGCACCAAAGTACCTCTTACCTCACACCTTGCCGCTTTCGTAGTTGCTGATGCCGCCGACAAACATACACGTAGTTGGCGTACGCGGCCCTGGGGTTCTTGGTCACGAAGGGCGCCCTGAAGTCGTACAATCCATTGATCCAGTTGAGCGAACTAGTATTGTTTCCCCCGGCCCCATTATTGCCGTTCCAGAACTCATCGTACACGTAGTAGCTCTGGATCTGAAAACAACATTCAGCAACAGCAAAATTCAGAATCATAGCATGACAAATGACCAATTTTTTCTTTTCACAGTTGCAATCTGTATAGTGGACAAACGATGAACTGCAACACATACATGTGTATCTAGATAAATTTTTGCAACGAGTATTTAAACCGTTGCCAAGTATGCATTGCTATAGGGTGTTCTATTCTTACTGTGTCTTTTTAGATGTTCTTTGCTGTTGCCACGAGGGAAAAGAACGTATGTGCTTGACACTTGTAAGTTGCCCCAAAGCTTATAGATCAGTAGGCCCATCATTGCAAGATGTTGCCTAGCCCGATGAACGGATAAAGCATGTCGCAAGAATTTAAAAACATTCCAGCTCATAAAAATTATTATCAAATAACTACAAATCTGGTCAAACATGACTAATTTGCAGTTGCTCAGTACAGAGTACAGACCTTTAGCTATTCATTTTAACTAGCATGGGTAGTAACACCAGCTTCCTCATTCCCGAATCAACAGAAGTGGCGGCACGCTCTGCTCGTTCCGAAAGTAGTCGGCCGGATCCACCTTCCGCTTGATCATGGCGAGCCTCCTGAAGTTCCCACCGAAGTATCTTTCACCCCACACCTTGGCGCTTTCATAGGTGCTGACGCCGCCGACCACCCTATTCACGCCGAAGTCCAGGTCCCGATAGTTGGAGTATGCGGCCCTGGGGTTCTTGGTCACGAACGGCGCCATGAAGTCATAGAGGCCATTGATCCAGTTGAGCGCACTACTAGTGTTTCCCCCGGCCCCATTGTCGCCGTTCCAGAACTCGACGTACTGGATGTTGTAGAGGACGCCGGCACGGTGTGGGAACGGCGTGTCAGCGTCGGCGATGTTGCCCATTCTTCCCCCGTGTGGCTCGAGGATGAGCTGCCCCTGCGCGGCACCGTTGGGCCAGGCGAAGATCTTCTGCCACGTGTCCTTGGTGAGGGCTTTCTTGACGTAGTCGGACTTGTTCTTGACGAAGGGGCCCAGGGTCATGCTCCGGTTGAGCAGGAGCGCCTCCATCGGCGCGTTGTTGCTGGCGTCGCCGAAGTATATGCGCGCCACGTACTGCAGCCAGGTCATCTCCCGGCAGTCGGCGCGCGTCACTCCGAGCTCCGGGAAACGGTCGTGCAAGGTGCGCACCATGGTGCTGCAGTTGCCGAGGTACAGGGACTGGAAGTTGGCCTGACGCCTCTGCACGACCACCCGGACGCTGAGGTCGTCCGGGAGCGCCGGGGCCACCGTCTGCCACTTGGTCACCGCGGCGACCGCGCGCTGGCGCATGGTTCTGGTGACGCTGAAGAACGTGACCTTAGGCGGGACCGGTACGAGTCTCACCTTCCACGACAGCACGATGCCGAAGCTCGCGCCGCCGCCGCCGCGGATGGCCCAGAAGAGTTCGTCCCCCATCGCCTTCCTGTTCGGTAAGAGGTTGCCGTTGGCGTTGACGATGGCGGCGTCGACGATGTTGTCGGCGGAGAGGCCGTACTTGCGCATCATGAGGCCGACGCCGCCGCCGCTGAAGTGGCCACCGACGCCCACGGTCGGGCACACGCCCGCGGGAAAGCCCAGCCATGGCGCCGCCTTGACGACGGCGTAGTAAAGCTCTCCGAGTGTCGCGCCAGATTCAACCCACGCGGTGGCCCTACGCGGGTCTACGTGCACGGCATGGAGCTTGACCAGGTCGACCACGGCGAACACCTCGGGGAGCTGGGACCGGTACGAGAGGCCCTCGTTGTCGTGCCCGCCGCTGCGCACGCGGAGGCGCACGCTGTGGCGGCGCCCGCAGCACACGGCGGCCTGGACGTGCCACGGGTCGGTGGGCGTCACGATGCAGAGCGGGGGGCTCGCCGTCGCCGGCCCCACGAGCTTGGCGTTCCGGATGGACGACACCAGGAGAGGCTTGAACGACGGCGACCTCGGCGTGAGCAGGAGCTGGCTGGGGACGTGGGTAGAGAGGCACCGGAGGAAGCCTTTGGCTTTGGAGGAAGACGACGCCACGGACGGGGCCGGCAAGTAGAGAACCAGGAAGCAAACTGTGAGCACGCGAGCTACGTGAGTGGATGGCACCGCCATTTCTGCCGGCCACTCGAATGCTTCTGTCCTAGATTAACCTCGTTATATAGGGCACGGGGGATGAGATCATGATTACACATTTATGTCCTCGTTATCTTGAAGAGCCGGTTAATTTCATGCATGCATGGCCATCCTTTTGATTAGTAAAGCAGTAAATTAATGGACACGGCGATTTGGGTACCCGAAAAACATTTTTTTCAAATGTCAAAAAATTCAAAATAAATTTTTTGCATGTAGTCCAACACATTTCAAGTCAGCACAAAAAGTTACGCGAAGAAAAAAACTTTTTTTGTAACCTATGCAAAAAAGACAAATTCGGACATACCGAAATGTACATATACGTGTCGAAATTTTGTCTTTTTTGTACAGGTTGCTAAAAAGGTTTTTTCACCATGCCAATTTTTGTGCTAACACATCACGCTGTAACGTACATCCGGATTTTTTTCTGAAATTTTTTGACATTCTAAAAAAAAAACCAAAAATAAATTACCTAATGGGTGCATCTAGACCCACCACCGGTTTGAATATCCGTAAATTAATGATCCCTTAAAATTAGTACTACTCCGCACTACTCTAGGAACTGAATGCTGCGGTGTAAAGTAAAGATAAGACGCTCCCCAAATCAAGGAGTAGAAGACTTCTATTTTTTTTTACAGGAAGACTTCTAAAAACTACTCGTAATAATAAAAAGAAGAATAAGGTAAAAACGCAGACGCACTTATGAGGGCCGGCCCAAGAGAGGAGCCATTAAGGCCGGTGCTTCTGTGTGGTGGATCGAGAACAAGAACCTCGGCCTCTTCCATTTATCAGGTCCAATTTCTTTGAACTTTTTTGTATAGGGTAACTAAGTGCATTTATTATTTTTCTATCTCAACATGCAAACTATCCACATCATCCATGTTATTAGCCAATCAATTGTCCATGTCATTTCCACTAATACTTTTTTTGAGGGACATTTCCACCAATACTTATTAATATACGCATCATACATTCCTCCAACCATCTAATAGTTCACATTAACAATATATAATACACACACAATTCATGTCTATGAAAATTTAGTATATTGAATATGACCAACTGATTTTCGTATATTCATTTAATATGTTATACCTTTTATACCATTTTATTTACACAATATAGTTTCTAAAGTGATACCCGCTGCAACGCGCAGGATATCTTCGAGTTTTATTTATACGGCCTATACTCTCCAGCGGTTAGTTCCTCTACCTTTTAGGCTCTCTTTTTTGCTTGAATTTATAGATTTTTTGCATACCTTGTATTTATATCTGATTCCTTTATTCCTTGAATCATAATATTTGAAACATACTTTTTATTACATTTTAGTTTTGATTTTTTCCTTGCCAAGAGACATGTCCCCCTCCTCATGCAGTCGGTGGTGAGCGCGATACTCGATAATTCACAAGCTAGGCCAATGGTAAGTGCGGTGTGAAGCGTTGCGGGGATACATATATTGGGAGGCGATGAGCATGAGAAGGTGGATGGCGACCACTAGTTTCATAACAGGCAGATGATGCTACTACCTATCTTGATTAGGAAGTGAGCAGATGTAAACTGACCTAGCTATTAGAATAGGTAATGTAAAGGTGAATAAATAAGCCACATTTGAGCATATTGTAGTTGATAGTAATGTGGTCAGCTAAAAGTTTGATGACTTATCTGAATATGGTCATGGTTAGTTTCATGCAATATTGTTTTGGTGGTCGACCGCTAAGCACCTGATTAATGTCGTGACTCCTGCGTAGTGAACCCCCATGGTCGTGTGTGTTATGCCAGCAAGGACTTCAAATGCCTTCAGACTCTTACTAGTGCACTCAACCAGATAGATGCCAATCACCATGAAGATGGCGATTCCCATTCTCCCACAAGCGATCTACGAATCACTCTAACATGTGAGGCACTCCATAAGTTTTTGCACACTCGGGATAGTTCCTTGATTTGGAGTTAGAGTTAAGAAGCTGGGGATATTCTTTCATTTCTACAAAGGGGTGATCTTTCCATGTTTAATTGAAAAAGAAATAGAGACACTGAAGTGGGTAGGGGAGGGATTTTCACACATGGCACGCGCGCGTACTCTAAACCAAACTAGACTAGGAGTTCTCCTTCACCAAATCGACGGCGTAACTTTGAATTCGTGACCAAGTGAACTCACTGTGAATGAACGTGTCGAGTAGTTGGTAGTGTGCGCGCGTAGCAAACAAGGAATTTCTCAAACTGGTAGGGAGAAGACATCAATAAATCTTGTCAGTACCTGGTTAAATGGGGCAAAATATGCTTGACTAAACAGACCTAGAGGATTAGGAGCGATCGACTTAAGAGAACCAAACAAGGCCCAATTGTTGAAAAACATGTATTACTCTCTGGTAGTATTGATTTGGAATGCATGTCATTCAGATGGATCTCTTCACGTATGCCATCGGTACAGGGGGTTAATTTTTGTGGAAGAATTGTATGTATCATTACGAAGAACTTAAAAGCCTTGTCAGCTGCACAAGTGGTTCTGGTAATAGTATTCTAACATGGTGTGATAAATGGCAAGCTAGCAAATTGTCCAACAATCCTTCCCAAAACTTCATCATGTGCAGAAATAAAATGATCACACATTGTAGTACAAGGATTGTCAGTGAGGATAATATTCATTGCATGTTTCACCTTCACTATCCAGCATTGCTGCCAAACAATGCATTGATTTGCATAATGCTCTTCTATCCAATAGCATCCCCGATAATCCATGTTCTTGGCATTTCCCTTGGAAAAGTAATAAATAATGCGCCAAGAAATTCTATTTGGCAATCAGCAATCAACTTATTTCATCACCTCCTGTGAGAAGGATCTAGAAATCATGTTACCTAAAAAAGAATCTTCTAGCTCTTGATCCACTTAATATTAGATATCTCATGCCAAGGGAATACTTCAATGTTGAGAATTCTAGATGTGTTCTCTATGACGATTCCAATAGTGCCAATGATGAGAATAATACTTATTTGTTTCATATTTATGACTAGTACGCTCCATTTCCGTATTCTTATTTGGGCACTATTCCCTCGCTCCAAAATATGGCTACGGTCATGTTTCCACTACTATTCGACTTTACTTGCTCCTGATGAACCATATAATTAAATACCGTTCCCGATCAGATGACACACAATGCTTATATAGCATTATAATATTATCGTTGTCTATGCTGACACTGCCATAAAGATTGCAATTGTATCTGAAACCGACTTATGTCCAGTCCTTAGAATTTTCCCATGATAACATGTAAACCGTAAAGAAAGTCCAAGTCAATATTGTTGAATGGCCATTTGTGTCAATGATACGTCTCAAACGTATCTATAATTTCTGATGTTCCATGTTGATATTATACCAATTGTTACATGTTTTACATACACTTCATAGCATTTTTATGCATTTTCTGTGACTAACCTATTAACAAGATGACACAGTGTCAGTTCCTATTTTCTGCTGTTTTTGTATTCCAGAAAAGCTAGTCTGGAAATATTCTCGGAATTGGACGAAACTTGGACAGGACCTCCTATTTTTCAACACGCACACGGAGTCCAAAGGAGAGACGGAGGGGGGCCGCGAGCCAGCCACACCATGGGGCGGCGCGGCCCCACCCTCTGCCGCGCCGTGGGGTGGTGTGGGCCCCACGGGCGTCTCAGCCGCCGCCCTTTCGCCTATTTATTCATCTTCATGGGAAAACCCTAGACACCCAGCCATTATCCACGAAAAGTTCCAGAGACGCCGCCGCCGTCAACCCTAGCTCGGGAGGGTTCAGAACTCTTCCCGGCACCCTGCCGGAGAGGGGAATCATCACCGGAGGGCTCTACATCACCATGCCTGCCTCCGGAGTGATGCGTGAGTAGTTCATCTTGGACTACGGGTCCATAGCAGTAGCTAGATGGTTGTCTCTCCACTTTATGCTATCATGTTTAGATCTTGTGAGCTGCCTATCATGATCAAGATCATCTTATTGTAATGCTACATGTTGTGTTTGCTGGGATCCGATGAATATTGAATACTATGTCAAGTTGATTATCAATCTATCTTATATGTTATTTATGATCTTGCATGCTTTCCGTTACTAGTAGATGCTTTGGCCAAGTAGATGCTTGTAACTCCAAGAGTAGTATTTATGCTAGATAGTGGGTTCATGCCTCCGGTAATCTGGGAGAGTGACAACAACTTCTAAGATTGTGGATGTGCTGTTGCCACTAGGGATAAAATAACCGATGCTTAGCTTAAGGGTGCGCCGTTAGGTCTAATGCATTTGTTTACATTACGCACATTACTTAATGCGATTATCCGTTGCTTGCAACTTAATACCAACGGGGAACTCGGTATGACAACCTGGAGGTGGATTATTAGTCATAGACGCTGTTGGATAACGGTCTATGTATTTTGTCGTAATGCCCACATGAATATCATAGTAATCATCATGTCATATATATGCATTGTCATGCGCTCAATATTTTGTCAATTGCCCAGCTGTAATTTGTTCACCCAGCATGTTAGTTATCTTTTATGGAGAGACACCACTAGTGAACTGTGGACCCCGGTCCATTCTTTTACACTGATAATACAACCAACTGCAATCATTGTTCCTTTTCATTCTCTGCAATTTACTACTGTTTTCCACACCATACGTTTAATCCTTTGTTTTCAGCAAGCCGGTGAGATTGACAACCTCACTGTTTCGTTGGGGCAAAGTAGTTTGATTGTGTTGTGTGCAGGTTCCACGTCAGCGCGCCACTGACAACCTTCAGAAGTGATTTCTTGCTCCTACTGGTTCGATTAAACCTTGGTTTCATACTGAGGGAAACTGCTGCTACACTGCTTCATACCTTCCTCTTGGGGTCTCCCAACGAACGTGTGATCCACGTCATCAAGCAATTTTTCTGGCGCCGTTGCCGGGGAGCAAGAGGATTTCTGCAAGGGGAGTTTCACGCTTCCAATCTCTTTACTTTGTTATTGTCTTGCTTAGTTTATTTTTATCTTAGTCTTGTTTGCTTTATTTATCAAAAACACAAAAAAATTAGTTACTTGCATTTACCTTATTTCGGTTTACTTTCTTTTTATTTCATCATGCTTCTCCCTAAGTTTACTTTAAAAGATATACCGGTGGGAAGTGGGTCTATCATTGGAAGAGATAACATTGAAGAATTCTTTAGTCATGTTAGTAGACTTAAAGATTTTGAAGACAGATCCTTGGTAGAACTTGCCCCTAATTATGAAATTGCTGCTGCCTCTTTGGTTCACATGTTGGAAGCTAGGTTTGTTAATCTTAATCCTATAATGCAGCAAATGTTTCTTAAACTTCATGATATGAAAGAGGGTGAAAAGAAAGATTTTGTTTTAGAAACTCTTCTTAAAGAATTTGGTGATGTTGCTGGGGAGGCTAGAAAAGTTTTCATTCGTTATAAGATGCTTGGCTATTTTATTGATATTGCTAATACACTTGAGAAGCTTGAAAAAGATAGGCTTAAGTACACTAATGAACCCAATTATGAGGGAGAAGTCAAAATACCAATACCTTTTAAGCTTGTAGGAATGCATGAGGCACTAGAAAAGAATTTTGATTGGATTGTTCCTGAAAATTTATTTGATGAGGATAGTGTGCCTAAAAGTAATGAAAGAGGAGTTTCTGAAACTTATATAGATAAGATACAATGCATTGTTGAGAAAACTTCCAACCTTTCTATTGATGCTTCTTCACTTGGAAACACTTGATTCTTACTTTCTGCGCCTAGCTGAAAGGCGTTAAAGAAAAGCGCTTATGGGAGACAACCCATTATTTTATTTCTGCAATTTTTCTTTTCTTTTTGAGTCAAGGAGTTGTTTACTTCTGTAACAATTCCTTTGTATCTTTATTTTATCGCATTGTTGTGCCAAGTAGCCTCTAATAGGAAGATGATGCTAGATTTGGATTTCTGCGCAGGAACAGATTTCTGCTGTTCACCGTTTTACTTCTGTAAAATCACAGAAAAATTATTTAAATCTGCAAATTTTTGTGCGTGATCCTCAGATATGTACGCATCTTTCGTTAGTTTTGTTTTTCGATCTGAGCAACGTAAGTGCCTCGAAAAAATTCGTCTTTACAGACTGTTCTGTTTAGACAGATTCTGTCTTTTATTTTTCGCATTCTCTCTTTTACTAGTGTTGAGTGGAATTCTTTTTTAGGGTGAAGAGCTTCACATAACATCAGTGGCAGTAGTTAATGTTAAAAGTAACGGTCATGTTTGTGTCCTTATAGAACATGTGAGTTTTTGATTGTGCACTAACCCTCTAATGAGAATTACTCTGAGTTTGGTGTGGCGGAAGTTTTCAAGGGTCAAGAGAGAAGGATGATATAATGTGATCAAGAAGAGTGAAGAGCTTAAGCTTGGGGATGCTCCCATGGATCACCCCAGCATATTTCAAGAAGACTCAAGCGTCTAAGCTTGGGGATGCCCAAGGCATCCCCTTCTTCATCAGCAACTTATCAGGTCATCTCTAGTGAAACTATATTTTAATTCTTTCACATCATATGTGCTTTACTTGGAGCGTCTGTGTGCTTTTATTTTCAGTATTTTATTTTTCTTATGGTCAACTTGATTGGACCCTAGCATTCTTGATTGGGAGAGAGACACGCTCCGCTTTTTCATATGAATACTCCTATTCTTCACTTATACTTGTTGAGTATTCTTATCTAGCTATTGCTATGCTTTTAGCTCCTGTTTTGCATGCATCTCTTATTCAGAGCTGTTAGTTCTTTTAAAGAAAGTACTCTCTTGCTTCACTTATAATTGTTTGGAGAGTTTATGTTGAAATAAATTGATTGGTGTTTGGTTGGAACAGAAAATGTTGCATGTGGTAGATGGTATAATGGAAAAAGCTTACATATTCTTGTAGATCACTGTATTGGATAATTTGATACTTGTCAATTGTTTTGAGTTATCAAGTAGTTCATGTTTAAGCTTTTGTATCATGTAGTTAAAACCTATTAATGAAGAACTACCGTAAAGCTCGTTGAAATTTGGTTTGCATGATTGGTATCTCTAAGGTCTAGATATTTTCTAGTAAAAGGGTTTGGTTAACAAGGAAGACAGTGTAGAGTCTTATAATGCTTGCAATATGTTTTCATATAAGTCTTGCTGTGTCGGTTGATATCCTGTGTTTGCTTCAAATAACCTTGCTAGCCTAAACTCTGTACTGAGAGGGAATGCTTCTCGTGCATCCAAAACCTTGAGCCAAAATCCATGCCATCTGTGTCCACCATAACTACCTATATGTGGTATTTCCTTGCCATTCCAAGTAAATTTTTCATGTGCTACCTTTAAACTATTCAAAAATTATTACTCCTATTTTGTGTCAATGTTTACCAAGCTCATGAGGACGGGGTGGATGTCTTTATGTCAACTGTCAAACAGACTTTACCACCGGACTAGCGGCATATACATCCGCTTATCCATTAATTTTGCAAAAAGAGCTGGCAAATGGGGTGCCCAGTCCCAATTAATTACAACTTTAACCGCTTAATTCTCTTCACATTTTTGCCCTGATTTATCAGTCAAGCAATGACAAACAGTGAAATATCTGCATGTGTAAACAAAAGAGAAGAGGGATGATCTGCCTTGCTGGTAGAAATAACGTCCTTCATGGGAGCCGCTCTTAAAAGTCTGGTTGGCAGGGGTCATATTGTACTTTCCATTTTCTGATTCGTTGACAATTAACAAACACCTCTCAAAACTTATTTTTACTCTCTATATGATTTCAAAAACTTAAAAAGCTCTAGCACATGATTTAATCCCTGCTTCCCTCTGCGAAGGGCCTTTCTTTTACTTTTATGTTGAGTCAGTTTTCCTACTTCTTTCTATCTCAGAAGCAAACACTAGTGTCAACTTTGGTGCAACAATTTTTATATGCTTGTATATTGCACTTATTATATTGCTTTGTGTTGACAAATATCCATGAGATATATATGTTGAAAGTTGAAAGCAATTGCTGAAGCTTAAATCTTCCTTTGTGTTGGTTAAATACCTTTTACTTAGAATCTATTGCTTTATGAGTTAACTCTTATGCAAAACTCTTTGATGCTTGTCTCGAAAGTACTATTCATGAAAAGTTTTTGCTTATATGATTCAGTTGTTTGCTCATTATCTACTTGCTAGCAAACTATAGACCATTGACCTGGATCACTTCATTCATAACATGTGCTTTACAATACTATTTGATCAAGATTATGATTGTAGCATGTCACCTCAGAAATTATTTTGTTTTTATCGTTTTACCTACTCGAGGACGAGTAGAACTAAGCTTGGGGATGCTTGATACGTCTCAAACGTATCTATAATTTCTGATGTTCCATGTTGATATTATACCAATTGTTACATGTTTTATATACACTTCATAGCATTTTTATGCATTTTCTGGGACTAACCTATTAACAAGATGCCACAGTGCCAGTTCCTGTTTTCTGCTGTTTTTGTATTCCAGAAAAGCTAGTCTGGAAATATTCTCGGAATTGGACGAAACTTGGACAGAACCTCCTATTTTTCCAACACGTACACGGAGTCCAAAGGAGAGACGGAGGGGGCCGCGAGCAGCCACACCATGGGGCGGCGGGCCCCCCCTCCGCGCCGTGGGGTGGTGTGGGCCCACGGGCTCTCCAGCCGCCGCCCTTTCGCCTATTTATTCATCTTCACGGAAAACCCTAAACACCCGAGCCATTATCCACGAAAAGTTCCAGAGACGCCGCCGCCGTCAACCCTAGCTCGGGAGGGTTCAGAAGCTCTTCCCGGCACCCTGCCGGAGAGGGGAATCATCACCGGAGGGCTCTACATCACCATGCCTGCCTCCGGAGTGATGCGTGAGTAGTTCATCCTTGGACTACGGGTCCATAGCAGTAGCTAGATGGTTGTCTCTCCACTTTATGCTATCATGTTTAGATCTTGTGAGCTGCCTATCATGATCAAGATCATCTTATTGTAATGCTACATGTTGTGTTTGCTGGGATCCGATGAATATTGAATACTATGTCAAGTTGATTATCAATCTATCTTATATGTTATTTATGATCTTGCATGCTTTCCGTTACTAGTAGATGCTTTGGCCAAGTAGATGCTTGTAACTCCAAGAGTGAGTATTTATGCTAGATAGTGGGTTCATGCCTCCGGTAATCTGGGAGAGTGACATAACTTCTAAGATTGTGGATGTGCTGTTGCCACTAGGGATAAAATAACCGATGCTTAGCTTAAGGGTGCGCCGTTAGGTCTAATGCATTTGTTTACATTACGCACATTACTTAATGTGATTATCCGTTGCTTGCAACTTAATACCAACGGGGAACTCGGTATGACAACCTGAGGTGGATTATTAGTCATAGACGCTGTTGGATAACGGTCTATGTATTTTGTCGTAATGCCCACATGAATATCATAGTAATCATCATGTCATATATATGCATTGTCATGCGCTCAATATTTTGTCAATTGCCCAGCTGTAATTTGTTCACCCAGCATGTTAGTTATCTTTTATGGAGAGACACCACTAGTGAACTGTGGACCCCGGTCCATTCTTTTACACTGATAATACAACCAACTGCAAACATTGTTCCTTTTCATTCTCTGCAATTTACTACTGTTTTCCACACCATACGTTTAATCCTTTGTTTTCAGCAAGCCGGTGAGATTGACAACCTCACTGTTTCGTTGGGGCAAGTAGTTTGATTGTGTTTGTGCAGGTTCCATCAGCGCGCCACTGACAACCTTCAGAAGTGATTTCTTACTCCTACTGGTTCGATTAAACCTTGGTTTCATACTGAGGGAAAACTGCTGCTACACTGCTTCATACCTTCCTCTTGGGGTCTCCCAACGAACGTGTGATCCACGTCATCAGTCAACATCACAAACAAGTCATATGAGAAAATGTATAACACTTTTGTTCCCTTTTCGCATAACTAATGTACGTTTTACAAATTTTTGTTTATTTAATATACACAACTTATCAACAAAGCAAATATATCTTTTTTAGAATACAAAACAAATATATCGTAGTATTTATATTTTATGTTATATTACATCGGATCTAATTTTTTTTTTTTGGAATTGAGGAGCCTCGCTCCCGATTTCATTTCATAGGAAAAAACCAATAATACATTGTTCATAAATTCAAACCACTCCAGCCTCGAAATCAGCTACCTCAAAGCTCCCCCTCTTGCTGAAAACTTATTACAAACTGTTCCTTCACAGACTAAAAAAACTTAGCGTTGAAGCTCTAACAAAGTTCAGAAACCGAAAGCTACTCACTAAACTACTACAACCTCTTCCCAAACTTTTCTTTTACCAAACGCCACCTGCTCTTTCAGAGTTCTTTTCCTCCTTTAGCCTTCTATCCTCAACACCATAGGAGCCCAGCCGCTTCGCTTGCTGAAGATTTCAGCTGCCACTTGCAACAGCGCCTTTGCTCCTTTGCGCTGCAAACCTCGTGGCCCTCTGATCTGAAGAGGTACCCAAAAATTCAACCAGTGTGCCGCTTTAGCAATTACACAAGTAGGATCATAAGCGAAAACTTTATCAAAGCAAGCTGCATTTCTTGTTTTCCACAACGCCCAAATAACAGCCGCTACACCTACTGCTGCTATGCCCCTCATACTTCCAGGGAAACTATATACTCAACTGATCAAATCTGAAACTGAACTAAATTCTGTACGAACATCAAAAGCACATTGCACCACCCCCCAAGCATAAGAAAAAGAAAATAAAACCACCACACAATTCGACATAGCCTAAATATAAAAGGGATCGTCCCTACTTATCTTGCTGAAAAAGTACTGCAATATTCCTTGCTCACTCCGTCATATCGCCTCTCGTCCTATTCCTTGCTCGAGGAATACACACCTGGCCTACCATATGTGCACGCGGCCCGCAGCCCTTGTTATATACGGATCATGCATATTTTTTATATGTATTATCGTCGAATGTTATTAATGTGTA
This sequence comes from Poa pratensis, assembly GCA_947311845.1. Taxonomy (NCBI): domain Eukaryota; kingdom Viridiplantae; phylum Streptophyta; class Magnoliopsida; order Poales; family Poaceae; genus Poa; species Poa pratensis. The sequence continues at coordinate 2,722,902 of CAMZMU010000128.1, read as the reverse complement.
CTATACGCGAGTCCTCTTTTCAACGTGAAATCTAACAAAATGTCTTCCCGCAAAAAAAAATCTAACAAAATGTCTATCCACGGCCCAGCCACATTCACCCCGTATTTATTTCATATTTATGACCAGTAGGCTCCATTTCCACATTTGTATTTGTGCACTATCACCGTTGGCTCCAAATCTGAGGAAGGGTTATGATTTTTAACAGTACTATTCGACCGTCTGGCAGGAATTCTAGAAGACGTCGGATCCCTGATAGATATAAATGATAGGTGACTTTTGGAATTTATGGGGGATAAGCAAAAAAGGCATGGCGGCTTGTCTCACCGATATTATTAAAGACCATGGTCTGGATTTTATTTGCCTTATGGAGACAATGAAAAGTGAATATAATGAAAAGTTTTTTCAAAGGTTTGATCCTTCTGACCTCTTTTTTTTGGAAATGGCTTCCTTCAACTGGTAAATCTGGTGGTATTTTGGTGGGTGTGCGAAAAGAATCCTTGGATGTATCGGCGGTGAGAGTTGGAAAACATCTAGTCCAATTTAACCTTTGGGACGAAAAGAAAAAGTGCCAATGGGCTCTGCTGGCTGTTTATGGCCCAGGTCATGAGGAATTAAAGGACGAGTTCCTTGCTGAAATGGCAGCATGGTGTAATATGGTGAGCAAGCCCTATATTATTGGAGGAGATTTCAATATCATCAGAAATTGTGGAGAAAAAAAATAAAAAAACTCCTTTGCCTCACTCCCCGAGTACCTTTAATTCTGTGATCTAGGTGCTGGGGTTGCGTGAGATTCATATGACAGGTGGAAAATTCACCTGGTCTAACAATCAAAATCCCCTACTCTTGTGAAACTTGATAGAGTTTTAATGTCTCCTTGCTGGGAAGCTATTTTCCCCCTGGTGTCGGTAAGAAAAGTAGTGAGAGACTTATCTGATCACAATATTTTGTTGCTAGATTCGGGTTGTGGAAGTATAACCCGGGCAAAGAATAAATTCAGATTTGATGTTGACTGGTTTAAACACGATGATTTCCTAAGTGAGGTGGGAAAAATCTGGGGAAGAAGAGTTGATAGCTCTGACCCCATTGATATTATCAACATTAAGATGAAATGTTTTAAAAAGTTTTTCAAAGGATGGGGTGCTAATAAGTTTGGTCATTTAAAGAAAACTAAAAAAGAATTAAAGTTGGAGCTAGAAAATCTCAAACTCCTGGAAGAGGAGGGTGAGTTGTCTGTTGAACAGATGTTAAGGCAGCATGAAATTAATAGTTTCCTCCTCGAAATTTTAGCTGCGGAAGAGTTGTATTGGTTTCTACGCTCAAACGAAAAATGGCTCCTTCAAGGTGATAACAATACTAGCAATTTCCATAGAATTGCGAATGGGAAGAGAAGGAAACATACCATGCACTCGCTGACTGATGGTGATATTCTCATAGAGGGTACTGATAACCTCTTGAAACATGCTAGGAATATTACAAGGATTTGTTTGGTCCGGCTCCTGGAAATTTATTTAGTTTTTCTGCTGACTTATGGGGTGCTCATGAAAAGCTAGATGATATAGATAATGAAACTCTCATTAAGCCTTTTTCAGTGGATGAAATTAAGAAAGCATTATTCTCCATGAAAATCAATAAGGCTCCAGGGCCTGATGACATCCCAGTTGAATTTTTTCAACACTGCTAGGAGATTGTGAAAAATGATATTATGTACACGTTTGAGTGTTTTCATAAAGGAGAACTGGATGTTCAACACCTCAATTACGGGGTTATTACTTTGCTGCCTAAGCTGAGCGATGCCAATAAGATTCAACAGTTTAGACCTATCCGTTTGTTGAGGTGTATATACAAACTCATTACTAAAACTCTGTGTTTACGTTTAGACCCCTTGGCTAATAAGCTTTTTAGTGTGCAGCAAAATGCTTTCATTAAAAATAGGAATATCACGGATGGTATTATGGCTCTGCATGAGATTATGCATCATACTCATGTTAAGAAACAAGTGGGGGTGATTTTAAAACTCGATTTCGAGAAAGCTTATGATAAAGTGAATTGGATTTTCTGTTACAATGTTTTAGAAAAAGGGGTTTCTCAGAGCATTTTTGCATTTGGGTGCGACAGATTCTTCATAATGGGACAGTGTCTATTAAGATTAATGATGAGATGGGACCCTCTTTTCAAAGTGTGAAAGGGGTCCGTCAGGGGGATCCCTTGTCCCCTTTCTTTTTTAATATGGTGGGGGACACTAGTACAGAACGACACATCGAAAACGGGACAAAAACCCCATCGGCAACGGAGAAAGGGTCCGTGTCCCCGACCCTGTCACTGATGTGAAGAGCTCAATGTCAACGGAGGTGATAAAACCGTTGCCCCTAACATGGGCAACGGTTGTTATATTTGATCGTCACTGATACGTTTCACATTAGACACGGAGTTTTTCAAATCACCGTTTCTAATAAGGGTTACAGGAAAAAAAAACAAGGTGACGGGCTGTGCCGTCGATGGAGCCCCGCTCCATGCGACTAGACGGCCGCCCGGTCATCACCGTATTCCTGTACGCCCTGCTTTACAAAAGTTCATCAGTGCGCGTGGCTGGAGCTCTGCTCATATGTCTTCACGGCCGCCAAATGAACATCTACTGTCTTCATCCTGCTGCGCAAAATGTACTGTTCCTGGTGACGGCACCGTGTATGGAGCCCCGCTCCTAGGTCTTCACGGCAGCAGCATCGTCACCAAGCATCCACCAAGCCCTTGACACAATGAATATTTTTTGTTAAAAACAACAAACAAAGCTAATAAACAGAACCAATAAGCAGTAAACAAAGCAAAATGTAGTGGGATAAACAGCTAACAGAGCAAACGGAGCTAAATAAGTAGCTAACATAGCAAATACATAGCTGAACAGAGCTAACTAACAGAGCAAACCGAGCTAAATAAGTAGCTAACATAGCAAATACATAGCTAAACAGAGCTAACTAACAGAGCAAACCGATAAAAATAATTAAGTAGCTAACAGAGCAAATACATAGCTAAACAGAGCTACAAAACAGAGCAAACGGAGCTAAATAAATACTCTAACAGAGCAAACCGAGCTAAATAATTAAGTAGCTAACAGAGCAAATACATAGCAAAACAGAGCTACAAAACAGAGCAAACCAAGCTAAATAAACACTCTAACAGAGCAAATACATAGCTAAACAGAGCTAACTAACAGAGCAAACCGATCGAAATATTTAAGTAACTAACAGAGCAAATACATAGCTAAACAGAGCTACAAAACAGAGCAAACGGAGCTAAATAAATACTCTAACAGAGCTAACTAACAGAGCAAACCGACCTAAATAATTAAGTAGCTAACAGAGCAAATACATAGCTAAACAGATCTACAAAACAGAGCAAACCAAGCTAAATAAATACTCTAACAGAGCAAATACATAGCTGAACAGAGCTAACTAACAGAGCGAACCGATCTAAATAATTAAATAGCTAACAGAGCAAATACATAGCTAAAAAGAGCCACAAAACAGAGCAAACGGAGCTAAATAAATACTCTAACAGAGCAAATACATAGTAAAAAGAGCGGTCATTTACCTTAGTCGAGGCGGGGTCACTTTCCGTCGCGGATTGCGTCCCAGGCGTCGGCGCCAGAGCCACTGCCAGAGGAGACGTTAGAGGAGATCTCATCCTGCTCGAACACCGGAGCGTCCTCCTCCTCCTCCTCCTCATCGTCCTCCTCCGCCGCCGCCGCCACCGCTGCCACCGCCGCATCTGGCCCAGGGCCCTGGCCAGGGAGAAGAGAGCGGTCTATGGCCGCCTGGAGCTGTGTCTGGAACAACGCCTCCTCGGCGGCTTCTATCGCGTGCTCGGCGGCCGAGATGCGGATAGCTCTCTGCATCGCAGACGCCCGAATGACACCGTCGGCACGCTCGCGCTCAAAGACGGCGTGAGAAAGGAGGAGACCGACCTCTAGATCCTCGTCCTCATCGTCCGAGGAGGACAAGATCCGGGCATCGGTGGCCGCCGCCGCCGTGGATCCGGATGGGATTTGACGGCTCCGAATGAACTGGCGACCGCGGTCGCCGGGGATCTCGCCCCAGTTGTAGGGGAGATCCGGGCTGCGCCTCGGAGGGTGGGAGGAGGAAGATGCTCCATCCTGACTTTCGTCGGCGCCGGAGGGGTTCGCCATCGATGGGTAAAGTAGGAGGAGAGCGTGTGCGTCTAGGGTTAGGAACTGGGGAGAGTGAGAATGAGAGTGAGATACACTAGAGTGGGAGATATTAATACCGGCACCGCTTAATGGGACTTCACATGGGAAACGGAGATAGACCGATCTCCGTTTCTGATGTGGTCATATAAGCAACGGAGATATTATTTCCTCCGTTGCCCATATATGACCAACGGAGCTGTTTTCCGCCTTCGTTACCATTGTGTCGGGCCCATCGAATGACTAGCGCGCGCGCACTCGCGGAACTCATTCTTCCGTCGCCTAATTCTTGCCGTTGCCATAGAGGGGTATCCGATGTGTCGTTCTGTACTAGTGGGAGGTTTTAACTAAGATGGTGCTTGAGGCACAGAAAAATGGTCTCCTGATGGGTTTGGCTCCTGACCTAGTGGAAAAGGGGGTGGCTATATTATAGTATGCTGACGATACTGTCTTATGTATTTCTCATGATCCTGAGAAGGCTATCAACTTGAAAATGTTGCTTTATATGTTTGAACTGATGTTTGGCCTTAAAATCAATTTTATGAAAAGTGAAGTAATTACAATTGGCAGGGATGCCAAAGTTACAGCCTTTTACGCTGAGATGTTTCAATGTCAAGTGGGGTCTTTACCATTGAAATATTTGGGGGTGCCGGTTACTTTCAGTCACCTGAAAAATGTTGACTGGGATTTTGTGGATGAAAAGTTTATTAAAAGGCTGGCTGCCTGGATTTGCGCCAATGCCTCCTCTGGGGGTAGATTAACCCTTTTACAGTCTTGTTTATCTGGCATTCCATTATATTATCTCTCAATGTTCTTGTTTAACAAGACCTTTATCGAGAAGTTGACCAAGCATATGAGAAAAAAAATCTGGGAAGGTATAAATGGGAAGAAAAAATATCATCTAGTAAGATGGAAAAGGATATGTAAATCCAAAAAGAAGGGAGGCCTTGGGGTCATGGACCTTCAGAAAATTAGAATCCCAGGATGGGTTATGGCAGCAAATTGTGCGGGCTACAAGTCTGTGACAGATGTCAAGACTAGAGTGAATGACTCGCCATGCTGGAAAGGAATTATGAAAGTCAGGGATATTTACCTGGCGGGTAGAGGTATTAAGCTAAATAATGGCTCTATCACGCGGTTTTGGAAGGATCCATGGGTGGATAAGACTCCATTAATGCAATCCTTTCCTATGCTTTATAACATTTGTCAGAATCCTGACATTACTTTCGGGAAATGTAGGGCATAAAACTTTGTTATACCCTTTAGAAGAAGGCTTTTCCCTCAGTTAGCTGAACAACTTGAGACTATTTTACAAAAAGCTCGTAGTGTGAATCTGTCGGATACCGATGATTCGATCTTTTGGAAACTAAATGCTAGTAAAAAGTTTTCAACAAGGTCGGTTTACAAGTACCTGGAGAAACCTTTATCTGGTCCATACTATAAATGGATTTGGGAAGACAAGCTCCCTCTCAAGACTAAAATCTTTTTGTGGCAAATTATGCAAGATGCTATTCTAACAAGAGATAACATGAAGATGAGGAAATGGCAGTGGAATCCCAATTGTTCTTTTTGTTTCCAGAGGGAAACAAGAAATCATCTCCTGTTTGAGTGTGAGGTTTCTAAAGTAGTTTGGAGTTGTGTGGGAGAGATCTTTCACACAGGCACTTGTCCGAGAAATGTGTGGCAATGCATATCTTGGTTTTATGCTTTCTAGCCAGGGGGAATTTTTTTTATTCCATTCTCCTTGCATCGATTTGTTGGGCCGTTTGGACAACACGTAACAAAGTTGCTTTTGAGAAGTATAGGCTGAAAACCCCTGTTACTATTGTGTTTACTGCTTGTTCCTTGCTGAAAAATTGGGCAGGGCTGTACGATGAAGAAGAGGGGGAGTTCATCAGGAATGGAGCGCAGCAGCTGGTGTGGAAGGCGATGGAGATTGCTGAGAGAAGCTCGGCGAACAGGCAAGCTACAACAGCGCCAGCACTTCTGAGGATCACTAGCAGCTAGGCTGCTGTGATTGTCGTCAAGTTGTGGTTTCTAAAAAGTTCCCCCTGCGTGGTGATGGGTTTGATGCCCCTGTTTCGAAATTAGAGTCTTGCTCTTCGAGCTGTTAGTGGTGCCTTGTGTGAGGCAGTGGTGAAACAGACGCCTGGGTGGTTTTTGAGTTTAGTTTCCTAGAACGTGTGTAGGATAGTTGCGAAATAAGGTGGTAACAGGTTTTTGCCCCGCAGGTCTGTTTTCGAGATCGAAAACAGTTCTCAGTGGGTTTCCTGTTACTGCCCCAACTCGCTTTCCCCTTTATCTCCTTCCTTGTGGTTTGTGTTCTGTAATCTGGATACTGTATTTCCGTTAAGCAATTAATGGAAAGGGGGATAGCCCGGTTGGAGACTATTCGACCGTATTCCCTCTGATTTCACAGCTGGTTGAATGAATATAATTAATCACCATTATTGATCATATAACAGGCCTAATGCCTATATAGCTATATAATATTATCCTTTTGTATGTTGAGGCTGCGATAAATACGGCAATTGTATCTGAAACCGACTCAGATCCATTCCTTAGAATTTTCCTCTCTCACCGTGCAAACAATAGAAAAAGTTCAAGTCAATATTGTTGAATGGACATTAGTGTCAATGCCACAAACAAGTTAGATGAGAAAATGGATACCAGTTTTCTTCCTTTTTTCCATATAAGTCGGGTACGTTTTACAAATCACGTATGTTTCTTTCATGTACATAACTAGCAGGGTGGCCCGCGCATTTGCGCGGCTAGAGTCACCAAGTTATTTTTTATATTAATTCTTTCTCGGATCATCGATCCTTATCTAATTGTTTTCAGTTAGTATTGCACTGATATTAATTCCTACTGTTTTGGAATTAGTTTTTTAATTTCCTTCATATTTTAAGTCATCCGATAGTACAATAGATTTTTGTCTCATCTTTTTGTCAGCAACACATGTCGAGGACTTTTTATTTTATGCTCATTTTGATTTATTGTACTTCCGCTGGTTCTATCTTTTGGTTCTTCAAGTAAGTTACATGTTTAACAAAACAATATATATGGTCATGTATGCACTCACTGTTCAACACAATGAAGATTACTAAATATTTGTTACATCTTCATCTCTATCATCCAACTACCACGTCTCAAGATTATCATCAGGCATAAATGGTTTTTTCACCACATTTTTTGTGTACCTAGGGTGTGATCGCAGAGCTTGAATCGAAAGATAGTATTCTCGTCCACATAATTTTTTTTATAAAGCTTTGGAACTTCCGTAACTTTTCCATCTAAGGAGTCCAAGAAGAAATATACTGGTGTACTGAGCATTTTTTTGGCATGTTCATCATAGAAAGAGCAACTTATGTATTATGATCACTAATTTTGAACCGAATAATGCGATACCTAGCAGCCGATTTTGTCAGTGTATGAAAAATCTGATAGTAAACACTGATGTCTGAGTCAATGTAGTATTGGCCATATGCAGTTCTTGCATTAATAATTATCACTTGATAAATCAGATTCTTTGATAGCATTTGTGTCGCATACATCACACGACACATACCACCGTTGAATATTTTCTTCGAAACGATCAATAGCTACTTTTGTGAACATAAAGTCCTAAAAGTCCATAGGAAAAAGTTAGCTCTTCAAAGAATATGGTATAACACACAACAATATCAAATACACTTGTAGGTCGTGGAGCATTGTACTGTATCATATTTTAGAAGAAATCTGATCGATTACCTCATCTATTTGGTTGTCATGCCCGATTCTCGGCTGGATGTCCCATTCTGAGATAGAACTGTCTTCTAAAGGCAAGGCTATTATGCGTAAGATGTACTCTACAAATTAAGCAGTTGAATAGCAAAAGAAATTTTATCATGGAAGACATGAAGCAATTACTCCTCGGAGAAGGGAGCCAATCCTGCAAGGCATAAAACATTCTAGATGAGTAAGACACAATAATCCCACCAAAGTAGCACTTAAACCTTTTTAGTATTTTATTTTAAGGAAAAGACAGTGGGAGCATATGGTACAGCTAATACTTGGCACTCCCTCACCCTAACTTTCAACAAATGGGAATACTCTATCTTTATTAATTCACCTTAAAAAGTATAAAAGTTAGCAATTCGTAGTGTTCTCAGTACTTAAAAAATAAAAAGAAAAAAAGAAAAGCTTTGTACCTTTTGTGATTATTAGCAGTACCAACATGCAGATCATTATAGGACTGAAAATCATCAAAACAAAAGTCACACCGGAGCGTTCCTACTGCCAGGACAACATGCAGTACCCCGACTAAAAAATGACCTCCCCATTTGTGAATGAATCACCTGCAAAAACATCGGCACTGAAAATTCGAAGCACAAATGGACCATACAGCTCCAAGCCATCAGCTCTTTTGAGGTATATAAACACCATATCATCACTACTAATTTCTCTTTTGAGATTGTGACACTCATCTACAGCCAATTCAGTTACGATTTTGCTACATAAATACTTTACCTTTGACGTACATGGAAGTGACATCAAATTCTGCTATAAACTAATGACAAAGGGATTACGAAATAGTTTAGTTTTTCAGGTGGTGCTAGGTGGGATTGCAGGACATTACATATGCCAGTGGGGAAAACACTTTACATGCAGTACATAATTCCACGCTCAACCTCTGCATACTACCCACTATTTCCTAGTAGTAGTGTTTTTTTTTGTACAAAGTCATGAGTCTCACCTGTCAAGAATAAAGTAGACACTTACAACAACTGCACCACCACTTGATTGGATGCGATATTAGCCTGAATATGCAATCCAAGACATATCATATTGGATAAAATATTGTTAAGCTGAAATTCAAACAAAGTTTCCGTGTGCAAAGAATTTCAATTCATATATGAGATAGTGAAGGGAAGATGATTTATAGATTTACCTATTTAGATGGAAGAAGTATATCACCGGGTTGGCAAGAAAGACTAAAGATTGATATATATGCTTCACATCAGGTGATCTTCGATTCATTAGTAAAATTAATATCCAATAACTTCAGCTATTCAGAGATTATTTTGGAGGTTGCATATTAGCTCTGTAGCAAAGTAGCCAGTAACTCGACTCTCCTCTCTTCGTCCAGAATTATCCCGATTTGCAGCACATGTCCTGCAAAGTAAGACAACGGTGTGGCGAGCTCGTTAGAACTTAGAAGCTAGTAGGAAACCTATTGTGGTGAAGAACAGTCAACAGTGTAAGTGTAATCTCTCGTGAAGGCTGCAGCTTCGGGGGATGGTCGTTACCTGCCACGTGCATCTATGTGGATCACTGACATAATTAACATACTCCATCAATTAGCTTATCCTTGTGCACCTGTTCGGTGCCTTTTCGAGCACAAATTAAACAGAGAACAGAGCGTACCTTGTGTGGAGCACACGTGGTCTGATTTCCGGCGAAGTTCAGCGAGAAAGCAATGTCGATCGCGGAGGGGAAGTCGTGCGGATTTCCAGCGAATTTGGCAGAACGGTGATGCGGCGCTGTCGATAACATACGGCAAAATCGGCATGTTGCTTCTCTGAGCACATCGTGGCCTGACATCAAGAGCGCTTATGGTATACCTTAAGAGCGGCCGGCCGCCGGCGTGCTGAGGTTGTCGATTGCTATTTACTGCCTTGCGCGTTCATGTGAATTTGGTGGCCGTAGCGTCGACGGTGCTTCAAATCCAAGTGAGGTTCAGTTGAAGAAAAGAATCGAGGAGTACCTGGCCCTTGCCGCCTGCCGTCGGCATATTTAGGTCTTTCGCATCCGGAGACGCAGGCGAGTCTGCGAGAATCGAGGGATCTTGCCGCAGTAAAATCTACATCTTTGATGTCGGCTCTGCCTGAATCCGTATTGTGGTCGCCGTAGACATTGGCGTCGCCGGCCAACATCGTCCCGCAGCTCCGGTTCGATTTCCAAGCAGGCGCCTTCGCTCGGCATGGATCGGTTTGCCTTATATGTCTTGTTGTGCCGTTTCATCTAGAGTACATGTCAGGAAATGTCAAAGCCGGAAGATTTTCATGGCGCCGCTCATGGAAAACAAATAAACTTCACGCATAGGTGACTACGGCGACTAATTTACATGAAGACGGCTAATTTAAATGGAATCCTGCACCAAAATAATTTAATCAGAATCTAAGTCAGTTCAAACAATGTTTTTGATCAAACCGATAATAAACTTGAATCCAGCACTACTTGAAATACACGTTCGCGATCAGAAAATAGCCAAGTACCCAGCCTATGCGAACTGCAGTCTCGCATCGGTCACCAATTTCTCTACTGCCGTTTGACGTCCCACCAGTGTTTGCATCGTGATGTCACCATGAAGAGCTTCAGGACCTGATTTGTTGTGTTTGCCTCGTGATGTCACCATTGAAGAGCTTCAGGTCCTGATTTGTTGGTCAGCTTCCTTGGCGCGAGATCGCCGTCATCCCCTCGATCTAGCTTCCTCAGTGCGAGATACACAGCCTGCGGATGTTCGTTGTCGTCTCCAAAGCAAAACGGCACCCATTGATTGCTTCGATGCGCATTACTGTTGTTAAGCCAGATCGCTAAATCCTGGCATATATGGTGAAGAGAACGTGCTTTTCCTTGAGATCAGGGTAGAATCAATTTGTTTCCTTTCTTGTTGGAGTCCTTCTTGCACACGGCGCAGATTAAACTATCTCATTAGCCCACGATGCCTAGTCACGTGTCTGTTTCTATTTGCGGGTCAGGATCTCTCAGCTCTCCGTGAGATTAGATTACTTTAAATCCGGGCTCTCCATTTTCTATGGCTTAACTTTGGTTAATCTTAGCCATTGATTGTCTTGTGTTTTAATTATATAATAGATTCATTAACAAAGCAAGTATATCGTAATATTGACTATGTGATACATCAGATTATTATAAAATTAAAACAATAGAAAATAAAACCACCACACAATTCCACATAGCCTAGATATCAAATGCCTTAATTTCATATTGAATACCTGGTGCCAATGCCATCTTATTTGGCATGAGATAAAAATGGGAATTATTTAGTTATTAGGCAAGAGATAATTAAACCCTTCCTTTTTTAAGGGTTTAAAACCCCTCCTTTCCTGGCATTCCTTTATATCTCATCATTGGTCATAATTAAGGAGAGCGCCGTTTTGGCTCTCGGGAGCATATGCTCCCGGTATTTTCAAAAAAAATTCAAAATTTGAAAACTTATCAAAAAAAATCTGAAAAAAATCATGCACGTACCTGACCATGGTACGCACCACCGTGTATTTTTTCGCGTCGAAATGACATCGTATGCGCCCTGTACAAAAATGACAAATTTCTGACAGGAAAATGCAGGAAATTTGTCATTTTTGTACAGGGCGCGTACGATGTCATTTCGACGTGAAATCAAACACGGTGGTGCGTACCATGGTCAGGTACGTGCATGATTTTCAAATTTTGATTTTTTTTTTGAAAATACCGGGAGCATATGCTCCCGGGTGCCAATGCGAATTTCCGATAATTAAGTTACTACCATAGTTAGGTCATGTAGCCAAATTTGACGGTTATGACTTAAATCGCAAATACTGCAAATTAAACAGACCGGGAGTAGTATCTTTTTTCTACAGCCTGGAGCCTCTTATCTTCGTTGACCTGCAACTACATGTATATGTGATGTATATAACGAGCTTAGGGCAAGAACATAATTGGAAAAAGTCCATTTTGAACCCTCTACTGGTAGGGCTCGGGCGAAATGAACCTTGAACTTCAAATCCCGGTTGTTTGACCCTGAACTTAGCAATCCCGGTCTAAATTGAACCCTGGACATGTTTGCTACAGAAAAAAAATTAAATTATAAAAATGCTACCGCCACAGACATCGTTGGCGCACATGTCATTTCCTTCTTCTTCCCCAATCCAGTGTTTTTTCTTTGCGTTGGAGGTTGGCCGACGCAACGTCACCACGGGCAAAAAAAAAGGACGCCACCGCGCCCGCCGGCGGCCATCTGGTCTGGTGGGGCACGTCGGCGGTCGGCCGATCCGCGATGGAGTTCTGCCAGTGGCCTTCCGCTTCGGTAGGGCTCATCGGTGGACGAATGCATCCGCGAGGGCGTCTCGCACCCGCGCCCGCCGGTGGCCATCTGGTATGGAGCGGCTAGGTGGCGGCCGGCAGCATCCGCGATGTCGTCCCGCACCCGCGCCCGCCGGCGGCCATCTGCGCACCATCCAGTTGCATCACGCCCCTGGTGGGGCCTCGGCGGCGGCCATCGAACCGCGCCAGGAGCACGGCGAGCTCGGCGACGGAAAGCCGCCTCCACGATGGCGTCCCGCACCCGCGCCCGCCGGTGGCCATCAAATCGCGCCAGGAGCACGGCGAGCTCGGCGATGGCGTCCCGCACCCGCGGCGGCCGGCGACGGCCATCAGCGCAACGTCTAGATGCTCGATCATGCCCGTGGCGGCGTCTAGGCGGCGGCCGTCGAACCGCGCCAGGAGCACCGCGCGAACTAGGTGGTGGCCGTTCCGGCGCCACCGGTGGCCATCTGCTTCGGTGTATTGATTCTAGAGATAAGATGGGGACAAAGATGGATATGACACGCGGGCCCGTCCAGTCAGTGAGACAGCAGGTATTCCCAGCCGGGATTTTTTGTTTCCCGGTGTGCCAAACAGCTACAAGGTTCAATTTAGACCGGTATTACTAAGTTCAGGGTTCACATGACCGGGATTTAAAGTTTAGGGTTCATTTCGCCCGAGCCCTACAAATTCAGGGTTTAAATTGGACTTTTTCCAACATAATTAAGCACATCGTCGGTGTGTCAGTGACACAAAGGGGGCCATATGATAGAAGACGCGCGAACTGGGGGTTATCATCAATTTTGCCGATCGAGAGCTGCACAAGATGGCGGTGTCGACTTCCATAGCACTCCTGCTCACAATCTGCTTCATGGGCTTCTACAGTTCTACGTGCCGGCCCCGTCACTGGCGTCGTCCTCGGGGGACTTCCTCCGGTGCCTCTCAACGGACGTCCCCAGCCAGCTGGTGCTCACGCCGGGCTCCCCGTCGTTCGAGCCGCTCCTTGTGTCGGCCATCAGGAACGCCAGGTTCGTCGCGCCGGCGACGGCGAACCCTACGATCTGTATCATCACGCCCACAAACGCGTCGCACGTCCAGGCCGCCGTGCGCTGCGGACGGGCGCACGGCGTGCGCCTCCGCGTGCGTAGCGGCGGGCACGACTGCGAGGGCCTCTCGTCCCGATCTCAGCGCCCCGAGGTGTTCGCAGTGGTCGACCTCGCAAAGCTCCAAAACGTCCACGTCGACCCGCATGGAGCCACGGCGTGGGTCGACTCCGGCGCGACGATCGGGGAGCTCTACTACGCTGTGGCAAAGGCGGCGCCGAGGCTGGGCTTCCCAGCAGGCGTGTGCCCGACCGTGGGCGTGGGTGGACACTTCAGCGGTGGCGGCCAGGGCCTGATGATGCGCATGTACGGCCTATCTGCCGACAACATCCTCGACGCCACCATCGTCGATGCCGAGGGGAACCTCTTGCCCGACAAGAAGGCCATGGGGGACGACCTCTTCTGGGCCATCCGCGGCGTCGGCGGCGGGAGCTTCGGCATCGTGCTGTCGTGGAAGGTGCGGCTCGTGCCGGTCCCACCCACGATCACATTCTTCAGCGTTACCAAGAGCATGGACCAGGGCGCCGTCGACGCGGTGACCAAGTGGCAGACGGTGGCCCCGGCGCTCCAGTCCCTGTACCTGTAACCGTACGGGTGAACGTGCAACAACGTCAGGCGAACTTCCAGTCCCTGTACCTCGGCAACTGCAGCGCGATGGTGCAGACGTTGCGCGACCGGCTGCCGGAGCTCGGCCTGACGCACGCCGACTGCCGGGAGATGAGCTGGGTGCAGTACGTGGCGTACATATACTTCGGCGACGCCAGCAACAGCACGCCGCTGGAGTCCCTCCTGCTCAACCGAAGCATGACCCTGGGCCCTTTCGTCAAGAACAAGTCCGACTACATCAGCAAGGCCCTCAGCAGGGACACGTGGGAGAGGATCTTCACCTGGCCCAACGGCGCCGCAGAGGGGCAGCTCGTCCACGAGCCCCACGGCGGGAGGATGGGCAACGTCCCCGACGACGACACGCCGTTCCCGCACCGGGCCGGCGTGCTCTACAACATCCAGTACGTCGAGTTCTGGAACGGTACCACCGGGTCGGCGGAAACACTAGTAGTACGCCCAACTGGGTCAATGGCCTCTATGACTTCTTGGAGCCGTTCGTGACCAAGAACCCTAGGGCAGCCTACGCCAACTACCGGGACCTCGACATCGGCGTCAACAAGGTGGTCGGCGGCGTCAGCAGCTACGAGAGCGGCAAAGCGTGGGGTGAGAGCTATTTCGTTGGAAATTTCAAGAGGCTCGCCATGATCAAGCGCAAGGTCGATGCCGGAGACTACTTCCGCCACGAGCAGAGTGTGCCGCCACATCCCTTGATCAGCAAATAATCAGGAAACAGCAAGTGTAAACGTCCAACCTATATATTTTAAGGGATTTGCTCTGTTTCAGTTGACTGAAATCATTTTCGTCGTCAGTCGTTTTTCTGGCCGTAGAATTCACGCCGAGATTCGCGCTCGGGTGTGGGTGCTGGCGTTTGCTGGCCACGCTGGCGTGTGCGTGGCTGTGTAGTTGTCACGGGTTAGCAGGCCGGGTGTAGTTTGGGTTGTCGGGTTTGAGGCCTGTATCAAATTTTGTTTTTTATCCGTTGCGGCGTCGTCGGCTTGTCTCTTTCGAAGCAGATAGAGGAAAGGGGGGCGGCGGAACAGAGGATTGGTTCCTCGCCGGCGCCTGGTGCAGCTCGCCGCCGTTTTGTGCCACCGTTATGGCGGAGATTCGCGGTGGATTGAGGCGTTTCCGGCGATCTGACAGGTACTACGCGGTGGTATCTCTTTTTTTTTTCTGTGGCTCCGTCGTTCGTTGCGTCTCGTGATTTCGAGGTCGCCGGAGGTGGTTGAAGGTGCGGCGGTGCGGGTCGATTTAGGCGGCGTTGTTAGAGGTGGTTTGTTCTGAAGCTCGTTCAGCTAGCTCTCACGGCGGTGGCGTGTAGTTTTTTTGCCTCTGTTGATTTTTGCGGTCGCTCGAGTGTGATTGAATTCGCCCGTCGGTGGATCTAGCTACTGTCGCCATGGTTGAAATTGTTCTTACCTCGCCCAGCTAGCCTCCGCAGCAGCGACGAGCAGCCGTTGTCTGCAACTTAGGGGGGAGCCGGGGATTTGTGATGTGGGGCAGCGCTGCCATGTTGCCGTTGTTTCTGTTGTCTGAATCTCATGTTATGTGTGTTGTTCTAGGTTAAGGTTTTGCTATCTATGGGTTGTGCCCTTTTGTTATTGCTGGATCTAGCGGCTGTTGTGTTTTTTAGGTGTTGATTTTTGTAGTTGTTCATTAGCTAAATCAATCCCCAAGCTGGATGTGGTGGTCACCATTCAATGTTTTTCTAGTGTAATATGACTATTCACTACTGTAGCTCCATTTTGTAGCTAAATTTTGTTGGTAATAATTTTGTTTCACATCATTACCTGTGTATAGTCTTCGTTTTGTTGGTTGTTGTTTCCAATCATTTGTTGAACGAAGCTTGATATTGAAGTATTCTCCTGTGCACTGTCAACCTGCATTTGCAAAATAGTTGTAAGCATATTTTTTGGGTACTTTGTGTCATGCTATCTCATTTAGTTGTACCTGTATTGAAGATAATGAATGTGGTGACGAATAGATTGTGTTAAAATCCCCATTTAGCAAACCTGTGAACGTAAATTCCTTGTCCTGCATCAGTTTATAGATTTTTGTTAGTTCAATCAGTAGCAATCATTTTAAAAAAATCTGTTGCATGTAACATAATTTTTTGAGTAATTACCTGGAAAATCAGGTCATCACATCTAAAAGTGTCCATGTGTCCATGGTTTGTGTTCATGTGACCAGCACCATCATCCTGCGAAATAAATATGCATGATCAGTTAAGCTTTTTTTCTATTTACCTATCTCTATCTCTCTCTCTTTATCTCTGTCTATTTTTAATTATCTCCTTCTCTATTTCTATTAGTGTCATCACTATTCGTGTATTTTTCTCTATTCGTGTGACCAGCACCATCATCCTTCTCAATTAGTTTCATTATCTTTATTTCTCTATCTCTTTCCCTCTATTTATCTATCTCTATCTCTCTGTCTTTATCTCTATCTCAGTCTTCTCTATCTCTCTTTATCTCTATTTATATCTATCTCAGTCTTCAGTCCTTCTCTATTACTATTTTCTCCGTTTTCCGTCTCTCTCTCTATTTCTTATTCTCTATTTCTTATTTTCAGTTCTTCTCAATTTAATTTTCTCTTTAATCCGTCTCTCTCTATTTCTTATTCTCTATCTCTATTTCTTATTTTCAGTTCTTCTCAATTTAATTTTCTCTTTAATCCGTCTCTCTCTCTATTTCTTATTCTCTCTCTCTATCTTTTATTTTCAGTCCTTGAAACATATTTTTCTCTATCCATCAGTGTCTCAGTTTAGTATCATTGTTTCAATGTCTCATTCTTGTTTTCAGTTTCGTCAGTGTCTCAGTTAATTTATGTTTCAGTCAGTTATCTCAGTGTATCGGTGTCTATTTCTCTATCGTTTCTTCAGTCAATGGTATGGCAGTCTCTCTTTTCTATACGCTCCATGCTAACGTCTGAACTTTCATCTATTTTTTTGTTCTGGGTGTCATCACTATGTGTGTGTTAAGTGAATTTACCTGTAAATTGCAGGATTGTTGTGTGGGGATATTGTTGGTTGATTCGCCCATAAAATCCAGATCGCTCCATCCTCAGCATCTGTTCCTGTTATGATGAAAGAAAGGTTGGATGAATTTTTGTCAGACAATAACAAAAGTCTGAGTGAAGATGAAGTCAGTCAAAAGGTTGTCCTGCAGTTATGTATTAGTTTCTACAACTATCTTTTTTTTGCAAAGAACCTACTATATGGATATGTCAGTTGTCCTGCAGTTATGTATGAAGTCTGCACATATATCTCTTTTGTTTTTTTGTTATAGCATCTAAAATTCTGAAGAAACTAATGAAAGAGGGCTGTTTTCTGAATTTTCAGGTCAGTTTTTACGATGAAGATTACCTGTGTGCTCGAGGAATGTTGGGTGTCTATTGCTAGATCCTCTTTCTTCCCTGTACATCCACCTTGGCGAATCAAGCCTGGGCGCCCCTGAAGGTTTGGTGAAAGTTTTCTGAATGTGCTCGAGGAATGCTAGTGCTTCTGGACCTGCCCGTGTCTGCCTGGGGGATTTTTCTGTCGGGCCGTGCCTGGTAAGGAGTGGTGATTTTCTGGGCCTGGGCCGTGCGTGGTTCGGGTCCAGTTCTAATTTTTGAAAACCCGTTATGGAGGGAAAGCAACACCACGGGCTGCAATTCGACTGACGCCAGAGAAATACGACTGACGACTGAAGACCTGGTTAGCTGGCCAATTTGTCATTTGTCACGTGGCAGGGAATGATTCGCTGAGAAATTAGACTGACGACGAAAATAAATTCAGTCGACTGACGAATAGACACTCCCTATTTTAAAGTTTTAACGACTTGCAAGTTGTAACACATGCAAATTAGTAAGACACGCAGGTATGAACTTGGCCAAGCAAAACCCCACTGCACAAGTCCTTACATGCATACTTAGCAATTTCATGAGCTGGGAAATTAGCATTCTAGTGATATGAAGTAGCTTGAGCACCCTTTCCACTGGGATCAGACGGTGAAAGTCATGGCTACAGATCTACTCCACTTGGGTTCAAAACCTTCAGAGAGTCTCCATTAACACATTCTTACATGGGACAGTTAGAGCAAGCTTCAATCCCCCTCCAAGCATGAAACTGCTTCGCCCATTTGACTATTTGAGCAGATTGATAATGTTCAGTTTGACCCCAGGCCGATGCAGTTTGTTTTTCCATCACTCTAATCACTATTGGCCTTAAACGGGCCTGGTATTGTAGGCCCAACGAAGAAACCTTCACGAGCGATTCGGAAGCTGGCATCGCTCGAGCGAGGACACCGCCGCGGACAATTCCTATATGCCGCCCGTTAGCGGTGCGTATCGTTCGCGCCGCTAACGGGGACCCAGTTTGGCGGGAATCTTTTTATTTTTCTTTTTTGTTTTCTTTTCAGTTTCTGTTTTTTTTTCTCGTTTCTTTTCTTTTCTGTTTTTTTAATTATTTTTTCGTTCTTTTTATTTTTTTGAAAATGGTTCAAATTTTGAAAATGGTTGCAAATTTTGAAAATGGTTTCAAATGTGAAAACGGTTTCAATTTTGAAATTGGTTTCAAATTTGAAAATGGTTCCAAATTTGAAAGTGATTCCAATTTTGAAAATTGTTCTAAATTTGAAAATGATTCCAAATTTGAAAATGGTTCCAATTTTGAAATGGTTCCAAAATTGAAAATGATTCCAAATTTGAAAATGGTTCCAAAATTGAAAATGGTTGCAAAATTTCAAAAATGGTTCCAAAATAAAAAATGGTTACAAAATTGAAATGGTTCCGAATTTGAAGATGGCTCCAAAATCGAAAATGGTTCCAAATTATATATGGTTCCAAATTTGAAAATGAACCCAAAATTGAAAATGGTTCATTTTCAAAAACAAAACAAAAAAGAAAACAAAAACAAAAAACGAAACGTTTTCTAGACGCGCAATAATTGGGCCTGCCCATGGAGGCGGCGCTGAGCGATCCATGCAGGCAGCGCGGGGCCCTCAGCCCGTATAGGAACTCCCCCGCCGCGCCCTCAGCCCGTCACCTGTGCCCGGCTCCAAGGACAAACCTAGCGCAGTCCAATTTAGGATCGTGCTCCAAGGGGAAGAGTAGCAAGAACAAGAACAAGTTCATCCTCGTGCCGCCGCTGCCGCCGCCGCCGGATGTCGACGACGACAACATCGTCATCTCCGACGAGGATGTCGATTTCCTCAAGAAGAACCAAGACTACGGCTTGTTTAGTTATTCTTGGTCTCTGAATTTAGTAAGGTCTTACGTCCTAAAAAACGTATTATCATTGGTCCATGACTTACTAAGATCATTTTTACACCGAGAGGATAAATAGCTCCTGAGCTACATGGAGCCCTTTTTTTTTTGCAAAGTCGAAAATCTTTTGCTCCACACTAAATTTTATTTGGACTTTCCAATCAAATTGGTTGTAAGACTCATAAAGATCTACTTTACGCGAGATTAATTTTCGGTTTCGATGTGCCCCTTTAATTGACATAGATACAAATACTCTACTTGAACCCACTTGGGTCAGGGCGAGACAGATAGAAGCGGATGAAGAGCATTAAACGTCCCATATAAGTAGGCTACTAGTGAAGCAAGCTGCCGAAGGAACAAGTATTCGGGGTAGGGATGTAAATGGAGAGGTAAATGGCGCCACGT
Organism: Poa pratensis; assembly: GCA_947311845.1. Lineage (NCBI taxonomy): Eukaryota > Viridiplantae > Streptophyta > Magnoliopsida > Poales > Poaceae > Poa > Poa pratensis. The sequence goes on along the minus strand of CAMZMU010000128.1, from coordinate 2,703,282 downwards.
AATCCCATATAAGTAGGCTGGTAGTTAATATTCTTAGGAAATGAAACGTTTTTAAAAACTGTTGACCAAAATATGTGGGATTATGTGGCGCCATTTACCTCTCCATTTACATCCCTAATTCGGGGCGTGATTTGAACTGCCCTCATCAAGCAAATAACGCTTCACAAACGGTATGTGTTGCAAGCTAGTCGCCATGTTGAGCGCATGACTACACATTCTAACCACATGAACTTGGCATGCAAAAGTGGTGATTCAACAATTCAGCTCACATATATCACAATCTTTTGATGCCACACATGTATAGAGTGACAACTGATTCAAAGAGAATTGGTTGCATGGCAAAAGAGAAAGCTCCGTCAGGTTGTAATATGTGGTATGCAACCTTTATATATGTCTTGCTTCAAGAGATATCACCTCCATGACTCCATCCATGATATCATTCACCTTCACCAATTTATCTATGATCTGTGAGATTTTGGAGGAAAACAAATACTGGTTTAGTCAAGATACACGTCTCTTTTTTGATCGTGGAACTAAGATGTTGTAGGTGTTAATAGTACTAGTTCAAAAGCATCATAAAAGAGTTTATCCGAAATTCTCCGTCACTCTTCAGCAGGACCAGTCATAAGGCACAACCTATTTCTACACGTACGACCAGTCGCAAGGCTACAAAGGGGAATTTATCCGGGAATGATTAGATATGTATGTTGTGGTCTACAGGTGAAACATAGTCCCTTCGGAATTCAGAAAGCAAGGCAGTGCATTAATGTTTTTCTTTGTGAGTGTGGTGAAGAACAAATCTAGAAAGTGTTCAGGCCTTTTAATTAAGACGCGAATAAACATTTGGTAGTTTCTTCTAGAATACCGGCATACGCATTCTAGCCATGGTTCGTCAATTCTTGTTTCATATCTTGTCATATGACGTCAGGCTTATGTACCCTTTGAACTATCTCTCTCGGTCGATGCACCACGAATACCTACGTGTTTGTTTGTCGTCTCTCGCCTCAGCTCGACATGGTACAAAGAGTGCCGGTGTACATGCATAGCACGATCCTCGACTCGCTCAATCCAAGTCTCAAAAATAAATAAAAAGTATTTGCTAGACCGGCTATAACGTAATCTTGCTTCACAACACATTTTATTTGTTAAACAAGCAGTGAAGCGAACTGATGGAGGAAGTGGGATCCGGGGTCGTGGGGATTTGGACTGCCAGATCAAGCATTTCATGCTTCAGAAACCGTATGTGTTGCAAGTTGTAAGAGCCACCATGTTTAGCACATGACTACACAGTCTAACCACACAAACATGGCACGTAAAAGTGGTGACTAAACAAGGTAGCTTACATGTATCACAAGTTTTTTGCTGGCCGCACCCACACACATATAGAGTGACATTTGGATTTAAAGAGAACTGGTTGCATGACAAAAGAGGAAGCTCTATAATGTGTGGTACCCAACTCTATATATATGTTTTTATTTGGAGTTATCACCTCCATTACTCTTATGTGGTGATGTCGTTCACCTTCACATGTTTAGCTATAACCCATGAGATTTTGGAGAAAACCAAATGTCTGTCCTCCACATTTTAGTTTATGTATTTTCTTGTTGATGGCATCAGAAAGACAAGCAAATCGATGTCTTGCTCTGATTTGGCCAACTGATCCAGCCGACTTTGCATATAGCTTATGTGCTCAGTTGGTTCAGTTCTTTGGATTCGGCAACAGTGGGCTTCACAAGAACGGTGGATTGGTTTGTTTAGACCATTGTGACCCGTGAGACTCTATGATAGGCCATGAAAAATCCCAGCAAGGTCGTCCGGATTGCAAAATAACCTTCAAGCATTTTTCTTGGATCAGTTTCTCTTTGTCTCATCCGAAAGAGAGTCCCTTCGGAATTCCAAAAAAGGGCAATCAATGCATTAATGTTTTTCTTTGTGAGTGTGGTGAAGAACGAATATAGAAAGTGTTCTGGGTTTCGAAGTTGCGAATTAACATTTGTTAGTTTGAATACCGGTACACTCGTTCCAGCCATGGTTCGTTTTTTATGTTTGTGCATTCATTTTTCAGATCTTCACTCACTGTCCAACATCATGTAAAAAAACTCTCCCAAAATCCTTACTCCAGTAGAGCTGAACTGAACCCGACACCTAATTCTCCCAGGCGGCGCAGCTTCCCGGCGGCTCCGCTTCCGGTCGATCCATGGATCCATGGAAAGTTGGCGGCGCGCCGCCGGACTATCCTCCCGGCTGCTCCAAATCTTCCAATCCGTACGCCCCCTGCCCCCACTCTAGGGACGTAAACGGCGCACCATTTAATCCCGTTTATTCCCAATTATTACTAGGCTAACAGTTCAAACAGCACGGTGGCGATCGTTTGGCTTTTTCCCAAAAAATGAACTACCGAGGTAAATAAACGGGACTATGCGGCGCCACTGGTCAGACCATTTACATCCCTACTGGCCCACACCTTCCGCTTTCTTTCTGAGTTCTGAGTAACCAGTCCTCGTGATTAGTTAGCTTTTTCGCTGAATTTTCACGATTAGTTCTGAATTTCATTGTGCAAAGTATAGGGTGGAATCAGAGGCGAAGAAGCTGCGCTTCTTGCTTCTTCTTGCCACCCAATCGTGGGGTGGGGAACTGGCGTGTGGATAGCTGGTCGATTTGGGGGTGGAAAGATTTTGCCCCCTCCTATTTCTAATGTAATTTAGTGCTGGAATGGAATGATTGAACTGGTTTCTGTACATTGGTGTTTTACTCTGGTAGTAATGAATCTACGTTGCCAAGTTACTCCGGATTTTTTCTGAACTTTGACAGTAAAGAGTTTTCTGTTAGAAACTTAGAATACTTTTTTCTTTTCTTAAGGTAGTCAAATATGCTGGCAGGAGTGCTTTTTCTTGATTCATCGCTTATGTAGTAGCAATACTTTTGATGGATGTTCACTGCTAATAAGCTAAACAACGTGCTCATAGAAAACTTACGTTTGTTACTAGCTGTATGTATTCACCTCTGCAAAGCGTTTGACTAAACTTGATTTAAATATGAAAAGATTATACAGAAGCACTAGAGAAAAAATGTCGCCATTAAACTTGAAACTAATTTAATTGACTGGGGAACTGGGAATGTGGAACGTAGGTCCGTTTAGAGGTTGGAGTGATTTACCTCCCCTGTTTCTAATGTATTATACTGTTGGCACAAGATGAGTGGATATACTGAACTGGTTGCTGTATAGTTAGGTCTGAAAAGGAAGATTTAGGCTGTTTTACTGTGGTAATGCATCTATGTTCCCAAAGTTACTCTGATTCAAAATTCAAAAAGTTACTCTGAATTTACTCTGTGCTTTAACAGTAAAGAGGTCCTCGTTGTTAGAATACAGTGTTCTTAAGGCCATCAAATGTGCTGGTAAGAATATTTTTCTTGAGTCATCCTTTACATGTCAGCAACTCTTTTAACTGACGGTTGGTGCCAATTAGCCAAAAAATGTACTTGTAGAAAACTTTAGTTGCGAACTGTGTGTATTCACCTCTGTCTTCCTTTTTTGCGAGCTATTTGAAGAACGTTTGACTAAAGTTGATTCAGAGATATAACACATATACATTATCTAGAAAAACGATAGAGACGCATTAGAAATGCCGCCATGATTCTCAAACGGTAATAGAGAGCTATATCATATCATCAGTGCATTACATAATCTTGATTGATACTACAATTAATTTTTAAACAAGCAGGACACTACTGAAGTGAACTGATGAAGGAAGAAGGGTCTGGAAGCGTGGGGATTTGGACTGCCCCATCGAGCATTTGTGTCACTTTGAGCATGGTCGGCCGCATCGTTGGCTCCTCCTGGAGGCACCACAGTGCTACAGCCACAAAGCGCTCCGCCTTTTTTATGTTGAAGTTGGCCTCGTCATCGCCATCCACCAGCAAGTCGATCCTCCCACTCCTGTAACAGTCGTTTGCCCAGTAAGTTAGTATCGACCGCTCATCGTCAGCGATCTCTACCTCCACATTCCTCCTGCAGCACACAAGCTCCACCAGGATCACCCCAAAGCTGTAAACATCGACTTTGGAAGTGATCCCTATGTTCTTGAACCACTCTGGGGCGACGTATCCTCGAGTACCCCGAATGCCAGTGTTTGTCTGTGTCTGGTTGGCCCGAAGAAGCTTGGCCAGGCCAAAGTCTGCTATCTTGGCCATAAAGTTTTCGTCGAGAAGGATGTTCTGTGGTTTTATGTCGCAGTGGATAATCTGTGTGCTGCACTCCTCGTGCAAGTAGAGCAGCCCTCGGGCCACTCCAAGCGCGACTTGAACACGGAGGCTCCAGTGTGGCTTAGCATCACCGAAGATGAACTCATTCAGCGAGCCATTGGGCATGAATTCGTAGACGAGCAGTCTGTCAGTTCCCTCGTTGCAGAAGCCAAGCAGCCTGACCAAGTTCTTGTGAAACGTCTGCCCGATGGTTTGCACTTCCACCATGAACTCCTTCTCGGTCTCTTGCTGGAGCTTTTCTAGTTTCTTGACTGCAACGCTGGTCGCATGCTCATCTTGCAGCTGTCCTTTGTACACGGTGCTGGAGGCACCGCTGCCTAGCACCTCACGGAAACCACCGGTTGCCTTTTCCAACTCATTGTAAGTGAAAATCTTCGGGGCCAATATGGAAGTTCCTGATGATTTTGATGACTGGATTTTATGATCGAGAAACTACAGTAAGTGCCATAGAGCAGAATGGAGATAAGGAGAATGTTGGCCAATACAGAACTCCCAAGAAACAAGGAGCTCCCGAGAATCCAATGCTTCTTGTCCTTCTTCCATTTGCTAGAGCCTATGCCGAGCTGGGACTCTGAATTGTTGTTCCTAGGCACCTTGAATAGAACCCTCCTCTGGACATTGTCTGCCATATACCCATTTGATAATGGGAGCCTTTTCTTCCAGCAGGTATTTGAGTTTGCGGCAAAGACAGCTGTGGCACAGAAGCAATCAACCACACATAGCCTCCCGCACTCTGTCTCGTTTATGGGGCTGTACTGCTCATAGTCAGAGTAAGGCCAATCAACATGATCGATCGGAGTCATCTCAAACTGCGCTGTTGCTGCTGCCTTATCAAGGTCACAGCTTTGTTGTACGAACTCAGGCCTGCACCCTTTGTACTGCCTCTCTTCGTCGAAGAATATGTAACCTGGTGGGCATTGGCAGCTTGTCTGATTATTGGTACCATCTACTTTGCAGTAACTGTTAAAGCCGCATGCACCGCTGCCCGGCCCTGCCTGGTCTCCCTGTATGGCCTGGCAGAGCTGGGACTCTGAATTGTTGTTCCTAGGCACCTTGAATAGAACCCTCCTCTGGACATTGTCTGCCATATACCCATTTGATAATGGGAGCTTTTTCTTCCAGCAGGTATTTGAGTTTGCCGCAAAGACAGCTGTGGCACAGAAGCAATCAACCACACATTGCCTCCCGCACTCTGTCTCGTTTATGGGGCTGTACTGCTTATAGTCAGAGTAAGGCCAATCAACATGATCGATCGGAGTCATCTCAAACTGCGCTGTTGCTGCTGCCTCATCAAGGTCACAGCTTTGTTGTACGAACTCAGGCCTGCACCCTTTGTACTGCCTCTCTTCGTCGAAGAATATGTAACCTGGTGGGCATTGGCAGCTTGTCTGATTATTGGTACCATCTACTTTGCAGTAACCGTTAAAGCCGCATGCACCGCTGCCCGGCCCTGCCTGATCTCCCTGTATGGCCTGGCAGATGTTCGGGGGAACTGAGCTTACCTCCCTCCATTGCAAGCTATATAGGCTTCTGGCCGTTGTGCTCTTTGGGTACAAGTATTGCCGAAATACACCGTCTGGATCAAGCGTGGCACGGTGAAAGAAATCACCCATAGAGTTGACCCCTGCTGAAGTGATATTGATCTGTGTCCCATTCTTCAAGGCAAAGTACACCCTGCCGGTTTCATTGAACACCAACTGTGAGCCGTTCCCAACTATATTGGTTGCCCAGTATGAGGTATACCGAAATGTGGAATCCTCGGCAATTTGATACATGACAAGATTACCATCATGCTGCACAGCTAAGAGAAACCGGCCATCAGAGTAGTCCGTGGCGATGAGGCGGCTTCTGAGCACCTTGTCCTCCTGACCCACAGAAAGAACTTGCGTGGGCAGGATGGTATCAGCCGGAGCGTCGAAGGTCTCCCACTTTACTGTTCCATCTGCACCGAAAAGCATGAAGTCACCTGTGTCAAGCATTCTGGCGTGGTCCACACTTGGGGCCCGGGGGCTCCAGAGCTCAGCGCCAGATGAGTCGCGAAGCGAGAGCAACCCACCGGTAGTGAGCTGGAGAACAGAGCTGGATGGCACCTCCACAGGTGCGTCCTGACCGTCCGAGCTGGTCTTGGCGTACCAAGCGACGGTCTTCTCAGGGATCTTGTTGAACCAGACGGCCAGGAGGTACGAGGAGCTACCTTCCAGCTGCCAGAACCCGAACGCGAAGTCGCCGGAGGGCGAGAGCCACGAGGTGTTTTGCCCCTGGGGTGTCAAAGAGGAGCCCAAGGTGATGTTCAGCTGCGCTTGAGCACATGATATGCCCAGCGGCAGCAAGAGTTGGAGGAGGCACCATGGGAGGAGGTGAGGGGCCATTGCTTTTTTGCTTGTTTCTTGCTTCTACTGATGCCAACAAGCTTATGCCCCTTGGCGAATGGTGGTACTTAACAGTCATAGCTCGCCTACGTGGAACAGTATGCGTCAACACGGCACGTAGAGAATCATGTTCAATGAATTGGATTTTGTGTGGAATAGTCTGTGGGGAATAGCCTGTGAGGCTGAGAATCAATTGTTGCTACTGCCTTCTGGGATGTACACTATTCCTCTGCCCTGAATAGTAAGTAGTTCACATTTCGTTGTCATGCATGGAAAAGCTTTGCCTGCTGTCTGTTGAACTTTTTTTTTTGAGAGAGCCGACTGTTGAACCTAAGAAAGCACACAGAAGGTATTCCTGAATCCTGTTTTCCTCTATGTTTACTGGCTGGATATGCTAATGAAAGTATTGCTGTATTATATTAATAAATACAGGATTTTTTTGCCTTTACCATCAACGTACATTAAAACTGAAAAGTTGCTAATCTGGTTCCTGAAGTTTTGTTCCAGAGGAATTGGAAACTATAGAACTTTATTTGTCCCTTGATGCTGAAGATCTCTTCAGTTTGTCAGAACTCTGAATCTTGGGTAAAGTGTACCCAACTGTGGCTCCCATTTCCTAGCTGTGAAATTATGGTTATTATCGCTTACGCATCCTGTGGCGATCATTCAAGAGTTTCCATTGACTTGACTTGGCATGGGACAGTTGCTCACCGAACCAAACACTTGATGACTGATGAGGACCAGTAACAGGTTAACGGCATTCAACTGGTCAGTGTTGACCAGTGGCATCACCATCAGCTCATCACTCCTCGAGTCTTTTTCCATTGGCGTTTGCGTGAAGGCAGGGGCATGTCGGTCTCTTGAGTAGGCCCATAGTATTTGTGGTCCACGCGGCGACGGCTACTACGGGACTGTGAACCATGTGAAGTCCTGGTTGGTGCCTCAGTTTGTACGGAGGATTTGATTTGGCTTTGTGTAAATTCTATTTCGATTTCGAATTTATGGCTGTTGTGTTTTGTCAAATATTGTACACGTGTTGGGTTAGGTTTGGATTTGGAGTTGTGTTAGGTGTGGATAGGTACGAGTAGTGTTCGAGTCGAACTCTTGTAGCCTGGCCTCCCATATAAAGAGGGGGCACCACACGATGTAACCCATGACGACTTGATAGCAACAGCACACAGGAGGAGGAGACGGCGGTTGTGCCGGCGCTAGGGCGGCCAGGGTTGCGGTATCAACGGGGAGGTGTCCATAGTCATGCCCCACAGATGTAGACGAGTTCGCCGAACTGCGTTAACAAATCCCGGTGTCGTCATCGTGCTGTGATTGCTTCGTGTTCTCGGTAGATCAATTATGCGCCTAAGACGGTAACAATGGCCCTATGTGTTCTATTCGCTGTTCAAAGTATAACCCAATTCAACGAATCATCGACCGATTTAATTTACCGTAGGGGTCATCGATAAGTTAAAGTTATATTGGTTGTGTCTATGGTTTAAACGGATTTATCAAGCGATTTATTGGGCATCGACGGAGAAATCGGTAGGGCCTCTCAGGGCAGAAACCTCAAAATTGGCCCTCCCCTCCAGCTGCCTCCCGCACGATTCCCTCGCCCTCGTGAGGTTAGGGTGCTGCCCGACGCGTCGTTTCGATGCTCTTTGTTCACCCCGATGAGGCCACCCAGCTCGCCTCCGGTAGCCTGGACTTAGCTCCTTTCCCTTTGGATCTCTCCCTCTTCCAAGGAGGCTGGAGTTGAAGCACTGGCACACTCTGCATTCATCTCCTAGCTCAGGAGCATGACGGCCGATGACTCCAGTAGCCCCTTTCTCCACTCCATCCCCTACACCCTCCTTTTCTGGTGAATATAGCATATTTTATAATTTATAGTTTTGGGTACCTAGTATTTAAATAATATGTCAACTAATTGTCGACCAATAAGATGATATTTTGGTCGATTTCGGATTAGTTTCTAATCCGAGGTCTACCGAGCATACATAAAAAGACTCTTGAGAAAGGGTTGCATAATCTAACTTTTTCTCATTTTCTTCGATATTTTTAAAATGGCGTCAAAAGCGTCGACACGTTCTTTCATAGCAACGACTTGAATATTTTAGCACCGTCTACAGCTATTGCATAGAATTCTACTTGAGTATCTTAAAATGATTCTTTGGTATTTTTTACGACCAAATAAAAAAAATCGAACTACTTTTGCAAAGTCGATAATGTGCGAAAGTTTCTAGAAAACTAGAAATTCAAAATATTTAGGAATTCTCCATCCATTACTGTCAACTTTAGACTTGCTTGACATGGTTTTGGTTACCGGTCGGGAAATCCGGTTACCGGCGGTAACCGGATATCCCGAGCACCCTCGGGAAATGGTCATATCGGGCCAAAAATCCCGAAATTTTGGATTCTAACGAAAACTTTCGGTAAATGGTTAAATTGGGAACCAAAAAAATTTGAATTTTCAAATTTTGGATTTCAATTTCGTCCGGTAACCGGTCGGGATTTTCCGGTAACCGGAAATCCCGACCACCTTCGGGAATTTTTTTCTACCGGTAACCAAAACGTTTTGAGGATGCCCACAATTTTTTTACACTACTCTTTGTTCCCGGTTGAATCGATTCCCGATTCTAGACGAAACCATTGCCATGTTGCCCTATGGTCCCGACTCCCCCAACCCAGCCCCCAATGATCGACGACGGCAGATCAGTAGGTGGCAGAGAGGCCTAACAGACATGGACGATGGAGGACCCCGAAGTGGAGCGCCTGCTACAGATCCTTGTGGCGATGGTGACGGTCGGCGCCCCATGCACTAACAGCCAGAGCTAACCGCGTCTGCCAGCTGCAAGCGAAGGCACGACTTGACGGCGACTGTAAATTCGACACACACATCGAAGTTCATTAATCTCTTGAAAGTTCTTTCTAATTGCTAACATATCTAATATGGCACATATGAACATTTAAATGTGTTGCTAACTTGTGAGCATTTAAATGTGTTGTGAACTTGTAATGTATTATATCCGTGTTTCTGAATTAGAACTGACGTGGAAATAATATTTAATCTATGCGATGCTTATAGTTTTCTTGAGAAAAAAATTAGTTGTCTTGCCACGCTTCCAGTTTTCGAAAATTTCTTGGTTCACCTCCCCCCCCCCCCCCCCCCCACACCCCTAATCACCATGAATAATATAGTCATATCTTTGTCCCATTTAAAATTACCCTGCATTATCTCTCCTTGTTGAATTATAAATACCACTAGTGGAAAACGGGCAATAGGTTTCGACCTTTAGTCCCCAATTTGTTACAAACCGGTACTAATGGGGGCATCCCACCCGGCCAGCTCGTGCCCAGCCCGTCCCGGTTCGTGCGGGGCCTTTAGTCCCGGTTCGTGCACCACATGCGGCCGCAGAGGTGGGGCCCAGCGCGAGAACCTTTAGTCCCGGTTCGTGACACGAACCGGGACTAAAGATGAACCTTAGTCCCGGTTGGAGCCACCAACCCGGACTAAAGCCGTCGGCATACCTTTATTTTTTCTATTTTTCATTTAACATGGAATAATTCATATCTTCAAATCCGTAAATCGAAATTTAACAAATAAAATGTCTAAATCGATTAGAAAAACAAGATGAATCCAAATTTAACAATTATATCATATTTTGCATCACAAGAACTCATTTAAATAGAAGAAATTACTTTCAAAAAATCAGCATAAACTCATTTAACTAGGCGAAATTAGGCAGAAATCAAGAAAATTCCTAATACTTGAGGATTATTCATAAAATGTGGATTACTCTTTGTGAAATTATATGGGTGCCATTTTGCACCATATATTTTTTAGAGGTTTTGTTTACTTTATTTGATTGTTTTCAAAAAGCGGTTAAAATGGCCACCATGACTCTTATAGTAGAGGTCAAATTTCTAAAACTATCGATATTCTTGTGATATACTCCGGTGTGTGACCGGATTTACCGGCTTCACTTTGTCTCTAGTAAGTTGGTGGACTTATAGCTGAAAATTCCCACTTCGGGCTGGTTTTGGATGTTCCTATGTCCTAACCTAACACAACCAAGCAAAAAAGTCCACTGGCCTACCCCTTTCGACTCCGTTCAAAGGGTATGCGGGAACTTTGACTTTTTTCTAGCGGGTCTAGGGTTTCCCCGAAGCGGGCTCCGGAGCGTCGGAAACCCCACCAAAACCTAGCTGGTTCCATACCATATGTATATAATGTGTTGGGTATTGTACATGTCCAAGATCGTACTCCGGTGTGTGACCGGATTTACCGGCTTCACTTTCTCTCTAGTAAGTTGGTGGACTTATAGCTGAAAATTCCCATTCGGGCGAAACAGAGGGAATCTTTACAAGAGTTGGGTGGATTTTGGTTTTGGATGTTCCTATGTCCTAATCTAACACAACAAAGCAAAAAAGTCCATTGGCCTACCCCCTATCGACTCCGTTCAAAGGGGTATACGGGAACTTTGACTTTTTTCCAACGGGTCTAGTGTTTCACCGAAGCGGGGCTCCGGAGCGTCGGAAACCCCACCAAAACCTAGCTGGTTCCATACCATATGTAAATAAGTGTGTTGGGTGTAGTACATGTCCAAGATCGTACTCCATATGTGACTGGCTTCATGGGCTTCACATTCTCACTACAAAGTTGGTGGACTTATAGCTGAAAATTCCCACTTCGGGTGAAACGGAGGGAATCTTTGCAAGAGTTGGGTGGATCTTGGTTTTGGATGTTCATATGTCCTAACCTAACACAACCAAGCAAAAAAGTTCACCGGCCTACCCCCTTTCGACTCCGTTCAAAGGGGTATATGGGGAACTTTGACTTTTTTCCAACGGGTCTAGGCTTTCACGGAAGCAGGGCTCCGGAGAATCGAAAACCCCACCAAAACCTAGCTGGTTTCAAACCATATGTACATAAGTGTGTTTGGTGTTGTACATGTCCAAGATACTACTCCGGTGTGTGACCGACTTCACCGGCTTCACTTTCTCTCTAGTAAGTTGGTGGACTTATAGCTGAAAATTCCCACTTCAGGAGAAACGGAGGGAATTTTTGCAAAAGTTGGGTGGATCTTGGTTTTGGATGTTCCTATGTCCTAACATAACACAACCAAGCAAAAAAAAGTCTACTGGCCTACCCCTTTCGACTCCGTTCAAAGGGGTATACGGAAAGTTTGACTTTTTCCAAAGGGTCTAGGCTTTCACCGAAGCGGGGCTCCGGAGCATCGGAAACCCCACCAAAACCTAGCTGGTTCCATACCATATGTATATAAGTGTGTTGAGTATTGTACATGTCCAAGATCCTACTCCGGTGTGTGACCGGCTTCACGGGCTTCACTTTCTCTCTAGAAAGTTGGTGGACTTATAGCTGAAAATTCCCACTTCGGGCGATACGGAGGGAATCTTAGCAAGAGTTGGGTGGATCTCGGTTTTAGATGTTTATGTCCTAACCTAACACAACCAAGCAAAAAAGTCCACTGGCCTACCCCCTTTCGACTCTGTTCAAAGGGTATATGGGAAAGTTTGACTTTTTTCCAATGGGTCTAGCTTTCACCGAAGCGGGGCTCCGGAGCGTCGGAAACCCCAACAAAACCTAGCTGGTTCCATACCATATGTAAATAAGTGTGTTGGGTATTGTAAATGTCAAAAATACTACTCCAGTGTGTGACCGGATTCACCAGCTTCACTTTCTCTCTAGTAAGTTGGTGGACTTATAGGTGAAAATTCCCACTCGGGCGAAACGGAGGGAATCTTTGCAAGAGTTGGGTGGATCTTGGTTTTCGATGTTCCTATGTCATAACCTAACACAACCAAGCAAAAAAGTCAACTGGCTTACCCCCTTTCGACTCAGTTCAAAGGGGTATACAAGAACTTTGACTTTTTTCCAACGGGTCTAGTCTTTCACCGAAGCGGGGCTCCGGAGCATCGGAAACCCCACCAAAACCTAGCTGGTTCCATACCATATGTAAATAAGTGTGTTGGGTGTTGTTTACATGTCCAAGATACTACTCCAGTGTGTGACCGGCTTCACCAGCTTCACTTTCTCTCTAGTAAGTTGATGGACTTATAGCTGAAAATTCCTACTTCGGGCGAAACAGAGGGAATCTTTGCAAGAGTTGGGTGGATCTTGGTTTTGTATGTTTCTATGTCCTAACCTAACACAATTAAGCAAAAAAAGTCCACTGGCCTACCACCTTTCGACTCCGTTCAAGGGTATATGGGAAAGTTTGACTTTTTTCCAACAGGTCTAGGCTTTCACTGAAGCGGGGCTATTCATCGAAAGAGGTCAAATTTTCTAACTATCGATGTTTCTGTGATGCAAAAGATGATATGGAAAACATATTTGAATTCCTCTCATTTTTCTAATCGACTTAGACATTTTAATTGTCAAATTTCGATTTACAGATTTAAAGATATGAATTCTTCCATATTAAATGTAAAAAGGAAAAAATAAAGTAAAATTCATTTTATTGTTATTTATTCAAAATATACTATTAAATAATCATTGTATTTATTCAAACAAAGTTTGAAAATTTAAACAATAAAAAGTGTTACATTATGACTCAGTGGTTAATATGATTGATAGGATACTATTATCAGTAAGTTCTAACTTCTCATTTGGAAGCTAATTTGGAAGGAACTCAAAAGTTAAGCGTGCTCGGGCTAGAGCATTTTTAGGATGGGTGACCGAATGGGAAGTTTGACCAGAGTAAGTACTTTGTCCTGAGATTAAGTGTATAACTAATTTAAGTGTGTGGCTAAGTGAGAATTAGAAATATAATTGAAAATAGAATTGAAAAAAAATTAAAAAAAATCCCGGACCAACCGGGACTAAAGGTCCTCCGCCTGCGTGTGCCGCTCCGCCCATGTGGAGACCTTTAGTCCCGGTTCATAAGGAACCGAGACTAAAGGGTGAAAAGATTTAGTCCCGCTTTACTAGTCCCGGTTGCCTAACCGGGATTAGAAGGCCTCTGGAACCGGACTAAAGCCCCGTTTTCCACTAGTGTACATAGCCCTTCCTTTTTCACCGGTTTAATCTTTTGGGTGAACTGAGATTCGGTGCGTGCCGCCACACACTCCCGCCTTCCACCAACATCTAATATTTCTCCCCGCCATGATTCCGTAGGTAGCCTCCTTTCTAGCTCACTGCACATGAGCACATCGACTCTATTGTCGAGCCTCACCGATATCAAACTGCACTCGCGACCGTTTCCTCTACAACCCCAACATGCCAACACCTCTCATTTCCAGCACTTGTCATGTCCAACACCATCCTCTGTTGTAGCGTTATATGAGTTTAGACCATAACCACCATGAAGCTTGGTAGAAAGGACGAAACCGCCATCGCCGGAGCACATACGTCAAGCAACATCCTATGGCTATACATCTTTGGAATATTTGAAGTAGATCATTTCAGTTTAACCCTAAAAATTAATTGTAGGTGCACACGATTGAAACAAGCCAGGATCAATGCATGCAAGAGGCTCCAACGAATAGAACGAATGCTAGCTCAGGGAGCGAAAGCATATTCGACATAACCACCCACGTACAAGATGTAACTCGATCCACTTGACAAGTTGAGGTGAATTTCTACAAACTTTGCTTATATACATCCAACACGTACGACATATATCAAACACATCACACATGCATGCAACCACCACCCAACAAACCTAGCAACTCATTTACAAACATCCACTTGTACGAACAGTCAAACACAGGCCAAACTGGATCAGAAATAAGATTCCATGGCACATGCATGCAGATCATGCACGCAGCGGCAGCTAACTACGACGGCGCCGAGCTCACTGGCTCCGGGGCGGCCGGTACGGCGGCAGGAGCGCCGGCTCCGGCCGCCGAGCGCTTGAGGAACTCGATGCAGTCGTCGACGGCGTCGCTCGGGTACGAGTCCGAGTACGACGGGCTCATGCGCACCGACGCCGCTCTCGTCGGCGTTCCCGCAGTTGTCGTCGTCTGCTGCTGGAGGCGGCCGGCCTTGGGCGCCGCGGCCACGGACAGCATCGCGAGCCGCAGCAGGACGTCCCGGACGCGATCTATCACCGACACCGACGACGTGGGTGCCGGAGGAGCGCCACCGTGCTGCCGTGGCGGCCGCCGACGGACGCTGCCCCCGCCACGGAGCCTGGGGATGCATGTGACCGTGTTCTCCCTCAGGGGCTCGGCGGCGTGGAGGTACATCTCGGCCTCCATTTCACGGCGAGCTCGTGCTTCCTCTACTTTGCTGTTAGCTAGCCTAGCTCTCGGTGGTTGCTTTGTATTGTCTTACTGTATGTTTAGATGAGGGGCTAGCTTTATATACACAAAGATGAGCACCGTTTGCTGGTCAGTGTTCATTTAAACAATGATTGTCTGACCTTGCAACTTGTTGATTCACATGTTGCATGCAGTCACGCAGACCCTTATTCTTAGGGATAGGCTGGCAATTTATATATATTTTCTGCAGGCGTTAGATAATACTTATTTTGTACTACATTCTCAGCTTGGTGTGGAGTTCTCATAACTTGTGGGAATAGCTACACTATTCTTACATGCATGATGAATTATATCTTAATATGTATACTAGGGAATCAATAGCATATGATTTAAAAGAAGTTATAAGGAATGTTGATCCAAGCTAGAAACCGAAAATTACATGAACTTAACTTCTACAGAACGACAAACAAAAACCAAGAAGCTTTCATGTGTTACAAAACAACAAATTTTCTGTAGGGAAGCAATATATAATTTCCTACACTGCTGAAAAAAATAACAGAATGCTATATCCCTAAAGAAGTGAGAAGATTACATACTTTATGGTTAATTGGTGCCTTTCTAGAAGATATGGTTCAGAAAATCAGGGGAGAGATATCTAGATCCTGCGAGATATGTGTATGTGAAATATGTCCTGTGCACAGCTCATGCATAATCCATGCGTGCATGTGCATGGGTGTGATGCTAGGTAGGGAGAGAGGCCATATTTATCAGCGAGAGCAACTGCTCCCTGTTTGGAGGATTTGATTCTTGATCCTGTTTTGACCCCGGCCTCATATAGTTCCCACGCCGACCAAACTTTAATTAACTAACTAACAAACCATCCAATGTGCCTTTGAACTAATTATAACATCTGAGTTCAAATTCGGCTTAATTATTCTTCTCTAAACTAGCAAGGTGGCCCTCGCAAATGCGAGGGCATCAGTCTTTAGCATTTTAAATATGTTCGAAAGTTGATGCTGTTAACGAATCTATTTAAATCTAGGATTCTTTAGCTACTCTGAATGTAATGTTATAAAACATGTCATTTATTTTGAATCACTTTAGATTGTGGATTTATGAAACTTTCAAAGATGCCATGCCGCATATTCTATCTTTGAACATAAATAGTGCTATATTGATTTTGTTACTCTCTTCCTGCTATCCCTAGGCTTCAATAAAGGTGTTCTAAACGTATTTTTGTGTTACGTTACAATGAACACTGAATTGGCTGGCACATAATTTCAATTTCTTAATGAATGATTTTTTTTGCATGTCCTCTCACCAGCAGTGTTTAAAATTCCATTGCACCACTAAATTATCCTTAGCTGGTTATTAACAATATTCGTAGCATTGCCAGGCCACCGAATACGATAGATCCGTTGTTGATTTCAAGATAAAAACATAGAAAACTAAAATTTTGATTGGACTGATGCATTCACTAAAATCTTAAAAAGCATGGCCGTCATAAAAAGTTTATCTAATTACATTATGGAAACTATATGAACTCATAAAGTCTCAGCAAAGATACTCATGTAGCTATTGACGTAGTCCGACAATCTCTATTATGGGGGACATGTCTCTAACAAATGTGTGATCAACAATCTCAGCATCATATACCATTTAAAGTATGGACTCTATGATTTTTGGAACCTGCGTGGTTATTTTAATTTTTAAATTAAGTTTGATTATTTTTGTTTACCTGTGATATATTTTTAAAAGATATAGGAACTCTCAATACTATTAATGTACCTTGTATATCAAATTATTTTATGTAATATATTTTGTGTATTTCAATACGGATAATATACAAATGTATATAGATACAGTTTAGTGTGTAGATTCACTTATTTTGCTCCGTATGAGTCTGTACTGGCGTTTTGTCGCCGAGCTACATGTAGCTCTTGATGTTAAAATATATATCATATTTTGGAGTTTCAATAAATAACTGAAAAAGATATAGGATGTAGGTTATGTCGTCTTCTACCAACTCGTAAAGTCTTAGATAGAAATATGTTGCATTTAGGCCATACAAAAATGACAAAATCTCAATAAGAAAGTAGTGAATAGTGCAAATTTTGAACTTTCCAAAATCATCAGACTATTTATCTTTGTGTGGCACAGCATATGAATTATCTGAGTTGAGATTTTGCACATTGGTAAAAATGCACTATTGTCTACGCCAGTGATTTTTTTGGAATTTCGAAAAACATTTTTTGATTTTTAGAATAAACAGTTACATGTATCTCGGTCTCCATTTTAACTCTCTAGTATTGGAGTATCTAAAACATATTTTATTATGACCCGGAAGGAGTATATTTAGAGCCTTGCCTGCATTTGCTACCACGTTCTACCTTCTATCTCAGTGAGCAGCATGATTGATAAGCTTTAGAGTTGGTTTCACCTACGTCACGTGTAAAGTAAATACATTTTGGGGTTATGCGGCTTTTAATTTTCGGTTAAGCCATAGATTGATGCACCTAGCTTTAAGAGAGCTATGCCCACACGATATAGATTGAAGCAACGGGAGGGACTCTCTTATCAACGTGTTGCGTTCACGTTGTTGTACAATGGGTCATGTTAACGTGTTGTGCGGATATATAGTACTAATGTGCTAATTAAATCACAGCTTTAAGTTTTAGATCCAAGAGTCAATATAATTAAGGTGATGTGGATTAACGTGGTGCCTCAAAAAATTCCCTCATTTTGCTTTTAGTATATAATAGAGAAGCAGATAGTAGGACGCTAAATCGAAGAAGCAGGGAGTACTATATGAACCAGATAGATAGATAGATAGATAGATAGATAGATAGAGTAACATCTTAGGTGGTGTCCCAAGATCTGCAGATAACTTGGTGAAATAATAACCTTATGCAAAATCTTATTCTTGCAAAGAGAGGATTTGCTGGTCCTTGCTTTACAGAGGTAGTCACTCTGGCATGTTGGAATATATGGAAGCAGCGTAATGGGTGGAATTTTAAGAATGTCAGACCTTCGTTCAAGGGCTGGAAGGCTAGTTTCGTCTTGGACATCACCTTGCTTGGGCACAGGGTGAAAGCGGCTGATGTTTCCCCTCTTTCTTTATGGCTTAAAAACCTCTTTTAATCCTGTTTTTGTAAATATGTATATATATTCTTTGGTTTGATGGAATAAAGGACTGTGGGGGGCTCCCCCACAGTAGAAAGGCTTCAAAAAAAATCTTAGGTGGTGTCATGATGATAGCCTGGTGGTGCGGTGAGGTAGTTCATTCAGCCATGTTAATTTTGTGATGCATCTGTGTCTAATTTAATTGTGTGTGTTAAGTAGGACAATTGTAAGTACCTAGGACAATGTTGAGCACTGGCCCTAGTGGAGCCTTCAACACTTTCCTTGTGTGCATGACAATTTTGACAGAGAAGCTAAGAAATACAAAAATGCAAAACCACAACTAAGAGGATACCCACCAACTAACCACACCCTTCATTTCATCAAGATTCGTGCAACAAATTTACCAACGAATTTTCAAATGTCAATGCATTATCAATAATTGATGGATTTATGTAATTTAAATTTTAGATTCATGTACTAACATGAATTTTCCGTGCATGCATTAACAAAAAAATTAAAATCACGCATTAACATATTTTTTAGTTTTTTAACACATAAAATAGTAGGAATAATATGGTTCGTTGTATGCAAAATCAACGGTGATGATAAGCGGTGGGTATCCTCTTAATTGTGGGAAAACCGCGTTGTAAGAACTATATGTTTCTAGGTGTATTGGTGTCCCTAGCACAGTACCACATGACCCTGATGTGTTTCATTGGAGGCTTCATGTATCCGAGATTTTTTTGTTAATCATGTGTATATAGAATGGTGAATGATAATCATAAGTTTCACAAATATTTTGGAAACACGATACCAACTAAGATAATGATTTCCTTTCGATACCTATACAAAGATATAATTTATAAAAATGAAAATCTCCCTAAATGCATTTGGAATGGTAGCATAAAGTGTTTCTTTGTGATCAAGAAGAAACTACATCCATTTGCATGCCTCTCCGCTCGTCTACTATGGCTTCCGTGGGCAACATTTTTTTTCAACAATTCCGTGAACAACATATCTTCATCAACTAGTATTTTGAATATGTATGGAAAAAATATTTTTTGGCAAAGAAGACAATTTACGCCTCATATACGGGTGGAAGGGTGTGCTTTTTGTTAGGTTAAGAAGACCTGTCGCAATAACAACGTTTTTTACAAATAAATCTACTACATGTTATCCATTGGAGGTCCTTATTACGACAGTGCAGATGCATTATCGCTGACTCTAGGTTGGCAGTATAACATAGGAATTTTGATGCACATAATTGTAACATGTATTATATTCTTATTGTGATTTTTATCTTTCACA
Source organism: Poa pratensis (assembly GCA_947311845.1). NCBI lineage: Eukaryota > Viridiplantae > Streptophyta > Magnoliopsida > Poales > Poaceae > Poa > Poa pratensis. Next base: position 2,684,002 of record CAMZMU010000128.1, on the reverse strand, counting down.
TTTGTTTCCCTTTATTTTGTGAGAATTTTAAAACTGTGCAAAAAAGACGTTGCGTTTATCAAGCAAATGAGAGGTTTGTTTGTCGGTATTTTTTGGAAAAAATAAGTTTTTTCCTTGCATTTGTTATTTTAATTATTCTTTAAAGTAAAGTTTGTTAACCATTTCTTCAGGAAAGAAATGAAAACATTAATTTTGTGGTGGCAAATCTCTGTATATATGCTTCCGTCAAGACTCAAGACCGATGGAATAAAACAAAACCTAGTCATAGGCAGGCTGGCATGAACGGCCTGAGCCCAAAATCCTGATGGTGAGGTCGGTCTCTAGCTCTAGTTTTCTATCAGAAACCCCCGCCCTGAATAACAAAAGGCCTGAAAAAAAAGTAAATCCGCTATTTAAAAAAGATTTATCCAAAAAGTTAAATGACGGGATAATATAGAAAAGCTACCGTTTACATGTTTCGGACGGTATCAGACTATGCTCCAGCTTAGAATTTTTAGGTTCGGCCTTTCAAAGCCTGGCCCAAAAAACTTGCTGGGAAATGCCCAGGTCGAGATTACATGGGCCAGCATTAGTGTTGGATTTATTTTTTATTTTTTTCTTTCACTTTTGTTTTTATTTTCGATAAACACATGAGTTTTTTGTGAGCTACAAGAGCAACTTCTTTTGCTACAGGTTTATCATTTTGTTTATTATAAACATAAACATCTTTTTTGAAATGTATGGATATATTTTTAAATACATGAATTTTATTGAACTACATGAATGTTTCTTGTGCAGCCATATTTTGAGACGATGAACTTTTTTCAAATACATGATTAAAAAATGAACATTTTCCTTCAATACATGAGCGTTTACTTTTTATACAAGTGAACACTATTTTGGAACAAGTGAGTTTTGAAAAAACATAAATACTTCCAATTTTTGGCGAATAAAATACTTTGTTTTTAATATACAAAAATATCTTTGTGTAATACACAAACAATTTTACTATTATATGTGATTTTATGTTTTCGTTGAATTTTTATTTTCATGTACAATTTTTTTTCTAAAAATTATACATGATTATACTATATTTAAAAATTATATAAAACTATAGCTGCTAATAGGCCGGATCAAATGCCAGATCATACAAAATCACTACAGGCGAGCCCACCCTATTTATAGGGGATCCCTTTGATTGTACTTATGCTTTTCTTACCCTCAAAAAAAAACGTATGCTTTTCTTTTGAGAAACTGATTGTACTGATGCTGGTATACTGAGGACTCGACGAGATAAAGGCCCATGTTGGACGAAGGGCCTTGAAATGGAACCACGGAAGGGCCGTTAGCAAGTGATTTTGCCTAAAATGGACCCAGTAATATGCTCTAATTTATTTCGGCTCAAACCTTTTTGAAAGGATGTTCAGATTGATTTTTTTCTAGCTTAAACAGTCCATGTAAAAAAAAACTTCAATAGTCGCAGGACTTCAGAACCCGTCACATATATTAGTGTATCAGTAAGTGATCCTTTTGCTGCAGATATTTCACTTTGCCCTTGTAAACTGTTTATGGAAAAGTGTAGAAATCGCCGGCCTCCGCCTCCTTCTGCCGTTCGTCGAGCCAACACCTGCCGACCAAGCTGTCATGGTAGCTCCTCCTGCTACCCTCGACCTAGAATACGAAATCGAAGACATCCACCAGTAGAGCTCAAAGGATGATGGGAGGTGCAATGGAGGATGAGTTCGGCTCACTGGATCCAGCCCGAGAAACTCTGGTGAGCTGGATCCCTCATTGGCGAGTCCGAACGGCGATGTCAGTGGTCTAAACCGAGACTAGTATTTTTGTGATTTTTTAATACTGCACACCTTTTTCGTGTTTGCTACAAACATGTATGTGTTTGCTCCGAACACACGAGTGAAATGTTGTGACGATTTCGGGCGTCCGCGTCAAAATCTCTTCGATACTAAAAAAATTACGAGAACCCGCAAATATTTTTGAGGGAAGGTACATACATGAGTTGAATTTTTTCGAGTGTTTACTGTGAGGGATGTGGATTTTTCTATGACTAGTGAAATTTTGCTACTTAAACATATTATTTTGCTGCATACTCATATTGTTTTGTTGCATCGGTGTTATCAAAATTCTGCCATGTTTTCTTTACAGTTTTGACCCACTGCGGGAAAAAATGATACAACATCGCAAAAAAATTTGCTACTGCATGCGGGATGGAAATATGCTAGATTGATTGGACGAACGGGATCTCACTTTTAACTGAGATCGGACGATGGGAGAGACGGGAAGTTTTTCACTTATCCCCCGGGATTCCTAGTGGTGTCAATTATTGATTCTTCAGTCGAGTCAAGTATCCTTTACAACTATTTATGTGTCAAATGTGAGTGTGTGTGTGTGCAGAGAATGTAACGATTACTCTTTTCCACGTTATTTTTCTGGTAACTGTCAATATTATAATTATGCATACAAATGTTGTTACGTCGTTATGAGTATGCTCCAAATGCTTTCTGAAGAGGAGGCGCTAATTAAGCTGGTCTGTCTTCGCTAGCTGTTAAGACAGTTGATCATCAGCTAAGTACTCTAGTATAATAGACGATCAGATATGTAATCACCACGGCGGCAATGGAGAGCCTAAAATGTCATCATTATACGTGGCTACTATAACCAAGAAGGCCGAAAGCGACATATGCATGCCTAACAGTTTGTCCTTTCATGAGTTTAATCAAAATTAAGGTGATTAGTTGTAGTATTTTCTAAATAAGCTAACTAAAGTGAGTGTACTAAGATTACTTAGCATATCCGGGGTTAAAGCCACCTCGCTACATCCAACATTCCAACCGGAAGTTGCGTAACTTTATCGAATTTTCTTTTGAAGGATGACCTTTCACTAAACTAACATGCATCGCCAGCACTAAGTTTTTTATCTACAGTGTACATGTTAATTTGTTTAGTTCATGTACATTCAGATATTTCTAAATTTGCCAACAAAAGAAACATAGATCTATCATTGATGTTAATGGTTAGTACTTAGCAGTGACCACACGTCCACACGTACTGATCTGGAGAAAGGTTCATGAATTACTCTAATTATTCTTTTCCTTGAAGATTAGAATTTTCTACCGACTCAAATACTAATAATATAGTAACAGAGTGTTTTGTGTTGCGATGACCATTCTACGAAATTTTAAAGTAACAGGACGAAATTGCTATAGTTCATAATTGCGAACCTTAGAACAAATATTTCCTTTCCTAATTGGAAAATGCAATACATATGTTAAGCCTCAACTTACCCCCCCCCCCCCCCCCCCCCCCCCCCAGTTATGATCACTCCACATGGAGCTTGTACCTTCAAGCCTTAAAATTTCCAAAAGGCTCGCCCATACATCATATATCACCAGAATTTTTCTGGCCCATCACATCAATGGTCAGTTGATCACTCAGCTAATTAGTTAATTAATCACCATTAGGCAGGCACTTATACATATAGCACCATCTGCATCAGTGAGCACCTATATGCAGTTCCCACTAGCAATCTTAGCTTACAACACGGATAATAATCACCGTCGCTTAGGAAGTACCATTAAGGAGCTATAATGTCTAGGCCACAAGCGAGAAGCTACCGGAGGAAAGCGGCGGCGTCTGCTTCTCACCACCAAGGCGGCAAGACGCATCACGGTCACGGCGGCGGAGGTAGCCATGGGAGGCCGGCGAGGTGGCCTGCCAGGCTCATGGACGGCTTCAGGAAGATGCTGGTGGGGCTCATCTCCTTCCCACGCCGGCCGCCGACGGTGACCTTCTCCGTCGACGAGAGGAGCAGGTGCGGCGATGTGGCGGTGCCGAAGAGGTCGTCGTGCAGCTCAAACCTGCAGCCGGTGAATAACGCGCACTACGACGAGGCCATCGCCGACTGCGTCGAGTTCTTCAACAGGTCGGCCAGGGTGGACGTCAGGTGAATTCTCATCGAACGGATCAACTGCACGCTGCTAACTGCTTTGCCTATCGCGATTTGTACGTCCTGTGTATATGTGCACGTGTCCATGTAAACGAGATTAGATTACTTGAATTTGCTCATGTCTAGATTTCCTTTTTCTTTGTTTAATTCGTCTGCCATGTTACAATGTTTTTGTACTAGTCTGCATGTTAGTATCTTCTTACTGTGTTTGTGCTATGGAGCAGCAAGCCAGCCATGCCTTTGAATCTACCGTCAATGGAACATCAAGTGTAATCATTATGGATGTGATGATTTTGCAGGGCTCTAACAGGTAGCAATGGTTGTGTTGTAGCGTTTTAAGGCCTCAATCATTCAGCTCGGCAGTCTAAGATTCCACTATAGGAAACCTCAGATATGAGTCTCTCAGGTCGAATGATGATGGCGTCTGGCGTGATGTCCCTCTTGGGGCAATGTTCATGGAGTTGGGCTTAACTTGAGGGACCAGTTGTCGGGTCGTGTTCTCTGTGTGACTATTTTCGCCGATGGCGATGGTGGCAAGTAAAGCAGGGTCACACCGTGTACTTCAGTCATTGAACTTTTCTAGCGTCTTTAAGGAATTTTTTTAAACGACGGCAAAACCTTTTCCTTATCCATTAATTAAGAAGAAGGTGCCGGTTTATTTGCAGTAAAACCGGACGAAAATCATTCATCTAACACCAACACAACGGGGCAGAGCCTACACAATCTCGAAAACGCCTAGAGCCATGCTCAGACCACCATTCTGCAATGGCCGATCAGCCCTCCACCCTTGCCGTAGAGAAGAAGCGTAACTTCTATGTACAAAATGAACAAGTAGAAAGCAACAAAATATATCACTCAATTCCTTCACCAAGTGATTGAGTTATGTAGAAGAACGAGCTTAAGTCACATGGAAATCCAATTGTGAAAAAGGGATGATAGAGCCAGGGGTGTATCGAGACCAGTGGAGGTGAAATGGACCTAAAATATGTAGAAATTCATTTCCCTACTAATAATTGGGCTAATTCTTACTAATATTTGAACTAATTCTTGCTAAATGCTAAATATAATAGGGACATTCTAATCTTAACGCCCCCAGCAATTTTATCCTAGATCTGCCACCAGAGAGAAGGAAGCATGACGGTGAGAGTTGGAAAGATAACACGTCTTGATGAGGGTTTCTTCAGTACAAATGGTGAAGTACATTCTATACATATTGTCCAAAGAAATTTCATGCCTTTTTTTCTTTTGTTGCATTGAGGCACAAAAATATACATGCATGTGTTGCCTGTTATAGACGTTTATTGATCACTATCGTCGTATACAAGTACACGATATAACCCCCAAGATCCAACGGGATCAAAACGACGGGCGTGGCTTGACCGCCGACGAGCCGTCGTCGTGGTGGCCGCCCGAGGAGCTCTTCTTTTTCCTCATGAAGAACGCTCCCACCAGAGGGATGAGAGGCTTCTTCTTCTTCCTGCCCTCCTCCTCTGCTGCCGCCGCCGCCATCACCTTCTTCACCGTCTCGTGCCCGGCCGACGCCTGCCTCTGGAACCGCACCTCGCGGTACTGCGGCCGGCCCGACGGCACGTACTGCTGCTGAGGGTGCAGCTCCATCACCACGTCCGGCAGCGGTCGCGGCGGCGATGGGGCGCGGTCGTACGCGGCCGTCGGAGGGTCGGCGAAGTGACGTACCTCTTCTTCTGGAACTCGGCGGCGGCGGCGGCCTGTTTGGCGTCCATGTCGACGTTGCCGCTGCTGGCTGGCGGGCTCTTGCTCGGCTGATGTTGCTGATGATTGCTGATCTCCATGAACTTGAGGTCCTCCACCTGGAGGTCGATGACCCTGGCCTGAGTCTCTCGTCGCGAGCCTTGAGCTTCTTGAGCTCCCTCATTGCGTTGCTCAGCTCTTCTTGGAGGGACAGGATGCAGCCAGCCATCTTCTGTTTCTCCTCCCGCTCCTTCTCCAGCTCGTGCTTCGCGTCGTCGAAGTCTCTCGTCGCCGGCACCGTTATGTGACGCGGTGGTGGTGGTGGTACCACCGCCACATTAACAGCCGCAGCGCCGGCGGGTTGGTAGTGGTTAACGGCTGGTCTTGGCGCCGTCGCTCGATTCTGCAGACGATTGATGGAGAAACATGGATACAATCAAGAGAAAACTAGATATTATAAATTGCTTTATTGAGGTAGAATTTCAGGTTTTCTAAACAATGTACGAATTACACAGTAAGATACATATTCAGAACATCAATATATTAGTTGAATTGTTGATAGAGATATCGGAAATTCACTATATGTAATTTGTTTCCGTTTAATCAGATGTTAAACCTCTGTGGGCATGTCTGATGCTAAGTGCTTTTACGTACATGTTTTGTTTAGGTTTATCATGGATGAGATATTAGATAGGAGTAGGTCAGAACCCCCCTTTCCCCTCCCTCTCCTCTGCTCGTAAGGTCCGCCCCCGTTGAGAGTCGATGTAGGGTTCCCGGCTCGCTCCTCCCTCTTCTCCGGTGGCGCGGCCGGCCGCGGCGAGAAGGATGCACAGCACGGGTTGTACAGAGTAGTGGTAGGTTTAGGTTTGCCCTTGTGGAGTTTGGCGTGATGCCGAGTCTGAGCTCGTTCTGGGTGCTTCTGAGCGGCGCCTGGGACGTTGGCCTCGTCCTCCTGCTGATGATGCTCCAGTGGTCGGAGCTCAACGAGGCTAGAGGATCTGCGACCATAGCTCTGGAAATAAAGCTCGTTCGTTCTCAAGATCTGGGGGATTTTGCTTCTCTTTCTCCTTCCTTTTCAGACCTCCATGGTGGAGGAAGAAGAGGGGATGAGGAGGAGATCGACACTGCTTCTTGGAGCTCATCATCGGCGGCGTCTTGTCGGCCTCGGCTGCTCTGCCGCCGACTCCTATAGCCGAAGGGCGGCTGCTCCGAGCTCTGTCGCCGGTCTGCCGGCGTCACCTCTACTCAAACCTCCCGGCCGCTATGCCAAATGGGAGGCCCTCCTGCAGCTTCAGCGCGGCGTGCCCCGTCTGCTCCGTCCCAAGTGGCCTTGTCCCCGGCGACGACGCGGATGGCCGTGCTTCGAGGCTTCGATCCAAGCTTGGTGGAGAAGGACATGAACAAGGATTTGATCGCGTTTTGCTTTTCTATTCTAGGGTCCTTTTTGCACTTTATGAGGACTTGTTTGTAATTTCTTGTTTCTTTAAAGTCCTCTTTGTAATATGTAACTCCACCGCCGTTTAATGCAGTGTCTCTCGGTCCTTTGGGACCAATCTTTGTTAAAAAAAAAAGATATTATATAGCACATCATTAGCGCGTATGATTAGCACTAAGTACCATGTGTTTTTGCATGATAGGTGTTTTGCTTACGTTTTCGTGGGAGTATTTTTATACTTAAAAGATTGCATAAAAAAAGAACCATGAAATTAGTACATTATCAACCACTGGCAAAAGAGAAAAAAGTTGTTTTCCCTTCATAATTAAGCACCTCCTCCAATCAACTGAATTGCAAATGATTTAATGTTTACGCCACCCAAATCTACACATGATTTTTATTTAACCGATAAATTATATGGAAAAAAAGTGTAGTCAAAGTTTGTTGGAAGTAGCATGACTAACATCTACATCCATGACGTCAGTTTTTTTAATGGAGGTACGTAGTATATATGAAATACTTTGGATTCGAGGTTCATATTTTCATATTTAAATCACCTATTGTATATGGACAAACATTTTAAATGCTAGTGCATGCCTTTCTCTTAGAGTGATCATTAGGGCACCTCACTAATTTAGCACTACTTTAAAATGGAGGTAGTACTAATGTACTATATGGTATACCAAATATCAAATGGAGGTTCTGGGCATCTTCGGATACACCTTTTGTTGCTGCCTTAATTCAGGTGGAAGGAACCTACCTTAAAGTCTTGCTGAACACACTTTCCAATCTGATCCCATCAATCTAGCTAGCTGCCCTTCTTTCTTTAGCTAACTAGTGTATTGAAAAGAGATTGAAATGTTGTAGAAGTACAGGGCGCTCTAGCTATTCTAGTGTCAGAGTTGGTAGGAGAGAGACAACATGCACTTTTCAAGAAGAAACATATATTGCATGCACACCGCTGGCAAAGAAAGAAGGCTGCTTTCCTCACACATATTTTTCTTGAGTTGGAAGAAAGGAATAGCTAGCAAAGCTATCTAGTTAGAACACTTTATCTCACACCAAGATTAACCACTATTTGACCACTTCATCTTGCTCAAAAAGTTCAATTCAAGCAGTATAGTAAACAAACATGGTGTTTCGGCTCCCCTGGCAAGTGTTCAAGAGACAACTCAAAAAAATGTTTTTTTTAACATTGTACATACTTGTGCCTTCTACATGTCAGCATATTTTCATGACGAATGTACATATGTTTATGTTATGTTGCATGAAAAACAAAGAATTGTGATGTCAAAAATTATTTTTTAACACAAGTATTGTTATTTTACAACAGACCAAAAAAGTATATTTTGTACCGAGAATTTGTGTGTGCACATATATCGTGGACATGCACACATGTTAAAACTGTATGATTTTTCTGACATTTCGAATACCCTTATCTCAGCCAGGATCATGCGCTTCTTCAAATCGTCTTAAATTATCGGCCAAATTAATATCCATCGTCTAAATATAGGCCTAAAAAAACTCGAAGCTCGTGGGTACTCGACCCATTAACTCGAACTCGTGATCTTAACGAGTCGAGCCGAGACACAAATGTTGATCGTTAAGTATAACGAGTCTAGCTAACGTGCTGCTTGTGAGACTCGATAAACTCGTGAAGCTCTCTCTCTACACTACGCCGAAACAAGCTACAACAGGTCAGACCATAGGCCAAAATAAGCTAGGGGCCCACATTTGGCCATCCCAATATTGGTTGTGAACTGTTTTAAACTTTTATACTTTCTTGTGAGCTATGAAATTAGACTATTTATTGTGGAATGTTGCCCAAAATCTTAACAAGTTTTACCAAGCTCAACGAGCTAACTCGGACCAATAACGAGTCAAGCTGAGCTGACCATTTTTTGCTTGTTAAAATGATCCGAGTTGTCCCGTTATCCAGGCCTATCAAACCATGTAACTGTCGAAAATATAATTTGTCCCAAGAAAGCACTTAATTACAGTGGAAGTGAATAAAATATGAATACTATCTGTTCCATGTCTTACAAATGATATCAGGTACATACGTGTTGGTGTTGTCATATAAGCCGGGCCAAGCTAGCGCCTTCTTTCTATATAAAAATGGTACATACGTGTACAATCTTTTCCTCGAATCAAAGCAATATGATTTTGATCGGTTGTTGGCATTCATGATCATGCTTAATATGACAAAAGCCATCGGTCTAACTAAAATAACATGCACACGACTAATAATCATGCATGCATGCCCGGCGAGCATGGTGGAGGCACGTACGTACTCCCTCCGTTCCAAATTAATTGACTTGGTTTTGTCCAAAAATAGATGTATCTATACTTGTTTGATGTCTAGATACATCCATGTGTAATAAAATGTGTGTCAATTAAATCCGAACGGAGGGAGTACCTGGGTGTCTATTCGCCGGCCGGCGTGGAGGAGCTCCCCGGCGAGCACCTTCTCGCCGAAGAGCGCGACGGCCTCCTTCACCGACTTGAACGGCGCCCTCGTGTCGATCTCCGCCCGCCCCACCACCACCACGCCGCCGCTGCCATCCATTGATCGACGATCTCTGCCTCTACTCGATCACCGACGGACTGATTGTTCTCCAAACGAACTCAACCGGCGGTGATCGGTCGATCAGCTCAGGAAAAGCATGCACATGTATTTATATGTATGTAGCCGGATGCAACTAATCAAGATGAGACAAAACGGCCGGCAGCAAGCAAGATGATGCGCGTCGCGATCGATGGGAGTGGGGATGTGGTTAGGGAAGAAGAAGAAGAGGTTACGACGTTGTTGTATGCTTGCTTGTGCTAGCTATTACACGCGCGGGCAGAGATGCGGCCGCATGATGATGGTGGTGGAGTGGTGTGGAGTGGAGGTGGGTTCGTTGCTTCGCGTCCACTTCACTGTAATATTCCCGCGCCCGCCATCCCTTGAATTGTTGCGCGTTGGTGAACGGTCAGGATCCATCCTGCCGACCCTCTCTCGCTAGTCTATTTGCTACGCATGTACGTATATACATCCATCCAGTCAGTAATAATATATCCTTATGCATGGTCGTTTAGCCGGCCGGCTAGGAGTTAGCAAAATATGAACTGAAATTTGACGGGCGTGAACTAAACTAGAAGAGGAAATCGTAAAGCTAATGTGGTGGATAAATCGGTGACATAGGACTGAAATTCTCAGTAGTGATTCCACAATTTCCACGTGTACAGTATGTAACTATTTTCTCTACAACACCTCCACCTTCCACTAAGATTTCTCAGATACTCCGATCCGTTCCAAATTATAAAAGGTTTTAGATATTTCAGCATAAATTATATACAGACTGAAATGAGTGAATCTACACACTAAAACGCGTAGACTAGGTACATCCGGATAAAAAAGTTAAAACATCTTATATTTGAAGAAGATGTAGTATAAACTAACAGCACGTATCTATGATTTCCTAACCTATTTTTGTGATGTACATGTACGGAGGCGACGTTCATATATTGGGCATGACAAGGGGAGAGTGACGCGACGCCAACTTCACCCTTTTTCGGTCGGTGTATATAGCTAACCAGGGTGTAGCTGCCAGCTAGCCAGCTTGCTAAGTTAGAGGCTCGAAGTGGCCAGATATATATATACCATGCATGGAGTAGCTCGCAAGGTCCACTACTGGAACTAACTTAAGATTTCGGAAATACAAAGATGCTCAAACAAAGTACTGGTTCATGTCGCTGTCACTGACTTTGAGTCCCAAAGAGAAGGAACGAAAATGAAACTGCCGGGTGCCTAACATAGGAGTATTTTCTCTCTCTACGAACTGGTTTTGCAAGCAAGATTAGATTCTTGTAGCCCAACTAATCGTTATTTTTACATAGCCCAGCCTATTCATTTTTTGCCTAGGCAGCTCGGCCCCAACCGGGCTGTAAACAAGTAGTCAGGCCCATGCTTACATAGGCTGGCCTTTGGATTTCCCGGTCAGTTCTGCAGAATCCTCCGTTTTTATGAATGAGGCGCACACGTTTTTCAAGCTTTGTCTATGACCAAACATTTGAGCAACAAATTCTCATTTATATGGTACAAATTTGATATCCTTGGATTCGGTTTGAAAACCCTTTCTAATGATATCAATATTTATCATTTACTCCTGATATGTTTTGACTGATTCTTGGTCAACCGTAAATCTTGAAAAGCGCGTGCGCCTTATTCATATGAACACAGGGAGTAGTTGCTTGCAATCTTCTCTGATGGGCAAATCCCATATGACCCGCGTTTCGTCATAAGGACACAACACACACCCTCTCCCGGCGCAAGTTCCCAAAGTGAGGCGACCCACACAGGCTCTCTTACACTGGTTTTAGGAGATGACACATAACATGTTCTACAAGATTGGTACGTGTCAAAAACTGACTCACGAGCATGCCAATCCCAAGTTATTTTGTGCAACCGAAGTGTAAGAGGTGAAAAATATCGTATTTCTCAAGTCATGTGAAAATCCAAAAGATTAGGTCACTCTTTTTTTTACTAATACTTCCCTGAAGGATGTATACGATGAATTAAGAGGGCAAGACTTAGAGAGAGGTGTAGAATTCAGGCGGAGAAACTTCACATACCGAGGAATGATTGTACTCTTTTTTCCTTGACGAGTTTTTCCGAAGTCTGGATATAAGGTTTTTATTAAGGTGTGTTGTAAATCATGTGATATTCTATGAATTATAGTGAACTGCACTGATTAATGCAAAACAAACAAAAACATATGTCGCTTCCTCCTTGCCGAGTGTAACTCATAAAAGAGGATACGTGGAGCTGGTCTGTCGGCGCTCGCGCGTGTTGTCCATGCCTTTGATGTGTGAATTATATTGGTACTCGGCAAAGAAGGGGTCTTTGCCATCTATAACTGTTTCTGACACTCGGCAAAGACGTGTGCCACATGGTAACATCGTTTCATCATGGTCCTTTGCCGACACTTTGCGCATGTTAAAAGTCTTTGCTGTATGTTTTACAGGCTTTGCCATGTGTTCTGCACAATTGGCAAAAACCCACATTTTCATGTAGTGAGAGGAGAAATTATCCTGCCTGCTGAAGTTCGTAACTGGTGGAGCTTTTTTATGTTGAACATTTTTTATTGCTTTATGAGTGTCACTAGTGGGTAATTATGTAGTTGACATATGAACCACACCACCGAAACTTTGCTGTCTTTATTATAAGATAGATATATTATTATTATTATTAAGTATAGATATAGATATAGATATTAGATATTAGATATAAATATAGATAGATTGTGATTAGATATAGGTATAGATATAGACAGATAGATTAGGTATAGAGATAGATTACATGTCATGTGTGTTCCACCATAGTCTCAATATTTATTTTGGTATACATAGGCAATGACGGAATACGATCACAATTCACAAGACAACGAACCGTACACACGACAGACACCCTCTGAAGAAAAGGACTACACACCACACGGGGTTTGCTTTTGCTTCGGTACATCCCCCCCCCCCCCCCCCCCCCCCCCCCCACACACACACACACAAAAAATCAAACGGTTTTTCCCCTGCTCAGTGAATTAAAATAATTGAATTCATTGGCCCGTGGAAACCCATATCCAGCCCTGTACACGGAGGCTATCCACGCCCGCGTTGCGCTTGCCGCCGGAAGCAACCATGTGTACCGCCGGCTTGCCGTAAGGCCGGAGATATTCATCCCAGCAGATCACATCGTTGGCACAAACAAGCAACAACTGGATCGCGTCCGGCCGGCCGATCATGCCAAAACTAAATCTGGAAACCAAACTATATGTATTGGAGACGCATGCAACCCAGATCGCACATGTACGAGGAACAGCCAGCATTGCAGATCGTATCTGCTGCTAGTGCCTCTCCTCCAGATGAGATCACGTATACCGCTCCAAATTATAAAACGGGTCTTTATGGGCTTCTGTAGGGCTGTAATTATAATTTTATAACTTCAAAATTACTATCAGAACCTTCATTGCGAAAGGGTACAGGGCAATCTCAGCCGCTCTTATGTTTGAGTTTGGGGAGGGGGATGTACCGAAGCAGAAGGCCACACCACACATACACACGAGTCATACTTTACTCCATCGGCACCAGGGCACGGGGGACGGCGATCACAAGCAAGTCAGACCGCCGGCGCGTGGCGAGCCCAGCCACCTCGGTCATGTCCATCTCCTCAGGGACCATCCCCTCCGGCAGCTCCCAGTCGAAGTGGAACAGCAACGCGGCGAGCGCGAGCTCAATGTGCGCAAGGCCGAGCGACATGCCAGGGCACCGTCTCCTGCCGGCACCGAACGGCGTGAATTCAAAGTCCGCGCCCTTGAAGTCCCTGCCGGCGCTACCACCTTGCTCCTCGAACCTCTCCGGGACGAACTCCTCCGGTGCGTCCCAGTGTGCTGGGTCCCTGCCGATCGCCCATGCGTTAACCAGCACCATGGCGCCTTGGGGCACGTTGAACCCGAGCACCTCGCACGGGCTGCGGCACTCCCGCGGCACCAGTGCCCCCGCGGGATGCAGCCGCAGCGTCTCCTTGATGACGAACCGCAGGTAGTGCAGGTTCGTCAGGCAGTCCTCCGTCACCTTGTCGTGGCCGACGAGCTCTCTACGGACCTCCTCTTGCGCCTTCCGCATGACGGTTGGGTTACGCATCAGCTCGGCCATCGCCCACTGCAGCATCGTCGATGATGTCTCACTGCCCGCAGCAAACAAGTCCTGCGAGAGAAGCATAGTAAGTGAACATGGAGAATGGTAGCTTCATCTTGCTGATTGTACTAACGAGAGCTTACGATGATGACGGCTTTGATGTTGAGCGTGGTGAGGGGGTACTGGAAGTCCATCTCCTTCTGGAGCCTCAGGAGCACGTCAAGCAAGTCCTCGTGTTCCTCAGCGGCGGCAGCTCTGCTCTCCCGGCGTTCCTGGATAATAGTGTCGACGAAGCCGAACATGGCGTTGCGGCGGCGTGCGAACTCGCCTGGGACGCGGCTGAGGCGCATCGCGAGACGGGACGAAGGGGAGACGTCCGGCAGGCTCATCCCCGGCATGACCTTGAACGCCTCCTCTAGCAGCCTGAGGAACGTGTCTCGTTCCGCCCTCCGGCAACCGATGATGGCGCGCACCGAGGAGTCCGCGACGAACGCCGCGATCATCCTGGACAGGTTCACCGGCCTCGCCGCGGATGCCTCCGACGCAACGGAGCGGAGGAGTAGGCCGAGCTCGTCCTCACGGACGGGGCGGAAGGAGTGGACGCGGCGGGAACTGAGGAGCTCCACGGTGCAGATCTTGCGGAGCTGGCGCCACGCGTCGTCGTAGGGCGTGAAGACGAGGCCGTCGGCGCCCTGGAACACACGGCGCAACATGGGCCCGACGGGACGGGTCGCGAAGGCCACGTCATGGGTCTTCATGATCTCCCGTGCGGCGTCCGGCGATGAGGCGACGACCACCGGGAGCTCCCCGAAGCGGAGCAGCATGAGCGGGCCGTGGCGCCGCGCCAGGTCGCGCAGGGCGCGGTGCGGGAGCGCCCCAGCGAGGTGATGCAGGTGTCCGATCACCGGCAGCGCCCACGGCGACGGGGGCAGCCGCTGGCCGGAGCCGAACCTCCAGCGACGAGCGACCGCGAGGTAGAGGAGCGGTACCACCACTAGGAGCAGCAGGTACGAGAGCTGGGCGGCCATGGCAACAGGCTTCGAGCTTGATTGGCTTCGTTCGGTGGGGAACAGTGGATGCTTCAAGTGTGAAGTGTGCATGAAATGTGATCTGGATCGTGGTGTCGTTTATATAGCAGGTGGCAAGGGGACTAACGGTTGACTTTCGCGGTCAACTATCATGTTCGTCGAAGCAGCAGCGGTGGTGCTGTTGTGCTTGCTGTACGTGTGTTCCCTTTGCCTGGTTTGCACTCCGCGGCGACACCATAAAATATTTGTTAATGTTTTATTCCGATTACGTTCACCACATTCAATTGTTTTATGTCTACTCAATGTATCTTAATCTATCTATTTTCTATCTACTACCAGCTCTATCTATCCATCTTGAAGACGTAGTACAATTTGAACAGAGCTACTCTCTGTTTTCAAATACTAGGTAAGAAGGCGCGGCGACACGTCGCACGCGTGAGACATGATCAACCAAAAAGAAAGCAATTACTATCATAAAGATGTCAACAAATATAAACCCGCGGCCGTTGTATTGGTATGTGGCGTATTTTTGTAAAATAAGTTATTAATTGAGATTGTAGGTCGGTTCACGAAAAATTATACATGACAGGCAGGTAAAAATGCTATTCTCAGCTAGATCTAGAAGACAAATTTCTGGGTCCAAATTCCCGGATTGAAAATTTTGAAATCTGTCAGAATTTGACTTTTTCGCATCCTAAAATACAACGAATTTGAAGATTGGAAATAAATATATATATGTCCGTCAAAATAAAAGGTTTAAAACATAAAAATTGTTTGGAAGGGTGATATCCATCTGGTCGTGAAAGAAAAATTCAAACGGATGACTGAGTGCGACGAATTTGACAAATTTCGTCAAATGTTTTTGCGAATTTGGATCCAAAATTAAGAAGTTAGAGTCAACCAAATTCAAAACCGATCACGGGAATAGAATCTACTTGTCGCCGTGCATATTTTTCGTGTATATAATTTTCGGAGAAAGTGGGGTTTTTTTTTGGAAAAAAAAAGTCACCGTAGATGCTACCGTGCGGGCTCACAAATGAAGTCCCGGTCACAGCGACCGGGTGCTGGGGAGTGGTGACGCTGTTCATTTTGGTGACCGGTTTACTATTCACTGTTCATTGGTGACGGACTGTTCATATACGACCAGTTACTGTTCGTCGATTTATTTAGGAGAGTACTGTTCACTGGTACTGTTCATCGGATGGGGGTGGATCTGGGCCGTCGATCCACGATCGGACAGCCATGGATCATTACTATGAACAGTAGCTACAGTGCCCCCGTGGTCTGAGAGGCCGAGGAGATGTTCTCCCTTTATATATAGTAGTATAAAATGTTTTAGGTGTTATACATGTTGAATAGATTTACACTAAAAAGAGTGCACATACAAATTAAAACATTTTTCAGATACATGTGCATGCATCTTATATTAAAAAACGGAGGAAGTAGTATATAATAAGGTTCACCGACCAGAGCTACGTTGTTCCTTTTGCATTTTAGCCCCTAAAATTGTAAGTCAACCCGTGTTTCTTGCCATCTTTTACCATTTTGCAATGAATCCCCTCGAAAAGTTGCATCTCAACCTAGTTCCCCATGAGAAGCAACGACCATCTCGATTGTGAACCCTATGCATGGCGCACAAATTTAAAAACCGTGTGCAGTTGACAACCCATCGCCTACTCATGCATGGTGATAATTCGATAAATGTGCGGTGGCCCATTTTAAACTTTTGATTGTCTCTTAGGTACTACTGGATGCACGAAGTTTAGATAAAAAAGATTGGCATAGAGTCTAAATCGGTCCTATGCCTGACGTTAATGAAATATGATGCAATTTTATTACTATCCGACAAAATCTGCAACGATATCACCTACCTAGGGAATATGGATACACGTCTCGTTAGAGAATATTGAGTTGATTACACGCTCTGAGTCGCTGATACTCTCTATGTCTAGAATTACCCAGCGTTTGGATTTAGTTGAAGTCAATCTTTATAAAGTTTGACTGGCCGGGCATATTGCAAAAATATGAATATTTACAATAATGACTAAATATTTTGTATTATAGATGTCAATATTTTTGTCTGTATACTTGGTCAAAATTAAAAATTGTTTGACCTTGACCAATTCAAAAACGCAGGGTAATCTGGACAGAGGGAGTACATGTCATGCCATTTTACCCCAAAAATGTAACTATGAAATTATTACTATAGCCAAAAATTAACAATCCAATTTATCTTGATCATTGTTATGTAGTATGGCAAGATGCCGAGGGGAGGTTCATCGCTGCGGTGCTCAGACTGCCACTGGTTGTGGGTGAGGTGCTTGTTGTGGGCCACCGTGTTCCAGAGGATGGAAAAGATGACGGCTGACAATGCAACCTTCCTTTCCCTCCCGAATATGCCCTAGGCGCTGCTAGGTGCTGGTTCTCCCTATTTTGGTCATCGCGCTGGCGAGCAGGGGATGGGGGTGGCGGGATCTGGAGGCGATGGGGAATCGCGCGAAGTTTCAGGTACTAGAATTCCCAAGTTTGTCTGTCCCTAGGTCTCCTCTTCCTCCAAATGGAAGGATCTTCAAGCTCAACGTGGTGTTCATCGCTGAATCGACATAAATCGTACCTCCCCAATGGTGGGATCGACGGCCGTTGCTTTGAGCTCCTGTGTCGCCGTTGGTGGAGAAGGGCCGGAGTGCGTTTTGTAAACTGTGAGGGTTGTGTTATTATTTTTATTTTCGTCGAGGTCCTCTTGGTAAATGTATCCCATGGCTGTTTCAAAACAAAAAGAATAAAAATATACAAGTGCTGGAGCCTACGTCAATGCATTGTAAACATCTCCTTCGCTGCTCAGTCAGCAGTCACTGATCCGTTCCATATCATGGCTCCAAAATGCCAAGTGCTGATTCGGCAAAACCGCGAAAATAGCTGACGTGTCTACAGAATAATGCTTTAACTCGTTCGATGACAAATAGTAAGCCAGCGGAGCGCCCAAAGAAGCGACTTTTTTTCTGATTATAAAACAGGGCAGAGCATTTTCTGCCACCTTCCTCGATTCCGTCACTCATCGCATAGTAGATCGCTCCGACGGTCCGACCAGGCAGCCAGCTCGCTACGCCCGAACCGCCTCGGCATGTCCGCCGCTGTGGGTTCGCCGTTCCCGCCCTCGGCCGTCATCGTGCAGCACCGCCGGCGGCGGGCCGTGGCCCGGTGCTCGGCCTCGGCAGCCACCGCGCCGATCCTGCACGACCTGAGGCTGCGGTGCGCGACGCCGCTCCCCCTGCTACGGCACGTGGCGGACGCCATGGCCGCCGGCATGCGCGCCGGGCTCGCCACGGACGGCGCCGGCGAGCTCAAGATGATCCCCAGCTACGTCTACTCGCTCCCCACCGGGTAACTGACCACCTAACCCGTGCCTCCTCGCTACCGATTCAGAGACTCTGGTTAGCAATAGTAAACGAACTCTGCTTTTAGGATAATTGAAATTTGGGTAGTGCATGTAGGAATTCATGAAATTAGCTGCTGGTTAACGCTTGATTCAGCTCGCATAATAGATAACTCATCGTGATTGTTACGCTGTATAGGAACGAGACAGGGCTGTTCTATGCCCTGGATCTTGGAGGCACCAACTTCAGAGTGCTGAGGTGCAGCTGGGAGGAAAAGATAGGCGTGTCGTCGACAGCGAGTCCGAGCAAGTGTCCATCCCAAAAGAAATCATGCATGGTACAACCGAGGTAATCGATTTCATCGCCTTTTTTTCGTATTATAAGCTGATTCTCCTTGCTGAAAGAAAATTGGGTTCTACATTAGTTAGAATTTGATAATTGACACTAAAATTTGTTGCTGAACAGGAATTGTTCGATTTCATTGCGGCCCGCCTTTCGAGTTTTGTAGCCCAGGAGGGTGGTAACTTTCGTCTTGAGAGTGGAAGGAAGAGGGAGATTGGATTTACGTTCTCCTTTCCGGTAAAGCAAACTTCCATTGATTCCGGCATTCTGATCAAGTGGACAAAAGGCTTTGCTGTCTCTGGAACTGTAAGATTTCCTTTTTTTCCAAGGCATTTTCTCATGTTGTGTATCGCTTGTTCATTTTTAGTACCAAAATAGTCGCAGCGCCAAAAATTCCATGCTCGAACCAATATGTGCTTTCTTGTCACAAGATAAAGTTTATGGACCAGCATGTTAGTTTAGTTTTTCAGCAAAGATCATGCTAACAATGAAGCATTATGTGGTCTTCACAGGCTGGGAAGGATGTAGTTGCCTGTCTAAATGCTGCAATGGAGAGACAGGGGCTCGACATGCGTGTATCTGCTCTGGTAAGCTAGCATCTAAACTCATAGTTTTTTCAATAAGGGAAGAGCTTTATTGCCTTCCGGCATCTGCATCAGAAGAATGCACATAGCTGCAAGAAACCTTTTTTTTCGATGAAAGGAGCCACACGGCCCCCAATTTCTATTGAAATTGTCAAGTATTTTGAGTTACAGCAAACAGCTGCAAGAAACCTTATAGTAGCAAGTACATTTTTTTAAACAAATAATGGCAACTACATTGAGAGAACTGGGACATCCATAGTCGATACTGAATTCTGCTTTTTGATTGTGGTCTGCTTTGTTATGGGCTGATTTGTGTTCATACTTCAGATGACATCGTTTTCACTCAAATGGTATATCATGCTGTTTTAAGTAATTGAATTACACCTAACAGGTAAACGATACCGTTGGAACCCTAGCTGGAGCACATTACTGGGATGAGGACGTGATGGTTGCGGTTATTTTGGGTACCGGCACAAATGCTTGCTACATTGAGAGAACTGATTGTATCCCAAAGCTCCGACACCTTGGGCCTGTAACAGGAAATACAGTAAGCTGTAACAAGACGGCATATGTACTTCTTACTGAACCCAAATTGGATGCATGCTTTGTCCAAAAACAATGGTGCAAATAAAGTTTGTTGTAGAAAATGTAGGTGGTAACCGTGGTCTCTGCAAATCGATACACATAACCATAAAATTCAGTAGAAACCTAGTTATTACAAAAGGTTCATTGTTCAATGTTCATATAGGAAAACAAATGTCATCGCACTGAGACTGAGTTGACTGCAGATTATCAACACTGAGTGGGGAGCTTTTTCAGATGGTCTTCCACTAACTGAATTTGATAGGGACATGGATGCTGAGAGCATAAACCCTGGTGAACAGGTAAAATACCTTGGTTTTCCTCCAATATCTGCTAATTTTCTTAGTTTGAAGTCGTACTGTGCTCTCAATGCCGGCAGATATTCGAGAAGACGATATCCGGTATGTACCTTGGAGAAATTGTTCGGAGGGTGCTCGCCAAAATGGCTCAAGAGTCTGATCTGTTTGGCCATTCTTTGGCTGACAAACTTGCCGAGCCATTTGTTCTAAGGCAAGTTCTTGTTCCAGCTTCCAGTAACAAAATTATCCTCTTCCTTTCAAAATTTCGTGCCGGTCTAAGCTGAAGCACAAACATAACATTAGTACAGAACACCCCATTTGTGCGCTATGCAACAAGATAGCTCCAACGATCTTGGAGAAGTTGAATTAATTTTGCACGACGTGATCGGTGTAAGTTTCTACACTTCGTACGGTCATGCATTTGTGGGCATCTAGCCGAGCAGTACCTGAACCTGCAATTCTTTCCCATAACCATGGATGGTTGCAGGTAAACCATTCTTCCCTAGCGGCTCGAAGGGCTATCGTAGAAGTTTCTGACTGCATCGTCAAGAGAGGTGGGCGGTTGGCCGGTGCCGGCGTTGCTGGCATTCTTCAGAAGATGGAGAGCGACTCCAATGGGCTGGTTTTAGGGAGACGGACGGCGGTCGCGATGGATGGTGGGCTTTACGAGAATTTCCCTCAGTACAGGTCGTATATGACCGAGGCTATGGTGGAGCTCCTCGGCCCCCGGGACTCAGAGCACGTCGTCGTGGAGCACACGAAAGATGGCTCGGGGATTGGCGCGGCGCTTTTGGCCGCCGCAAACTCAAAGTATGCAGCTTAGTCCTCGACATGACGGTGGCCATTTGTAACTTGCAAATTAAGCAGAGGGTTTGCTGCTAAGAACCTTTGGTGGGTTCCGGGATTATATTTTCGTATTCAGGAAGACGTTACATTAACAGAACCAAGAGCTAGATCACAGTAAATTACAAGAGATTCGGCTTATTACTGTATTATAATCCACAGATCCTAACAGGCCAGTTGTTAAAAGAATATAGCACGGCATCTGTAAATATCGGCATATGTCTCTCTTGACTTTCAACAGCACACCTCAATCTTGGGTGGTATATAACCAGAAGTTTGAGATTTATTGTTATACTCTGAACTGTGCTGTGTTGGATTGTAGAATTTGGTAAGCTTAAGGAATGTTAAATAATTTCATTCATGTTTTTCTATCATATGATTTTTTGATAATTTGGCGCTATTCTTGAAGAGCTCTTGACATTATATTGTTGCAGAGTACGGCACTACGGCTATCCTTATATTAGCTTAGTATATTATGTATATTTCCTCTATCGGAAAATATTTTGTTATCATATTCAAATGGTTTTTAAATAGCTAAATTATCTGACTGAATAAATAAACAAGTCTTCTAAAAAGTGACGGTAATGACAAAGATAACCTTACTAGCGGAACCGTTTGCAAATACATCTGCTTCTGATCCTTGGCTCCCTATGAAGCAAGCCTCCATTGTCTTGCTTCTGATCCTTGGCGCGCCGACTTTGAACTGCTTCCATGCGCTTTCCTCCCGTTGGCCTTCACGGGCGGGGTGCTATGAGACACCAAAGGTTGGCTACGGGCGGGGTGCTATCCTTGAAAGCTTGCTGGGTGACAACGGTGGCGGAGATGCGAGGCCGAGAAGATGCAGCTCGTCCTTCTTGTCGGCGGTGAACGCGAGACTCCTGAAGTGATTTGCCGGCAGCGAATCTGTCGTCCACCCGAACGGAACGACGAGCAGGAGTCAGAGCACCCTTGGGGTCGCTAGTGGTGAAGGTGAACGAAGTGGATCCCATTGCGATGCTCCTACACTGCCGCACAAAGTCCCTACGTGGCGCGTCAACTGTTGATGTTTCGTACCCGGCTAGTTAATTTGTATATACTCCCTCCGTTTTTTAATATAAGATGTTTTAGCATTTGTCTACATGCATGTGTACACAAATGCATGTAGACATGATTAAGTGTGTATGTTCACTCACTTTAGTATGTATCTAGACAACATGTACAACACCTAAAACATCTTATATTAAAAAACGGAGAGAGTAGCTAATAAAGGCTTGCTACCACGCTAAGATGAGGTAACAACCTCAAGCACACAAAAATGTATACAAGTTCGAGCCCTAGGATCGTCTCCGGTAACGACCCTACTCATGTGTGGATCTATGTATTCCGGCGTGTGAGACGTTTAACGTACAAAACATGTCTGGCGATTCGGCTCGCTGGGTGGTTTCTCCGGTGGAGAAGGTGTATGGTGGTATGTGTGTGTGTGTGAATGATCTCACTCAGAAAGAGAGGTATACCTGTTATATAAGGGCACACTACCCTTTATGATGGGACGGAAGCTACGGCTAAATCCATTGACCGGTCCGAATGCAGCATGACGCCATGCCATTATCGGTCTTTAGTGATGACTTTTCGCGCGGGGGGGGGGGGGGGGTGTCTGCCCTGACTGCTCGGGGTGGGACTTAGGACTCTGCTCGCCATGCCATGTGATGACGTGGCTTGGGTAATAGCCTAGTCGTGGAGCTTTGTGCTCGGTGCGACAAGTAGGCTCCGCAGGACCGACGACTAAGCGGATATCGCCCAGGAGGCCCTTGAGTTTACAGAAAGTTCTATCCTTTGGCGGTCTTGTGTTGGCCTGATTTCCAGCTCGTGGTTCAGCCGGTATGAAAGTTTTGCCTTCTAAAGGTATTAGCTATACATAATCCCATCACGTGTGTTCACCCGTCACGATCTTGGTCTCATGCCGACATATAAATCAATTGCCGGTCAATACATAGACATATGGTAATTGTTCATCAAATATGTTTTACTTAGTGTGAAATTGGAGCGGTGCCATTTTGTACCATATTTTTTTTACTTGTTTCACGATAAAACCCCATCTGAAACTTAGAAGATGCAAAATGATTTTTGTTTAAAAAAAGGTTGAAAAAAATTCTTTGGAACATTGTTTTTCATGCCAACATGCACCTATGTGCCAAATATATCGTGGACTAGTATATGCCAAATCTTGTCAAGTACAAGTGATTTGTGCCAAATATATCGTGGACTAGTATATGCCAAATCTTGTCAAGTACAAGTGATTTTAATAGTTTCACCTTCAATTTTCGTACAGGACCTCAATCCGAATAAGCAAAACCTTCCCCAGATAAAGAAAATATATGAAAAGAAAGTGCAGTGCATGGAGTAAAAAAAGAGAAGTTGTTTTGGGCTGTGGCCTCCAGAGAAGTTCATGGCGGCCCAGTTTGTTCGAGGTCACTGAGCGAACCCCTTGTAGGCGCCGCGCCGTCCACCAGACCCGCCGCCGGCCACCGCCAGTCCCTTCTCAACCAGCTCCTCCATCGTCCGGAGAGGCGGCCAGCTCCTCCTCTGCTTCATGGGCCAGTCACAGGGGAGGGCCACTGGAGCCGACGCCACCGGATCCGCTCATCCCCGAGAATCCTCTAGCAAGCTCTCCTCCATCAAGCTCTTCTCCCTCAAGGAACCCTCCAGCAAGCTGCAAGGTGAGGCCTTACGATTCCTCACCTATTGATGTTGGTCGGTCCAATTGGTACGTAGTGCACAGCGTTGCGCCCCCAGAGCTTGAAATGCATTGAATTTTTGGCTTGTGCTCGAGATCTTGTTGCTTACTGCTTAGGTTTTACTAGTTTATGCAACATAGATATTGGTGATCAACTGATATAACCAGCCAACAGCCTAGTACAACTGCTCTACTTTTCTATGGAATCGTTTATAGGTATTATTTCATGAAATGTGTCTTGCTATATTAAAGTTATACCTTGAACAATTAATTAGTATCACTGTGCTGTTTTTATTTTGGTACTCTCTATTTATGCTAAAAGTTTGTTCTTGTGACTTCCAGAGATGCAGACCTGGCCATGGATGAAGGATTAGAGTCTAAGAGGATTCATGACATGGTTAGCTTTGACTCTCTTTCTAGGAACTATATTACCATCATAGAGAGTAACTAAATGGTTTTCTGTTGTGTAAATTTTCAAAATTAATGTCCCTGGTTATAATTGTTAATCATAAGCTTCCAGTTCAATACTAAATGTCTAGATGTATGCCACGTTTCTGTGCTTCCACTTGATCATGTCCTAAATTTATATGCTTCCCAGATTGTTTCAACAACTCTTGAGTATGTAATGTTAAAAGAGGTAGTTGTGTGTAATTTTTTGCCATGCTGGTCATTCCATGATTCTACTTTTCTTTCCTTTGTATGTGCTTGCTAAGCACATTAACAGGTTAGGTGTTATTTATCTTGTTGAACGTTTTTCTAAGATGCCCATACTCTGTTCCGTCTTTGGTTCTAATGAACTTGTTTCCACATGTACCTGAACAAAGAGCTAGTGCATATATCAATCTTATGTTTGTTTTTTTCCTTTCCTAATGTTTCAGCTATGATGGTTGGGTCATCGACAGTTTCTTTTCGCTCTGCTTGGCATCATTGGGCGGACCTGGTGCTGTGGTGGTGAGTTTGAATAGCGAACACCTGAATAAGTCATGGGTTTTGATTACTTGCTGTTTTCCAGTTATTCCTCTAGATGTGTGTATTTGTCCTTCTGCATAATAAGTGCTATGTGATGTGAACATGCTTGTCATGGGTTATGTGATCTTAACCATATGGCTGTTGCTGGTTCTTATGTATAATGTGATAATTTTAAAAGTGAATGAAATGCTGGGAGTGAAACAAAATATTGAGCTCCTATAGGACGCATTAAGCGTTGGATATGAAGCTTTGTATGTATCCCAGCTCCTTCTTTGGGCTTGGCCCATTTACTGTTTTGCTGCCTTGAGATTCGTTCTCGTGCTCGCTATGAGTTTTTTCGTTTCTGCTACTTGCTTTCTGTCGTATTGACTAGTTTGTCCAGTAAAGCATAGAAACTGTTTTGGTCAGACTAGTAATATTTGATAGTTTTATTATATTTACAAAGTTTTATAATTTTTAATAGTTTTTCTACAAAGTTAGTCAAAGTTAAACATTGATTAGAAAAAATATAAGCCTTTTTCCTTGTTAAAGGAATGGAGGTAGTAATGAACATTTTGTGCTCAGGCATATTAATTCTTCATAAGCAACCACAAATTGAGTAAGAAAGAACAAAGGCAAAACTACATCAGGACCAGTTACAACTGGAGTGGGTTAGTAGTCATTCATGCATGCCTGACTGTGCTCTGTACACATCTCTAAGGTCGGATCGTGAGCTTAATAATTATGCGAATTGCTCGGTAGAGATCAACTCACTATAGTTTAATGGAATGAAAATGTCCCTACCCTTTCCTTATGTCTTTCTGGAAGAGGTGCTCTATCATGAGCCAGAGGACTGTCATCAACTCGCCGCCGGTGCTGAGGTTCCTTGCGTGCGCCTCCCTGCTGCACCGGTTGGCCGCGTACGCTAGGAAGTCGATCCACAGGTCAAGCAGCACTTCCACGGCATCTTCCTTCCTGCGGAGCAGCACCTGTGCGATATTGCCAGCGTACGTGAGCCGAGGAACCTTGGAGAAGAAGGAGAGCTCCTTGCCGTGATGCAGGCGAGATATAATCTTGGCAAGCTCCTTCTCAAGCCTTGAGGTTTTCAAGACTCGGTGATGATGGTGTGATCGGAACAAATTGCTGAGCAAGGTGCAGATGCTGAGGGGGGAACTGACGAGGTGCTTCTCGCATAGCTCGTCCAGATTAATGCAGGTTAGCTCGTACAGCCAGTTTTGAGGGAGGCCTGGTAGCATGTCGGGGCGATCCACTAGGAGGAACATCATGTAGTTGGACACTGCCCTGACTGCCTCCACACGGTCGTCGTCGTGCTCCTTTGTGGCCAGGATCAGGTTGGTGGCGATGTGATAGCTTATGATGCTCTCGTGGAAGTCAACTCCGTGCCAGTCACTCAGCTCCTTGTACAAGCCAGGATACTTGCTGTCATCCAGTGCCAATTCACCCCACTTCTTTCTCAGCAAGCCCATTGTGTTCATGTCCTTTGGCAAGAACATTGTGTACACCTCCTGTGTCTGCTTCTTGACTGTCTTCGGGACCACGACCGTCCACGAGTAATACTTCCTGTCCCACCACTCACCGAGTCCCAGCATCCTGAACAGACTTCCGAGCCGGCGACTCACCGGATCCACCTGCCCGGTGCGGAACCGCAGCATGTTGTGCTGTCCCATGGTGTCTGACCACCTCCTCGAGTTTCCGGTCATGATCATCTTGCCAGGTCCGGACCGGCGAAGAGAAACAAGTGAGCGCCGAAACCCATGCCACCTTCCAGTGCACAGAGCTGCATGCCTGAGCCAATTCCATCGTGTGGCACACAAGAAGGCAAGTACCCAGCTGGAGCCTAGTGTGCCCAGGAGAGATTTCATCTCCAGGACCAACGCGCCACCCAACAAGGTGTATGTAATGGCAACGTCAACTTGGCTGTCACCATCTTTGCTTCTAAGCTGAAACAACACAAGTGAGGCGACGATGGCGAGCGGCGAGATGACACGGATGCAGTAGCCAGACCAGGAGTGGATCACACTTGCCTTGGTATACAGGATGTCGTACATAAGGGAAAGCTCCATCTCCATCACCGTCCACATGCGCTGCCGGTCTTCCATAAGACCCAGGATGACTGTGGCGTCTGATGAATCCACCTCGGTCACGGAATCAACAATTCCACGCTTGCAGATATGAAACAGGGAGTGAGCACGCTGCAGGAGGAGGTCACCATCATCGTCATCTAAGGCATTGTGCCGGTCTTCATGATCGGTATAAAAATGTTGGCGATTCTTGTCACGTGCCAGTGCCTTGAGAGAGTTCCGGAGGCTGCTGAAGTTGGCACGCCACAGCGCCCATGTCCTCTCCGCATACTTGGCAACACCAACCAAGGACATCAATATGGCAGCTAGCAGGAGCAAGATTCCGCTGCCGACGATATGCTTGTAGATGACATACCCTGCTCCCAGGACCTGCACCACAAGGCTCAGAAAGTGGCGCTTCCAGAGCTTGCTATCCTCGAGGGCATAGGCGGTGATGTTGTCCGGGCCCCCAAGGTGCAGCAGGAGGAACGGCGCCCAGAAGGCGACCAGGTGGTGTCCTTGCGGTGTGCTGCTGAAGAAGAGCTGGCCGGCAGCATATGTCGCAGTCGTGTCGGACAGTTGGTACGCCAGCCAGAGGAGGAGCCTCTGCATAACTGGGCCAACCTTGCGCCGACGTGCCTTTGCGAAGACATGGAGAATGACCTGGAGGCCAAGGCTCAAGAGTACCAGGATCTGGGTAGCCCACTCATTCCAGATATTCAACGGACCTCCAGCCATTGTTGATCCTGCAGTGCAAAAACATGCATTAGCATGGCGCACAACAGCAAACATTCATGCCAACACTAAATTTGGATCATGTAAAGGATTTAGCAGCAAGGATATAATTTGCACTAGCAGGATATATGACCATGGATAAGTAAGTGATATACCTCTCTTTATGCGCAACAAATAATTTATACAAGAGGATTGACAACCCTGTTTCAGGAAAGATAAGGCTGGTACAAGGATCAGCTCGATCATGAATTCAGAAGCGGTGGTGAACACATATACCAGATAATAGCAGAGTTCATAACCCAGGATGAGGATGAGTGTTGCGGCGGCCAACCAGTAGTAGCGAACTCCTCTTGCTAGTACGGGTACGCAGTGTTGGCTCTACCTTGTCTGCTACGTGCTAGTAAGCTTGGCTGCTACGTGCTAACTACCTAGACATGTTTGAATCTAAGAAGACAGAGGTGGGCACTACTATAAACCACCACCATCTCATAGCTCCCATTCACATTTGTTAATTGTTGAGACCATGCGAGC
Source organism: Poa pratensis (assembly GCA_947311845.1). NCBI lineage: Eukaryota > Viridiplantae > Streptophyta > Magnoliopsida > Poales > Poaceae > Poa > Poa pratensis. The sequence continues at coordinate 2,656,179 of CAMZMU010000128.1, read as the reverse complement.
AGCAACCAACAGTGCTACAAATAATGCGTGTCATGATTCCAGACCATGTGGTGCCGGCACTACAATCTAGCAGGCATGCCAAGTCCAGGGCTTTCGCAGGGTCTATTTTAACTCCAAAGAATTAAACTAAAGCGAAGCTAATGAACCAAAAAATTAAGAATGCTGATAAATGTGAGGGATCACATGTGAAGTTATTGGATGCAGCCGTCAGACCAAGTCATCCTTTGTTAGTTTGTCAAAAATAATTTAGGAAAGAAACTGGAATTAGGTGGATAAATACAGTCTCAAGCATGTGCTTGTGAATTCTCATGAGGTTTTCATAGTCGACACCATGCAGTATACGAGCTACATTCAATCAAACAATAATACTATAATCCCAGAGCATGTGATGGCAGGAAAAAGGTAGTAAACACCTGGCCGGGCCGGGCCACGGCAGGGAGGTGACGAGGGTAGGGTGTTTGGTTAGGTTTTTTTCTTGGCTTTTGGCTTCGGCTTATAAGTCACGAGAGCACCTAAATAGGTGATTTTGCCTTTTGGCTTTTGTCTTATACCATAGTGCAACATAAGCCAAAAGTCAAAAGCCAAAAGCACCTATTTAGGTGCTTTTTGGGCTTATAAGCCAAAGTCAAAAGCCAAATAAAAACCTCCTCTGCGGCTTGGGGCTGTTGTCATGAGCATATTAGTATGAGACCATGCGAGGGTGTAATATAATTATTCATGGTTTGGATATAGGAAGTAATCATGCTTGTCATGAGCATTTGTTATTGTTGAGACCATACGAGGACGAACAACAATATTATATAGTGTAATATATACTTAAGGTTCTGTCCAATTAATAATTCTAGGTCATGCAAGGCCTTGCTTTAGGAGGAGGTGGATGGCACTACAAACTGGAGAAGCAGGCGTGCCAAGTGCAGAGGCTTCGTCGGGATCCGAACCTGAAACTTGAAGAAATCAACTTTCAGAAAGCAGCTTACCGTTTAGATTAACTTGTACCATTTGTTTTTACCACACTTGTAAGGCAGGTGTTTCATCATGGTTCTGCTTCTGCAGCAGTGCTGGGCATCTCTCCTTGAAGTGGTTCATTCCTAGCCGCCACAACTAGTGGTTCAGCCTGGACAGTGTTCTGTAATCGAATTAATCTCGGTAAAATCAGTCCCAAACTTAGCTATTTTCTGTGTTATCTGAATCCTGCAGCTATTTTCTGTGTTTTTTCTCTTTTTCAATTCCTAGCCGCCACATATATGTAGTGTTTCAGCCTCATCAACAGTGGTCTGTAATCGAAATAATCTCGGCAAAATCAACCCCAAACTTTTTTCTGTGTTGTCTGAATCCTGCAGCTGTGCAAATGGAATGGAGTCCGATCCTATCAGCTTTCTGGATCTTTTTCTATTTCGAAAGAAGAACAAAAAGAAGCTGTACAATGTGCATGCCTGCCACGAAAATTTATTGACAGGTCGCTATGCTCAAATTACCAATGTGCTGGGCTGATTCTAAATGCTAAATGCTGATCCCATCTGAATGGCATTCTCTTCACTTGGTCTGCAACTCTGTAAGGAAGATCAACGGGATCTTTCTCCAAGATAAGTTTCTACCCCCGAGGGAACCGGCCGACCTTTTTCCATGTTGCTTACTGTTCAATTCTGAGCAACATAGATGAATGCTTGAAAGAAATTGGGGCTAAAACATGCAAGTCAATTAGCACAATCCAACCACCAGAGGAAAATGGGACTAAGAGTGGCGGAGAATACTGTCGGATGACCAGTTGAATTTCAATTCCACTGCATAGATCTTATATTTCAATTATTGGTTTTGAACAGGATCTATAGCCACTGCTTCCAGTGAGAAAGTACCTTGTTGTACCACCACCTACAGTATGAACTCCACTTGTGTTAGTGCTACACGTCGTGTTGTCTCTGCAGGTAAGGGAGGTGTATGTCCATGTCCTCGCCATTGGCATAGTCTTCCTGCAAGAACCATATATCAGTAAATGCAGCGAACAAACAGTTTGGTTACTGAATAAATAAAGGAGCACGTCTTGCTGGAAGCCTAATGTTAGGAGGTGCGTAAGGTGTAATCCAAATTATATGGAACTGAACTCACGCACCTGATATGGTGTGGCAATGAGGCAGCTACGCACTCGTCAAGATTGGTCCAGTAAGAAGTGTGGTACCCTGTGATGTCTAATGTCTTCCTCCAAGAACTGCCGCCCTATTAGTTGGACGGTGGAAAACTTTGCACCAGTCAAGTCGAACCAGCCATTAAGTCGAACCAGCCATTGATCCCAAACCCATTAAAATGGTTCAATTTTTTTAATATTTCACGATCTAACCTTTTTTCATGACGCCCGGCCCTTGGGCGCCATGCTATACTGCACGACGCCTTGCCACGTCAGATTAGACAGACCCGCACCTACTACGTTGACCGCATCATGATGATTGCTGACATGAAGAGCACTAAATATTGACATGCTATGTATAGTGCTGCTGTCACAAACTGACATTGTTTTGATGATTTCACGGGCTAGAATTTGACGTCATTGCTATGTATTGCACTAAAGGTTTAGATCCATTTAATTCCATGAATAATGCAGACAATAAATTCACATCTACAACCAAACAAATTAGCAATTACAACCAGACACATATACAATTCACCAGGTATAAATCAATTTCTACCAAAAATATTTTTTAGAAATAGGATAACGTATTGGCCATTCATAATTATTCATTTACTTCGAGTTATGCTATTCGCATGCATATTCCTATGTACCGCTATATAAAGTCAACCCTTCGCTCTTCAGTATCAACCAACAAATGGATTCATTGCCATCCCGACCTTTGCAATACGACCATACAACCTCAAGCCTGAAGTCCATTGTAACCATGACCTCCATGGTATAGCTCCACTAATCATACCAAAACCAATGTCAGCATAAACACTACTTGGAGAGATATTTTGTGTGGTAATGGAGTATAAGTCATCATGTGCCGACTTCTCTATGATCACAACCACCCTTGATTCAGGCGACACTGCTGCTATGATGGCTGCAATGAGAAGCATTGTTGTGCTATTTACTAAGGGCGAGGCCTTAATGGATGACGAACAACTGCATCGCCTCATCGCAAGCCTCTCCTCAATTTTGTGTCAGTCCCATAGCGACATCACAATCAACCGTGCAGCCCGCGATTCCTTGAAGGCAATAACATCATCCATCACCACAAGCACGGCAATGGATCCCTTGGCCCACAATAGCGCTCTCCATGCCATTAACAGTTGTTGGCTAGATGAGGCCTTTGGGTACATTTTACGTGACCCTGTGGATCTGAGAAATTTGACGCTACCAGCACAACGCGGTGCATTGGAGATCATCCAAACATGCCTTCCCCATTTCCCTGGGCTTGTCGATGATGTGCGATGCATCGTTGGCATCGTCTCATTGCTATCATCGCCGCATACCTCTGTAGTGTGTGGATGCATCGATGCAATGTTATCATTGTCAATTGTGGTGCCAGAACTTGCATGTGTTGTAGCAAAAGCCTACTGCAATTTGATTGCAAAGACACCTACACCATCTATCCAGGTCGAGAGCATGCTAATAGTTTTTGATGGACTACGGCAACTCAGATCCTCCATCATGAATTGCTGTTGTGTGGATGATGTGGCCATGCACGTTCTCCCTGCACTAGCAGTCCATGATCTTGCCGTGCAACAGAAGGTTCTAAACTTTGCAATGGACCTCCTCACCCCCTGGAGCATACAGAATGTAGTCCACCTCCTGCAAAGCGAAATGCACGCGGCTTTAACTACCGTTGAATATCGTGCTATACTGGATGCGGCGATCCACACATGCCGCAACAAATACCTTGATGTCTAAAGGTAGTATGTCTTGGAGAAACTATGAATCTAGTCCGTTAAATAATTTACTATAATTTGTATGATGTAATGAGTGCAAAAAACAATTGTGTACACATTCCATTTATGAAGACTTTGTTTGTTTTTTGAAGGGCACCATGAAGACTAAAAAAATGCTTGGTTGGAAATATTTATACAAATCCAAAAGTTTATTGGCACTCATTTGAATTTATAGAGCCATTTCAACACTTTCCAAAAGTTTTGTTTCACATACCAAAAAGAGAGGATATTGGATGAAATTATTTCATCTGAGAAACATGAGTGTAATTTCCGTATTTTGGCCTCATTTGTCTCTAGAAATTCTTATTAATATTTTCAGTTATTAAATAAAAAAATTAACTTCTAGGGAATTTGTTAAAAGCCTAAACAAAACTTCTAAAACTAGAAAGAATTTAAAAGGTTCAAATTTTATGGACAATATTTTATTAATACCATTATGCTAAGTATTATTATTTATTGAAGGTTTATGCAGTTACCTGGAAATGTTTTGGTAATTATGACCATAATAAGTTTTATGTGATTTGATGAATAGAAAAATAAGTAGAAACTCCAAAAAGAATCGGTGAGATCTTGACCATTCTCTCTCCTGTCAGTCCTCCTCACGGGCGGCAATTCCTATTTGCCGCGTAACGCGTGAGTGTTTTTCTCCCGCGTACCCCCCATGGGCTGGCCCACTAAGTTGGTCCCTGCTGGATTGGGTAATTTCCGGCTAGTTTTCCGTGTTATACCCTGTTTTTTTTTCTCGTTTTCCTTCTCTTTTTTATTTTTATATTTTCTTATTTTTCATTTTTGGTTTCTTTTTTCTCTAGTTCGAATAAGATGAATGTGTGTTTTTCTTCAAATAATAGAAATGGTCATATTTTAAAATCATTCAAATAACATAAATGTTCATATTTGAAAATCAATCAAATAATATAAATTTTCTTATTGAAAATCATTCAAATAACATCAATAGTTTTTTGGAAAAACATAAATTCAAATTTGAAAAAGTTCAAATAACATAAATATTCATTTTCAAAAATCGTTCAAATGAGATAAATATTTTTCTTAGTTTTTCTATATATAAGTTTTTTACGACAAATTTGTTATTTTAGTTTCTTCTTTTACTGTAAAAACAAAAAGTAAAATAAAAAACATTAGCTTCTATTGGGCCGCATTCTGAGCAGCCCATTAGGGAAAGGTTGTTGGCGGGAGCAAATCGCTCCCGCATAGGTCCGCAAATAGGTGCTCTCCTCAGAAGCCTAGAGCAACATCTCTCTCAGTCTTCCTGTCGTTAGAGCCGCCGGAAGGCCCATATGAGCCCTCACACACCTTTCATCCATCGACAAAGGAGCTGGCGAGCAGCCTGTGACGACTCTCATCCAATGCAACAAATCACATACTTATCGACCAAAGGATCCATGATAGGTGCAAATCACATACTTAACCGATATTTATTATTTTTTTTGCATTTTTCACCACGTATATTCAAAACGAAAACCACGTACAAAGTACACAGCAGAATACAGAACCAAATACGAAGGGGAAAAAGGATCCAGAAGCTTCGAGAACTTCACCGCCGCCGTCGCCGGAGACGAGGATGACCAGCCGCCGTCTTGCCGCTGTCAGGGAAATCTTTGCCCTATGAGAGACGCCGCCGTGCCCGTCCGCCGCGCCGCGGCGGAGCTTCTGTCGGTGAACGACCGGGGCGCGCGCCCCCCTGTCCCAGCCAAACCTCCACGCCTCGGCCGCCATCGACGCCGACGCCGGAAGAGGAAGAAGGACTCGACAAATTTCTGGATCCGCCCGCCAGATCCACCGCCAGCGCGAATCCGGCGGCAAGACGAAGAACTCGAGCGCCGCGCCGGGCCCCGAGCTCCCGCAAGTCGCGCGCGGGGACGCCGCACCCGTAGGAGCAGCCTCGCCGGAGGAACCCACGCCGACACCAAACTCCGCACCAGCCGCCCCTCCTCCTGAGCGCCGCCGGCGACCACTCCCCCCTACCCTACCTATATACAGACCGGAGCCGGGGATCCACCACCCACCCGCCGCCGAAGCGGCCGGCGGTGGAGGCGAATCCCGCGGCTCGGCGGCCGCACGGGTGGATCTGGCGGAGACGCTTCCAAAAATCGCCTCCTCTCCCTCTACAGTGGCGAAGAGAGGAAGAAGTGTCGGCCGTAGATATCCAATGCAACATTCATAAGCTCATAAGCATATACTCATGTAGATACCCACGTCGTAGAGCGTATTGCACCCATTTGTACACTGTGATAGAAACCGTAGTACAATACCAGAATGTCTACAAGGAGCTTAATTATTTTATATTCTAATGCATGAAGGTATAAGCGTTCGAGCAACGTTGCTATATGAGCATTCTATATCATTTGGACGTCATTGGTTTGGAGGATGCATATGGAATAGCTCTTAGTTGCAGGTCATACTTTTTGCGTACCGTCAACCCGAATTTTTCGGACATGTCAAACGAAGCCATGCTAGCGCCTTCAGGAAGCATCCAGTCGAAGTAATACAAAATATTTGCCAACGCGATCTCGAGGACTGAAGAGCTGAACTGAATCCCGGGACATTGTCGTCGCCCAGCCCCAAAGGGAGTGAATTCAAAGGATGTTCCACCAAAATTCATGTTACTATTCTTGAACCTCTCGGGCAGGAACTCATCAGGAGTTTTCCAGTAATGAGGATCCCTCGAGACTGCGAAAACATTAATGTATACATTGGTTCCTTTGAGCATATCATAACCCATAAGTTTGTAGTCCTCTCTAGTCACGCGTGGAATTAGTGGACCCGGAGGATGCAACCGAAGAACCTCCTTAATTATCATCCTCATGTAGTGAAGTTCAGCAAGGTCGCTATTGGTAATGACAGCTCGACCTTGACCTAAGACCCCTCTGATTTCAAGTTGAGCCTTGGCCATAGCTTTAGGATGACACATAAGTTCTGACATAGCCCACTCTAAAACGGTTCCTGTTGCTTCTGTGGCACCTGCAAATATGTCCTGAAAACAAAGATTGTGGTATTGATTATTATGTGCAATATATGAAATTTAGAAATTGTTGAAACGAAATTTATTCTTCAAGAAACAAAGAAGATAATGAAATAAGGTTTACTTCATTCCTAACAATCATTCTGGCTGAAACCTCAAATCAGTAGTTCAGTTATAGGACGAAAACAAAATTATATACTCACAAACAAGACGGCGCCTATAATCTCGGTGGATAGCGGGAACGGCAGAGAGTCCTCCTTCTGCAGCCTGAGCAGCACGTCCAGCAGGTCCTCGTCCTCAGCGCAACATGCCCCATTGCCTGTAGCTCGTGCATCCTTGCGCTCCTGGATGACGTCGGCGATTATGGGCTGGATGCGGCCGTAGCACCTCTTCACACGTCGCTCGCCAGTGCCCAGCCACCGTGCCAGCCGCGAAGACGGGAAGAGATCGACGAGGCAGAAGCCGTCGAGCAGCATAAACGCCTGGTGTAGCTCATGGAGGTACTTGCCCTGCTGTCGGAACTTGCCGCCGAACACCGCACGCGTCGCGACGTCGTTGCTGAGAGCCACCACCTTCTGACTGATGTTGACGGTAGAGCCAGCGGAGGCCGTGATGGCGACGACGAGGCTGCCCATCTCCTCGGCCCTGATGCTCTCCATCCGCCTCACCTGCTTGGGGCTGAGGAGCTCCACGATGCACACCTTGCGCATCTCACGCCAGTGGTCGCCGTAGGGAGCGTAAGCGATGCCTTTGCCGCCGCACCCGACGATGTCGTGGGTCCTGTTGTGCGGCCGGTCCGCAAAGACGGGATCGTTGGCCTTCATCACCAGCGCCGCCGCCTCTGAGCTGGAGACAAACACCGCAGGGACCTCGCCTAGCTTGAGGAACATCAATGGCCCATACCGGCGAGCAAGCTCGGTGATGGTGCGGTGTGGGAGGACGCTGACAACGTGGTGGAGGCTGCCGATGACCGGGAGAGTCCATGGCCCAGGAGGCAGCTGCCTCTTCTTGGCGTCGCTCTTGCCACCAGACAGTTTGAGAAACCAAAGGGCTAGCACTGTGGAGACGGCTATGAAACACAAGCTTAACCACCCATCGATGGCAGGCATCTTAATGAGAGCTGATTGAATGGCTTGTAGCTACCTTAGCAATATACATGTAACACGGATATATATACACATATGTATACAATGACGGCCTCCAAGTTTTGTTGGAATTTTTGCACTATTGAAACTTAATTCGGAGCTGCGCAGATGCTTCCTGCGTTGTGTGAAGCCAATCAGTTACTTCCGGAAATATCTTCTTCTGTGTGCAATAATGTATATACAACATAAAATAATTGTATATACGTCCAAACAAATCCGGCTGCTACCAGTGAGAGACTACAATAGTAGACCGGCGACTGTGTGACGTTTTCGTCTTCGCATGTATCTAATAATTCAACCCGGCTGCTAACGATGTGAAACATCCACGCAGACATCCGCGCAGTGAGGAGCTGATCTTAAACTGCAGTGCGAGTCGTGCTGATGAAGCAGTGTACAAACACAGGGGCGGACCATGAAAAAATTATGAGTGGGGGCAAATCAAATGACTGGGGCACTGTTTGTATAAATTTGCAAAATCTGAAGAAATATCTATAAAATATGGACAAATACTATAGTAATTCAAAATTTTGAGTGGGGACCCCCAGTGAGCTACACTTGGGTCCGCCCCTGAGTGTACAGGATTTGACATGATTCCTCCAGCAGGTAACTGCGAGAAACATGGATCTGTCGATCTCTAGACAGAGCCGGTCCTGAGATTTACAAGGACCGGGCGAAACTAGAATCGGAGGCCCCTTACTACCAATATCAAAATAACAATCGGGCCATGTAAGTATCTACTCCATCCGTTCCTTGATATAAGGTGCCTAAGGTTTGACACGGATATTAAGACGCCAGTAATTTGCATGTGGTGGACTAATTTTGTCCTCAAAAAAATCAAGAGAAAGGAGTCCCTATTAGCCACAAACTAGAAACAATCTGTCAAATTCCTCCATTCTAGATCGTGACTCTTTTTTGATGAGTAAAATTGTCCATAAATCGCAATACACCTTATATTTTGAAAAAAAAATCAAAAACTTAGACACCTATATCAATGAACGGAGGGAGTATCATTTACAATAATATGGAATATGGCGTCAGTACAATATCCCATTGCTTAATTACTCGGTGAAGGGGGGTTGGCAAGAGTTGAGTATCTTAAGCAATAAAACTTCGTCTCATGTCCAGAAAAATCCTACAAAGTATTCCTTTTAGAAAGGCTTTATGTGATATATACCTGAAAAAGGATAATTCCTACAAGTCCACATTCATTATACAATTTCGAGGTGCTTCTATCATACATGACAATTTTATTGCTTAACCCCAATATCTGTCTACAAGCTATGGCGGATTGATGGATCAATAAGCTCGCTAGTTATTGCTGAAACAAAGGGGGGCGGATTGCTGAAGGTACACATCGATCTATATGGGCTTGATGAAGAGTCCCTCAATAGTTTTCTGAAGATGCCTGCTGTCTGTGTACACATCCTTCCTGTTATCGTAGATCAACGACGCGCTAAGGGCTAAGCCGATAATACGTTGCAGGGCTGGGAGCAGGGCACGATTTTCAAACCGCGCTTGGTTCAGAGTCCTCCATTCATCTTCTATCAGTGCATTGATCCCTGCAATGGCCGCATCGCTCGTCACACTATACTCGTTGATGTAACACTCCACAGAGCTTGCAACATCACGGTTGCACTTTCCACGCTGTATATTAGAACATATATAAGTATATACTACATTGATTAAAAGGCATGCATACATGCTAAGTAAAAGAGAAGTCCAACTCTAGTTTTTCCTTCTAAAGTGTACCGGTGGTTTTGGTTACCGGTCGGGAACCGGATATCCTGAACACCCTCCGAAAATGGTCATACCGGACGAAAAATTCCGATATTTTGAATTTTAAAAAAACTTTCGGTAAATGGTTAAACTGGGAACTATAAAATTTGAATTTTCGAATTTCGGATTTAAATTCATCCGGTAACTGGTCGGGATTTTCCGTTAACCGGGGTAACCGAAAATCCCGACCACTCTCGGGATTTTTTTTGTACTGGTAACCACAACCCTGTTATATCCCCCCCCCCCCCCCCCCCCACGTTTTAAAGTGTGTGCTCACTTGCTGAAATTTGAGTCGACCGACAATTATAATACATTAGTAAAGGCTAGTGATGCAAATATAACATCATTGGGAGATACTTTTCCATGTGAACAATGCATTATCACTTTTTTGTGATGCAATACACGTCTTATAGACTTGATAGTTCGTGAAACTAGAAATTTCAATAAGAAGAGAGTAATATGCATGGATAAATTAACATTGAAAGACTTTGTACCTCAAATGCAGCAATGTCATTCATAAAACGTACAATCTTTCCAGCTGCTACGACGACATAAGGGACATCTGCTGTCCACTCGAGTGCTTGCTTCATTATCGCGTCACTCATCCCCGCCATCATACTCACACATACCGTTGGCGCACCTACGGTACGGCAAGTCAAATTCACATGGTCTATAAATCTTGGCTTGTGATTCTGGTGAGACCATTCCGCTTCTTGGAGATAGCCAGTAACATTATTTTGGATCTGCGGGCATAGGAGAATAACAAAATGAATGTGACAGGTCATGTGAAAACAAAATCAATCTCTTTAAATAGCCTATTGTGAGAAATTCTAGATTATTTTTTCTATTTATAGAAAATGAAGAACACTTGTTCATGAAAAGGAATAATAAATTGTTACCGCTTTCTTGAGGTGGGCAATATCATAGTTAATATCACTTGGCATTTCACCATCAATATTCTTGAAGCTCCTCAACAATTCGATATAGAACTTCTTCAAATATTCGGGCAGAAGAGAAATGGCACTATCATCCCATCTACATGATTAATTTTGTTGCACAAAATATGGCAACGAAAATACATTAGATTGACCATATGTAGTGTGTTAATTCTCTCTAATTACTAAAAGTAGCTGCACCCGACTTCTTTGTTAAACATTAGATTGACCATATGTAGTGTGTTAATTCTCTCTAATTACTAAAAGTAGCTGCACCCGACTTCTTTGTTAAACAATTGATCAAAAATAATAATGAAAAAATGAGACAAAACCTTTGGACGGCTTCATGTAGCATCCGACATTCCTCTATGGTAGCATGTGTGTCATAAGTGTCATCTAAAATCGTAATTAGCAACATCATCTTGGCAATGATAATGCGGGGGAGCTCAAAACATCCCTCATAGTATATCACATAGGCCCAAGTGTAGCTCTCCACCACACGGTTGCGAATATAGCTTAGTTCGATATGTCCATATATATTTTTCCACCACCTGTAATTTCAAATAGTCATTTGGACTAGTAATTTGATACATAGTCTATTAAAATATCTTACAGATGCATATTAACTGATTCACATATTTTAAACATTAAAATTAAGAGCACACTACTTCCTTTCACTAGTACTCCCTCAGTTCCTAAATATAAAATGTTTTAGATATTTCACATGTGGACTAAAATGAGTGAACATATACATTAAAACGTATCTACATACATGTGAATCTGGAAAAAAAAAACTAAAACATCTTATAGTTAGGAATGGAGTGATTACATTTTAAGTGGTGGACAGCAGTATTGACATCCGATTTATAGAAACGGGAGTGCATGTGAAAGCATGTACACAACAATTATTTGTTTATTTCACGGTAGTATTGACATCCCATTTATAGAAATGGGAGTGCATGTGAAAGCACGAACAAAACAATTATGTATTTACTTATTTATTATTTCATATTTATTATTGTATCAGTGAGTATAAATTAAAGATAACAAGAAACATACTCTGTAATAGATTTCAGCTCCTTCAAATGGACATGTTGCAAAAGGTTGAAATCTAATTTTGCGAGCTCCAATAGAATTGGGTTATGCCCTTCTTCTTCTTCGTACTCTGAGATATAATGCAACGTTTCCACCCTCTTACATGCCCTTGGCAATGGTCTGTGGAGGGCTCGTTTGACTGAGCTAGTGGAGACTTGAGACTACCACTCGCTAATTCAAGATGATGTCTTGCAAAAGTTATGGCTTCTTCAAGTGCTGGTTCACCATGAATAAGAAGATGAGCTGCGTTGTATAAACTTAGTAGTGCACTTGGTTGACTAGTTAAATCCTTGTTGAAGGTTCTGTCTTCACACTTGAACTTGTTGAAAACATCTGCAAGATCCATAGGTTAATGTATTTAGTAATCTAGTGACCATGTTCAATTGTCTTGATGATTTCAACGGTGGCATCTCCCTCCTCTTAGTCTATGAAATTATTGAAAGAAATACTCCCTCTCTCACAAATAAATCTCGTTTTGGACATTGACTGGTTCTGGCATATGCCTTTATTGATCGTTACTTTAAAATAATATACATAGTTGTATATGTGTATAGGTTTGTTCATGCTCTTATGAAAGTATTTTATGTACCAATGAAACAAAAAAAAATATATAAGATGTTAAAGTAAAATAAGTTGATTTTTTGGTGCTAACCACAAAAACATATATATATATATTACGAACTCGGAGGGCTAAAATTATTATATGTAAGATTTTTTATGAGATGTAAATTGGTAGTGAGATGTATATGTACCCGGAGATACCCAATGTCCATGCTCTCTAAGCAGGCGAAACCGAAGAGCCTCTTCATAGAGGCTGGCTGAGCTAGTGAGTTCGTTCTCAAGGATATCGCTCAATGCGTCGTGGATCTGCTCTTCAAAGAGGTGATCTATTCCGAGGTGTTCGAGGGCGTCAAGCAAGAAGATCTTGGCGGTGGTGCTATTGCAGGTGTTAAACATGATGTGGACGTCCTGCTTCAGCTTGTCGGCTCTCTTCACCATCCATTCCTCGGACCTCTGCCATGCATGAATGGATCGATTGATGAATCTATTAACGGACGACGGGCTAGGTTTTTCATTTGTATGCCTGCAGTGGCTTGGGCTCGTAGTCGATGAAGAAGTCGCCCCATGGGGAGGGCTCAAAGCCGAGCTGCTTCTTCTCAAGAGTGGCAGCAATGCCGGAAGGCGCCATGCAAAGAAAATGTATATGCGTGCTTCCTGCTGGCTGGTTAGAGGGTGATTGCGATCTGAGAGAGATCAATACATGCATGGTCTTTAAATAGTATTACTAGCTACTCCCGGCCGGCCAACAAGAGGGTGATTTGCGATCTGTACATTAAGGCTTTTTGTGGTTGTCGGAAGAAGAAAAGCTTGGGATTCCAAAACGGTACGTTACCAACCACCGATCGAGAAATTCCAAGACTTTACGAGCCGGCAGCGTGAGCTCATCCATTCTTTTCTTATCAGTTCATCCCCACCTTGTTAACCACAAACAGAAGCGCATATGTAGGTTGTCTTCATCCACCTCTCTTAATTTCCGTTCATCCACACAAGTCGCTAGCTCTATCTACCTGAACCGCAACCAGGCTCCGTTGAGAGGATTGGCAGGTTGCGGAAGACGAGAGGACGGTGGTGCTGCGCTGTGCCACGCCGCCGTCCTCGACGAACTGTATATCAGCAGCATGCTTTTCACATGCGGTCGTTTATATATTATTCATTGCGTGTTTCCACCATTTATTTTTGTGTGTTGCAGACTTGCAGCTATATTTTGCGAGAAGAAGAAAAGCTTGGGATTCCAAAACGGTACGTTATCAACCACCGATCGAGAAATTCCAAGACATTGCGAGCCGGCAGCGTGAGCTCATCCATTCTTTTCTTATCAGTTCATCCCCACCTTGTAAACCACAAACAGATCTAAGCGCATGTAGGTTGTCTTCATCCACCTCTCTTAAGCGGATGGTCCGGGTGAACGTGATGGGGCTCACGGTGGTGACGGCCGCCGTGCTGCCCGGGATGCTGGAGCGGGGGCGAGGCGCCATCGTCAACGTCGGGTCCGTGCTGCCCGGCTCGCATGCACCTCTCCATTTCTTCCCTTCTTTCTTCTTCCATTCAGCATTATATTATTTTCCCCTAGCGAATTAACTACTGTACGCGCTAGCTGCTGCTGCATCTGAATAAGGGAAACGCTAGCTGGTCCGCTCCGCACGCCAGGTGTCCCACACGTAGCGCACATCCGCACCTACCTTTCGTTCCTTATCCTCTCGTTCTCGTTAGTTTTTTTTTTCAGCACGACTCTTCTTCCCCATCGAGCTCTTCACCCAAATCACAAGCTCCTGCATGCTATGTCAATCATGTTTTGTAGCACGCATGCGGGTTAAAGTGGGTATGATATCACGATGAATTTAGACCTTCCTTAGTATAATTAGGTTGACTCAATCGATGATTATATTTTTTTTCATTCAAATGAGTTGCATAAATTGTTTGTGTTTCATGACTAGTAATCATTGAAAAACATGTCAAAAGGCAGCAGAAATAGGTATGCGAGAACAAATGACCGGCTTATATGTATGCAGAACATATACCCTAATAGAGGTTTACGTGGGTCCGTATGACCGAGAAGGTGTATGTTGGTCCGGACGACCGATAGAGTGTAAGTGGGTCCGTGCGACACAGAAAGGTATAAGTCTTCTAGACCATCAAGACATGAGTATGTAGGATCATATGACCAAGAGGTGTATGTGGGTCTAGATGGTGGAAAAAGGTGTTTGCATACCATATGTCCAAATATAGGTGTTTGAGGGACAAAACAGTAGAAAGAGGTGTATACGGGACATGACAACTTCTCAAAGGTGTGTATGTATCTGACGAGGAAGGGATGTTCGTACGACCTAGAGAGTTGTATGACCAACACTAAATGACCGAGAGAAGTGCATGTGGGGCCAGTTGACTGAGAGATGTGTTGAGGGATTGAACGATCGAGAGAGGGAGAGCTCCATAGGATTCATAGAAGTGAGGAAAGTTTGGACGATGTAGAGACATGTATGCGAGACGCCGAGACCGGATGACTAAGAGAAGTGCATGTAAACCTATTGTTTCATGTGTCTAAGGATTGCCTTTTGAATACCAAGCCATCACTCTTAGGGTTGCAAGATAGTTATTTCCTATCATTGCATGTGCCGTTGCATTGATACTTTTTTATCTTATGCATTGACTATTATTTCATGTGTCGTCCCATTGTCGCATGTTATTATTTTATATATGAAAATGAAAGCATAAGACTGTCATTCCATGTGCCCTCTCGTCGTCATCGTAGTAGGGCACTTCCTTTTATGCCCGGAGATTGCTTGACCTACAATTTTAGGCATTATAATTTTATGCAAGCAGACAAGTATTTCCTATAATTTTGTGTGTCGTTATCACGTGTTATTACTCATGCTTATACTACTCATGCTTATACATAGGAACTCTAGAAAAAAGCTTGCCCCTTCAATAGTCGAATGCACGCTTTGTTTGTCGTGAAGCCGGCGCGAGCGGTCTTGTAAGACTTCGCGTTAACCTCTCACATGTTGTCAACAAACATTTTGTATGACGCTAAGCCGTTGATAAGTCGGCAATGATGGTCGGAGTGAGATTACATTGGCTGGTCGGTTGTCGTCATATAGACGTTGGTAGCTAGGCTTTATGTGCCCTCTCCTCGCTATGCATTATCGAGACCATCGACTTTTATGCCTAGAGATAGCTATTATGCATAATTTCATGTATCTTCTCGTTGTAGGGCAGGCGTTATTATTTCATGCTAGCAGACAACTACTTCCTCCGTCTCAAATTATAAGACGTTTTTGTATGCTAAAGTAGCCAACTAAAATGTCTTATAATTAGATAAGAGGTAGTGTTTCCTATGATTTCATGGGTCAAATGTTATTACTTTCTGCATGAAATGCTAACTATCACCAATAATGAAACTGTAGGTCAATGCATTTTTTTAGTACCGTAAATTTTGCAAACGATCTCCGATTGAGGCGATTCCTGTGGCTTGGAAATTTCTCATGAAGTTGGGTTTGCACAACCGTCGATCCATAATTGGGCACGAAAAAAGTGGATCCGCCAAGGAGCATCTGGAAAAAAAATGGTAAGAATTTCCTGAGTGGTTTCATATCATCATCGCGTTCTTAGAGACCTTATTTTGTGCCAGGATATAGTTATTACATATCATCTCATGAGTGGTTTCGTTGTCATGTGTTATTATTTATTAATTTCCTACCGTTTTCATATAGGGGCACGTTGTCGCGCGTTATTATTTGATGCGTTAAATGATGGCTAGGTAGTAATGCTATCATTTCATGTGCCATGTCGTCGTCGTGGCGGTGAGTTAGGATACCTATCGGTCCGGAGATTTCACCATCATCGTCTCTTCTTTCGTGAGTGGTAACTTCTTTGGAGCTAGGATTTTGTATACTATTCTGGTTTTGCGGGTAGGGTACGAGTTCTATGTCTGGTGGATGCTTGGTAAATGGTTAGTGGGACGTAGGGATGCCTATCGAACAACATCTCTATAAAGGAATTGCATAGTTTATATGCACAAAATAAATCTCTTTTTACATACATGAACTATCATTTTACATGCATATATACTTATAATTATAGTGTACATGAAATAACGGGTAATAACTATCCTTATCCATACAAAATTAATGCGTGACAGCGAGAGAGTGCATGAAATGATAGTCGCGTGACGACAAGAGTGCATGAAATGATAGGTAATAACTAACTCATTTCATGTTCGTATCACCCTTGATTTCACCAAGCGAGTTGCTCAAAGGGATCGGGTCGATCATCTTTTGTAGCATGCATGCTGGTTAAAGTGGGTATGATATCACGATGGAGTTAGATTTTCCTTAGTATAATTAGGTTGACTCAATCGATGATTATATTTTTCATTCAAATGAGTTGCATAAACTGTTTGTGTTCATGACTAGTGATCAACGAAAAACATGTCATAAAGGCAGCAGAAATAGGTGTATGCGAGAACGAATGACCGACTTAAGTGCATCATAGTTTAATCAAAGTTGTTATTCCTTTTTAGGATCCATATTTCATGGCGCTCTCTCCGTGCACACACATCAAAACATTCCGTGTGTCGCTCTGTTGCGGCAAGTTATTATTCTATGGATTATGTAACCTTCACGCTTGTCCTTCATCGCTGGACATTGTTAGTTTATGCAAGAATTGATATCATAAGACTCGTTATTTCATGTATTGTCTCATAGCCGCACACTTTTTGGGCCCTTTCATTTATGCCCGAAAATAGCTATTACCAACCATTTCACGTCGCCTCGTTGTCTGGCGTTATTATTTCATGCGGCTAGACAACTGTTGCCTATGATACGGCTCACCGAATCATATAGCACCAGAGCAACTCTTTTAAGTGTTGTTTCTCTTACTCGTCCTTGAGGGATATGTATCACATTGGTTTTGGGTTTTCCCCTTCCATTCTTGGCAGGCACACAACTATGGAGACATCATTCTCTCGTTTTCTCGCCCAGTTTTTGGGGGCTATAGCACACAACTTTTATTTTGGAACACTCTCCGCCCATTTTTAATTTTGGCAATCCCCTAATTTCAGGGGCTATTGTCCATTGTTTATTTTTATAGTTTTCCCCACCTTTTTTTTGTAATTTTCCAGTCCGTTTTGATTTGGCAGTTTTCTCGCCAAATTTGTGCTTGGCACGACCCGCTTTCACCACACACACTTTTTAGGGTTTCTCGTCCAATTTTCATGACTGATGATTATTTAGGTATGATCTAGTTTATAAGCATACATTATCAACTACTTCTACATGAATGAAAGACTTGGCAGTTTTCCCGTTAGGTTATCGTTTTGGTAGTTTTCCTGTTTTGAGTTTCGTTTGACTTCCCGCCCATTTTCCATTCCGGCAATTTTCTAGCTTGTTTTCAAGATTTGGTACTTTTTGTAGCCATTTTTCGTTTTGATAGTTTCCACCCATTTTTCCAATTGGCGGTGCATGATTTCGATCTAGCAACGTTCCCCCTATTCTGAAGTTTGGCAGGTTTTCCTGCTCATTTTTCTTTTTTTGATATATCCCGCCTGTTTTTTATGACATTTACCTACTAGTTTTTCCTTTTGATATTTCTTGCTCGTTTGTTCATTTTGGGAGTTTCCCCACCTATATTCACTTGTGGTGGTCAGATCGTGTGGGGCGATGTAGATAACACGTACGCCGCGACACCATGCTTCAGGGGCGCATGGAGGAGTTTATGGCGACGCCCTCGAATGTGATGACGTGACGACTCTGTAGGGGTTTGGACGTGGCTTAGCATGACACCGTTTGCGAGCTAGTGTTGCCATATGGTGATTTTCCCATTGGAGAACAGTATATACTTGGTGCCGCCACGAACGCGGTCTCAGGGTTGGATGGCACAATGATCATGCTGACGACCGCCTTCTGCTCCAGCCAGAGCTAATTTACGGTAAAGTCCCTCGATATCTAGTTGCAAGATAGTTATTGCCTATCATTCCATGTGCAATTTAGTTGATACATTTTTTATCTTGTCGCATGCTATTATTTTATATATGAAATGAAAGCATAAGACCCGTCATTTCATGTGCCCTCTCGTTGTCACCGTACTAGGACCCTTCCTTTTATGCCCAAAGATAACTTTACCTACAATTTCAGGCATTTTAAATTTATGCAATGAGACAAGTATTTCCTATAATTTCATGTGTCGTATCATTATCATGTATTATTACTTTATGCATGAAATAATAGCTATTAGCTACCATTTGATGCGAGATCGATTGAGTCGATGTCGGTGGCGTTTGAAACATATCAGAAAGTTAAGTTTCCCACAACTTGTAATTTTTGGCAAACCACCTTTTTCATGGCCTTCTCTCCATACTCGCGCACAAATAAACTTCATAACCCCAAAATGGCTCCTACCTCCTACAATAGGGCACACGAGTTTTTGATTTAGAAGTTTCCACTCTTTTTAAAGGATTGACAGTTTTCCGTCCATTTTTAGCGCGCACACATATTTGGTTTCTCGACCAATTTTGACTATGGACGATATTGTATGAAGGCAATATCAAGTTTGTAAGCATAAAATATCATATAATTCAACATGAACAAAAGGCTTGGAGGTTTCCTGCTTGTTTTAAACACGCATACTTTTCTGGTTGTCTCGCCCAAATTGTGCGGCTGGTGACATAGATGATTGTGTATAGCAATGCGTAGTGTCCATCATAAGGAAAGAAATTCCTTTCGGAAAATGTGATTACGAAATAATCCGTTATTTTTGGATTTTGTGGAACATCCAAGGGAGAAAAGTAAGAAAGGAGGGTTTGTTCCAATAAAAATCGTTGCTTTCGATAGACGCCTTGTTATATGGTAACAAAATCCTTTCCTGGTTTTGTGAGAAAAGCATAAAAAAAGGAGGTTCGGGTCTGCAAAAGGAAGATTTGCAACGTTCATATTATGAAGAGAAAAAACACCAAATGAGTGCATCATCACGCGTACCAGTTTCATGCAAAGAATTAAACCGGATCTTGTAAATGTTTTTTGTTGAGAGAATCTTGGAAATAATTAGGTTCTATCGGGATGCAAATAGAGAGCATCCTTGTATCCCCATTTTTCCTTAGAAAAAATCCTATTGAAAACCGTAAATGCACGTTAAAATGCGAATGTACCCCACTTTCCCCTCTATTTCTTTTGGCGCGTGCATTTCTCCCTTGAAAAGAGAGAAACTTTTGGAGGCACTTAATGAGAGTTAGTGGAGGTTTTGCATGTGCCAAGTAAAAAGGAAGTTTAATAGCTGTGGTGGAGCGCTCGATTAAACAATGGCGGGTGCTCCACGTCACCAATCCACGAGAACATTAATCTCAGCCGTCCATCGCTAGCATCATCTTCACATGGAGCATACGAGCCAATTCCACCGAAATGAAAAATTCGGGGAGAGCTCGCCCGCCAATACAGAACTTGGGAAGAGCCCGCCAGGCATATTTGAATTTTGGATTTGGGCTGACAAAATTTATTTGGGAGCCTCTCTTTCTTTGTTTGGGCCGAACCCAGCACCAGACCTCTCTTCTTCTTCTAGCCACGCCAACTCCAGATCCACTTTTTCCGGGGCGTCGTCGCCGGCCACCTCCGGCGACTCCACGCTGCCGACCACAGCCCTTGCACCGGATCCTCCTCCTATCCCGATTCCGCGGCGTGGAACCGTCAAAATCGCCGCCGCACCACAAGCCCTAGCTCCGGCGCTGGAGCATGGCGGCGGCGGCGCGGCTCAAGTCGGCTGAGGGCCAGGAGGCCGTCGGCGGAGAGGCTGCTGCCCGCGCGCCGTCGCGGTCAATGCCGCCGTCCAGAAGCTCGTCGAGTGCAGCCAGCCGCTCGGGTCCTTTGCCAACACGGACACCGTCGTCGCCTCCACGAGGCCGCCATTGATCCTCGTCTCCTGCAGCAGCTCCTTCGCCTGCGGCGTGGACGAGGAGGAGAACGTGGTGCGGCTGAGAAGCTGCAGGCTAGAGGACGGCGACCCCTGCGGTTGGGAAGACGTCTCCGCCTCCTGTACGTATATGATGTTCTTGCATTTCTTCCCCTGTCTATCTTCTCCATCAGATTAGACTATTCTGTAGGACGCATCTCATCTTTTGTGAGGTTTCGATGCGTTCTTGGATTCGTAATCCATGAATCAGTGAATTAATTTTGCGTCTCCTTCTTCTTTTTTCGTTTGGGCAGAAATCCACGCTATATGCAGCTTGGAGGCATCGGAAGCTGGATGCAGCACACTTTGGTACCACTTTCCTTTCGCTGCTCTGCACCACACCAACTTGCACGCACGGCCTGATCCCCACGGACATCATGAGATGCACCCAGATTAGAACAATGTAAGCTACCACTAGCATTATCTGGTCTGGCTTATAGTACTTGTTCATTCCATTGTGCTTGGTAAACTGAATCAGGCAGGCTGCTAAAGCAAGAGTGTTTTGATTTTTGTTTGTCTCAGCTACCTCAGAGCTAGCCACCTGCAAGGCGGGATCCCTCCCGGCGTCGGCCAGCTCGTCCACCACACCATCTTGTATGTTCTGCACACAACGTCCTCTACATTGACTGCCTGCTCATGATGTTTTTTTGGTCTGATGCATGTGTTAAATGTAGGGACTTGTCCAGCAACCTGTTGCGGGGCATGATATATTGGTGGAGCACAAGAAACGTTGCACGGTTCAATCTCCTGGAGATCAAGAGCTGCACCCAGCACAGAACAATGTATGCTACTCTTACCATTACATGATTTTGTTTGTACGATACTAGTTCATTCCATTTTACTTGGTAGGCATATACTGAACTAGTGCGTGTCTGCTGAACTAAAATTTGAGTGCTCCATTGTCTATTTGTTCAGTTATCTGAGAGTCATCTAGCTGCAAGGGGGCATCCTGCCGGAGTTCGGTGAGCTCGTCCACCTCACCTAGGTTCCTGGACGCCCATGTTTATTTCTTTTTCTTAATTCCAATGGTTTGTTTGTTGGTCTGATGTGTGTGCTAAACACAGGGATCTGTCGAGCAACCCCACGATACCAGCAGCGTCAATCCTCGATGCTGCTGTTCAGGAACTCGTCAACATTGCCACCCAAAGGTTAATTTTCTCTCTGGCCGTGCTCAATTTATTGCTGTCATGCTATTGAGTAGTGTTCTTCATGGTGCTCTGGGTCATGACCCTCCATATTTTTGTGGTGATGATGAAATCCTGGCTATGTAGTTGTTAGGTTTTATAACTACTGGAAACTTCGTCTCTGGTTCAGGGTTAGTAGTCAATGTAAGTCATGATTTTTTGGTTAACATGTCCTTGTCAGCTGTGAGGTGGGAATTAATCTTCCAAGTTGTAAACTTCTGATAAAAGAAGACGTGATTTATCTTTTTTTTTGCAAAGCACCTAATGCCTTTGAGAGCAAGAACTCAAATCTTCTTTCTTAATGTAAATTGCTGTAGTGTTGTACGTCAAAACCTTACTACTGTTTGTAACATAAAGTGGGCCCATTTCTAGGTCTGTTTGCACTTTATTGTCTATCCAAATCATGTTAGATAGTGACAACATGTAGTTCTTTGATTATGATCCAATCTAATGCTGTACTGTACGGGTGATGTGAAACTAACCAAGATAATAATTCAAGAAACTAACCAGCAACACAAGTTATTAAGTCAATGTTTACTAAGCATTAAGCATGCATTTGTAAATATTTCATTATAATAGTTTCATCAAGTCAATTCTTTATCCCTTCCTGATGCTTTTTCGAAAATTGATGCCATCTTCCAATTGTTAGGGATTTTTTTCAAGGCTATAGTATCATAGTATGTTCACTTCTGCCGTTGTATACTATTAATATCTGGAGTTCACTTTGTGCAGTAGCTGGCCCCAAGTTTCACCGTGGCGACCTCGAAGCTGCTGTTCAGGAGCTCGTCATTGGCACCTAGAGGTCTATCTTTTTCTTTGCAGGCACTCAAATTGATTGCTGCCATGCTATCCAATAGCATTTTGCATGGTGCTTCTTGCCATGGCCTTCGTGCCATGGACATTCGTCTTTGATGTGCTAGCCAAGCACTATACTTTAGGTTTTTTGGTAGTTCCTGCTCCGGACTATTTAGTAGCTAGGTTTTAACTACTAAGAAGTTGATCTCTGGTGGAAGGCTAGCAGTCAATGTAAGTCAGGATTTTTATGTTTACACATGTCCTTGTCAGCTATGAGTTAGGGATTAATTTTCCAAGTTGTAAACCTCTATATTATCTAGCTTGTAGGAATTAGGATACCTCATGTTGAAATCTATTTTCGGTGTACGCTTGGGCATGGGTATGCAACGCGTGTCCAGCTGCCTCTCGTTGTTAGGCCCTGTTTGGGATCAGGATGTATTATTTTTCTTCTTTGTTACCCTACTCTGCTTTATGATCGTACTGTTATTGCAATGCTATAGCCATTTGAATTTGACTAGTTGGCAGCTTGTGTGAGGATATCAAGAAATGGTTCTTTGGATTTGTTAAGTAACTTACTTGCAAACGTGTTCCGTTCCAGGTTTCTTGTTTACAACGTGTATGACAAGTTTAGTTGTACATGTATTGTACTTTTTCTGCCCGTTAGTGTCCGACTAGAGTTCCTATTTAGTTTTGAATGATTTGTTAGAGAATAATCCTGTACATAATTTGTCTGCTAAGATTTGCTTTGTTTATGTTTCTCGCTGCCTCTCATCTGGCATAGTCTACTGATGATTGTTATCCTGAGTGTTAAGTCTTTTTTTAATCGTGATGCAATAATTTGTCCCTTTCCTTGGTTTGATTTTTCTCAGGTCATGTTCCTGTCCAGGAGTCTGTCGGTGGATGGCATCGTCTTCTTCAGGTTGCCCACAGCACTGTAGCTCAGGACTAATAACCTTCAGCTCCTGCTAGTGGTCGCCTTCCCGGTCTGTTTCTGCCCGCGTTTCCCCGGCCACCTCCCAAGCTGGTGCTGCTGCTGGTACGGCTTCCCAGGCCTCATATGTGCCCCTGGAGCCCACCACTGGTTGGCGTGGTCGTAGACAGGCGGCTTGCCGGTGGACGGCGCCTCTGCGCCCACCAATATCGGCATTGTCGACAACACATTTCAGGTGAGCTCCAGCTCTACGCCTCTGCTATCAGCTATGCCCATTGTTCCATGGTGTACTAGGGTTAGGATTTGGTTGTGATGGTGTATATATGGCCTTATAACAATTGAAGTGTTGTAAAGGTGCTCGATTCCTGATAACAATTGAAGTGTTTTCTTGTTGTAGCATACACATCTGCTATTTGCTATCCAGTAAAAAAATAGTTGTTTTGCTATGATGATAAATTGATTGGCTCTGAGGACATACAAGATTATTTTTCAGCCATCGCAATTGGAGACTGATATGCCACTTTACTTGACTGTTTTCCCCTTTGTTGCAGTACACAATAGTGTTGATATACATGTATACTATCGTAGAGCACTCATTTGCACTGAAACTTAAAACTGTTTTGAAGATTAATTTAAGTACGAAGCAACGGAGTTTATGTTGATCACTAATATGTTTTTGCATTTGTTCGTGAGCTTACTTTTTGATGGCTACCTTTCATGTTACTGATGGATTACGACAGCTAGATGGTAATGTGCCTATGCTTTAGATGTTTAAAGTTTGTGATGTATGTACCATTGGTTTGGTATGGTTGCTGCAGATGGTGATCTGGGTGCATCATGTTCTTGCTTAATGCGAGAATATATTAGGGAGGAGTTTTTTTGTGTCTTGAGGTGGTGCTCTAGGTTGTGGCCGTCGTGCCATGGCCGTGTTTTTTTGAGCTATCCATTGTTGATCATGTTGTCCTGGACATGTTTCTATGCCCCTGTGTCTTAAGGTTTGGCTCTGGTTTTGAGAGTTGACGATTTTAGTAGCTATTAAATGCTTCGACTTGTTGTATTTTGTTATGCTCTGTTCCTGAAATTGGCTTCATGCTAATTGCTTGCTTATGCTAGTTATACCAGTATAGTAAGCTTTAATTTGAGCCCATATTTTGGCCACTCTTCATGCTAGAATTCTTGCTCTAGTGTTTTTGTTGTCCAGGAACTTAGTACTAGTAAAAAAAAATCCTGTCTTGTTCATTTGGAATAGCTGCAGTTTCTTAATTACTTATATTTACCATGATGGCTTGCAAACTTAATTCTGGATCACATTTTAGTAATTGCATCACTGTGTCTATGTATAATTGATCATGAACTTGATTTCCGATGCTTTTCCGGGATGCTCGAACCCTAGATCATTGAAAAGAATTGAATCTTCAGGTTCAAGTATATTGCTCTTTAGTCATGATGCGTTTATTGTTTGGGTATAGAATGTTGTTCCAGTGCAAGATTTTTCTAAATCTCACTCTGTGCCTTGCATGATGATGGTGCCATATACTGTTTTGCTGTTGTTCATAGTGAATCGCACCTTATTTCTTGCATCCAATTGGTTGTGTACTGATTGAACCTTGGTGCCACACCTTTCACCAGGGAGGGTCAAGCCAACGGCGCGTCGTGATGATGGGGACTGACAATTGTTCTTCACGGATGTTGTCTCTGCCGTGGACCCTGGTACAGGAGATTGGCAGTGAGGAGCTCATGGTACTTTCCCGGCACTGTAAGGTCGTCTTCACCGGTAACAACTGGACAAAGTCTGTGTTGGTCGGCCTGCAGTGTGTTGTCAAGAAGGCTGCCGGTCTCGGAGGTTGGCACTGCTGGTGAGTCCTTCTGATTATCTAGGCGCCCCGCTTAAACTTTACTTAGTTGCTGGTTCTGTATCTTGATATTTCAATGCAAGTGAAAGAGTAATATCTCTTGACTTTTCTTTCCAAAAAGTAGCTGGGCAAGCAATTTTAGTTTGAGAAGTATCATGAGCTTAAAAGTTTAATATATGTGAAAGCCATGAGACATCATCTTCTGTCCCAAGAGACAGACCGATCTTGTAGGATGCTTCTCGGGTATAAAAATACCATCTTGTGCAGTCAGTGGTTTGGTACTTGTGTTCCAACCAAAAAACCTCAACTAGTCGCGACACGCGACATGTCCATGAGCTGGTACCCTAGCGAGGCTCGACTCATTGACTCATAATTCCTTGCTTCACAGGGATCTGTCCCAATAAAACAATTTTGTTTTGCTTCGCGTTAAAAGAATGAT
Source organism: Poa pratensis (assembly GCA_947311845.1). Classification (NCBI taxonomy): domain Eukaryota; kingdom Viridiplantae; phylum Streptophyta; class Magnoliopsida; order Poales; family Poaceae; genus Poa; species Poa pratensis. The sequence goes on along the minus strand of CAMZMU010000128.1, from coordinate 2,630,635 downwards.
CATGATATTGAGTTGATTTCTGTTATAACGTAATGCCTGTCTCTTCTAGGATTTGGGACCTGATTTGTATTGCCTTGTACAGGAGCTAGATCGAAGTGCTGCATGGGCGAGTTCACCTGGAGCTGCTGCCAGCTGTGTTCCGGCGACCACCTCCCCTAGACAGCCACATCTCCCAGCTCTTTCTGCCCAACAAGCTGCTGGTGGTGAGCTCTCTCTCCTCCTCCATCTTATTCTTGCAAACAATTGTTTCCTTTCCCTGTTGAATTGGGTGTGTGCTCCATTCACATTTGCACTCACAAAGGGAGTAACTACTACCCAGATCGAACTGCCCATGCCCTGGAGTAACTACCTATCTCTTGTTGCATTTTTACTTGTGCAATGTGCACTCACTTTGACCTGGGACTAATTCCAAGGAGTTGATTCTAAGTAGTCGAATGCTACAGAAATGCAGCTTCATAAAATGTTTCATGCACTAATCTATGTATAGTCAGTCCACTGTCATGACATGGTATTGTTTTGTCAATTGATGGCTGTAGTCGTCTTGCCTAAACTGGCGTAGATAAGTACGAGCTGACTGTTTCATTAACATAATGGTCTCTCGCCTAAACTGGCAAGAGACCAGTATTTTCTGTAGATCTACTGCAATCATATCCTTATTATTCTATAATTTCCTCTGCATGTTGCTTTGGTAAAAAACATTTGGTGAAGCTTCTAAGCCGTTGCTGAAAGTATGAAGGCTTTTAAAATAAAGGGTTTGGTAGATATGCCGATTTGTTGCATTTTTCTTATTGTCTTGGATATATGTCGAACTCTTTCGACAAAAAGATCCCATTGATGCTATTGTGCCCAAGACGTTCTTGATCAGATCACTTGTACATCTGCATTGTGCTCAGCCTACTAGTGAGGTTGTTGTGTACATTGAGTAACCATGCATTTAAGCAATCTACAATATCTCATCGAATAAAGATTTGGTCATTCTTTTCTCTGATGATCTTGGGGTTGTGATCACCTCTGTTTGTATATAAATTTGCTGGTGGCAAAGTTTAGATATTCCTTATGGTTGGTCTTCCATGATGTGGTATCTTTTTCCTCTGCATGTGTGATGGTTATTTAACTTGCATTTTATCTTATAAATTACCATCTGATTGCTTTGAAAGACTCGCTGGTGCAGACGATAGCGCTGAGGCTGCAGCCAAAACAAAAGTAAGGAAGCTGATGGTGCTCGACCCCTCCAGCGGTAGCGCTGTTCAAGTGTGCAAGTGATCTGCCTGGACGATTTGAACTTTAAGCTGTGGCTGCTGCGCACTGGCTAGACTGCCGTGTTCTCCTTTGTTGGCCTTTGACAGAATTGTGGTTGCCAGATGTCGCTGAATTGTTCTGGTCATGGAATTGATCCCATACGTCGGTGTAATTAGTGATAAGCTTGATTACCAGTAGTGGCCACCAGTGATGATATCAGTGAGTGCTCATGACAGGAGCATCTACTGGAAATAACTTGCACCTTCTGGTTTTTCAAGTTGAGATGTATCCGCACCAGGTAGTTTTAGTGTATACTGTATGATTTTACAGCTCAAAATCATCCATCCGTTCATTCAGAAGCCTTTACTCTTGCTGTTATATTTTTAGTATACATCATTGGGTGTGCTTCAACCATTTCTGTGTGCCAACATATTATAATATATTTGAGTCTGTAAATCCAGTTTGAATGGAGCGTGCAAAGTTAACTAATATGAAGAAGCCATCTTATATACCTAGTTACGAACAGAACAGCACGCGAACTCTCCGTAGTAGCAGCCAGCTTGTTTGCGCCTGATCCATTCGCTTGTACTAGCTGGAAACAAAAAAGACAAGTCCTCCATATTCTACTATATACAAAAGATGGTGGGATAGCTGCCTCCTCCAGCCCTCCACGTCGCCGGCAAACCACGTCCGATCGCCGCGATGGACGGCTCAGATCAAGCCACATCGCCCCAGAAACACGCGGCACTGTAGGTTGCCCATTTTTGACCAACGGGCGCGCGACAAGTCACCCCGGTCGCCCCCGGTCACTCCCGGTTGCCCGCGCGCACGAATATTGGCGCAGCACTTTTGCAAAAAAACGCCCGCAAAGGACTGGGTTGCAAATTTTGAAAAAATTAGGGATCTACGTGTAAAAATGTCAGCGCACCCCTATCCTCTCCTTCCTCTCCCGCGACGGCCGTGGTCGCCGGCGTCGCCGACGCGGCGCGCCGCCGTTTCCCGCCTCCCCGATCAAATCCGAGCACACAGTACGATCCGCCGTCGCGTCCTCTACCTCCTCGCCGGAGATCGGCTGCCGGAACCACGCGAACACGCCGCAATCGACGACGCCGTCGTCGGTGCCCTCCGCCGCGTTTGCGCGTCACCGGCGACGTTCCGACGACCTAGGAGGGGCGGCGCCGCCACCTTCTGGTAGCCCACGTCCGGGCGCGTCGAACACGCCCCGCCGCGCGTGCTGGCTCGCCCTGCAGCGTCGCCGCCGTGCTCGGCGGATCTGCGGCCACATCCGTCCGCGCCATTGATGACGCCAGCGCGACGTCACGGTGGACCCCACACGTCAGCGACCGACGAATTTCGGAAATATGTATGAAATTGATAAAACTCTGACATATGGGCCCGGCTTATTACATAAAATCCAGAAAAATCATAAAATTTGCAAAAACAATATCTTTTCACTAGATTATCAGAAAAATATGAATTATATATCAAAATGTTCAGAAAAATAGATCTAATTTATTGGTGTTAAAATCCATACATTTTGGAACATTCCAATTTGAAAAATATTTGGAAACAACCTAAAGCTATTATGTATTTATAAATTTAAATTAATCAACTTATTTTCGCTGGTTCGTCAGGAAAATGTAAAACAAATATATAAACACGAAAAAAAATATTAGTGCGGAAATATTTTATAAATATTTGAACAATAACTACAACAGTATTTCACATTATTTCGAACCTACAGATATGGAAAAACAATACTTCAAAATACGATCAAAATTCAATTTTGCATATACTAAAATCGTGTATTCCTACAAAATTCAAATATTTAACAAACTAAAAAAATGAATTCACATACAAATACGTTACCAATTTTAACAAATTCCAAAAACTAAACAATTTACACATGTATTTTTTTTAAAATTTCAACGGTTTCAAATCTCAATAACTTTTGAATATGGACATTTCAAAAATTTGAACAACTTCACAACCTAGACAATTTTTGAATTTCAACAATTTTACGATCGAACAATTCAAAATTTTAGCCCACGGGCGCGGCAAAGCCGCGAAAACTAAAAAAATAAAGAACATAGCAACAAAAATGTTGACATTTTTTCGAAAATAATTGTAAACAATTCTAAATATAATTTTGCAATGATTCTAAATAATGCTAACTAATAATTTGAAAATACCCCATTTTTTACTTTTTTTTTGGAAAAATAGTCCAAAAAAATATATTCCAAAACTAAAAAATAGAAAACAACCCAACAAAAATGTGGACATTTCTTTTTGAATAATTGTAAGTAGTTCTAAATATGATTGTGCAATAATTACAAATAATGCAAACTAATGATTTCAAAAATGCCCCCATTTTTTTTTTTGGAAAACAATCCAACCTATCCATATGATTTTGAAGTAATTCTAAATAATGCAAACCATCAATTTTAAAAATAAAGAACATAGCAACAAAAATGTTGACATTTTTTCGGAAATAATTGTAAACAATTCTAAATATAATTTTGCAATGATTCTAAATAATGCAAACTAACAATTTGAAAATACCCCATTTTTTACTTTTTTTTGGAAAAATAGTCCAAAAAAAATATTCCTAAAATAAAAAAATAGAAGCCAATCCAAAATTATGTGGACATTTCTTTTTGAATAATTGTAAGTAGTTCTAAATATGATTTTGCAATAATTACAAATAATGCAAACTAATGATTTCAAAAATGCCCCCATTTTTTTTTTTGGCAATACAATCCAACCTATCCATATGATTTTGAAGTAATTCTAAATAATGCAAACCATCAATTTTAAACATGTTCATAAAAAAAATGACAAATATATCAACGGGATCACATAAAATTACATATGCACGACCAAAATTTAAATTTCAAATTTCCATATCGTTCCTAATTTAAATTCCAGATTTCCATATCATTTCTAAATGAATTTCAACACTTTTACCATTGAAAAAATCAAAAATTTGCCCACGGGTGTGGCGAAGGCCGCGCTTAATCCCCTAGTATTTATAATATAGTAGAGCCAAAAGCGACACGGTCTCCCACGCTGGAAATAAATGATGCAAAACTCTTTAAATTAATATAGAGCCGAAAGGGCCATAGTCTCCTAGACTCCCACAAGATTCTTAAAACAAGCGAGTCCATGCATATGCATCCATGCATGGGTAGCACCGCCAGAATAAAGTACTGCGGTTCTTAGTGTGGTGTGAATCCACATCACCAATCCAGGAGAGTAGAAATCTTGACCATCAATCCTTGTCATCTTCTCCACTCCAAGCTGAATCTCAGCCCTCTATTGCTAGCATCATCTTTTTCTCATGCTCTCTTTCATCGCCCTTGCTTCTATAAATAACAGGTGACCGTCACAGGCCGCTGCTTCTCCACATGTCCGCCGCCGACGGGTCACTGTTCCCGGCCACGGCCGTCGCGCAGCACCGCCGCCGGCGGACAGCACCTGCGAGCTCAAGATGATCCCGAACTACGTCTACTCGCTCCCCACCGGGTAACTGACATACTTTTGGACTTGTGTATATCCATGTCTCAGTCTCTCTTTCATCGCAAAATCTTCTACAAATACACAGGGGCGGACCATGAAAAAATTATGAGTGGGGGCAAATCAAATGACTGGGGCAATGTTTGTATAAATTTATAAAATCTGAAGAAATATCTATAAAATATGGACAAATACTATAGTAATTCAAAATTTTGAGTGGGGACCCCCAGTGAGCTACACTTGGGTCCGCCCCTGAGTGTACAGGATTTGACCTGATTCCTCCAGCAGGTAACTACGAGAAAGATGGATCTGTCGATCTCTAGACAGGACTGGTCCTGAGATTTACAAGGACCGGGCGAAACTAGAATCGGAGGACCCTTACTACCAATATCAAAATAACAATCGGGCCATGTAAGTATCTACTCCATCCGTTCCTTGATATAAGGTGCCTAAGGTTTGACACGGATATTAAGACGCCATTAATTTGCATGTGGTGGACTAATTTTGTCCTAAAAAAATCAAGAGAAAGGAGTCCATATTAGCCACAAACTAGAAACAATCTGTCAAATTCCTCCATTCTAGATCGTGACTCTTTTTTGATGGGTAAAATTGTCCATAAATCGCAATACACATCATATTTTGAAAAAAAATAAAAAACTTAGACACCTATATCAATGAAAGGAGGGAGTATCATTTACAGTAATATGGAATATGGACGTCAGTGCAATGTCCCATTGCTTAATTACTCGGTGAAGGGGGGTTGGCAAGAGTTGAGTATCTTAAGCAATAAAACTTCGTCTCATGTCCAGAAAAAGCCTACAAAGTATTCCTTTTAAAAAGGCTTTATGTGATATATACCTGAAAAAGGATAATTCGTACACGTCCACATTCATTATACAATTTCGAGGTGCTTCTAGGATAAATCGTAATTAGCAACATCATCTTGGCGATGATAATGCGGGGGAGCTCAAAACATCCCTCATAGTATATCACATAGGCCCAAGTGTAGCTCTCCACCACACGGTTGCGAATATAGCTTAGTTCGATGCATTCATAAATATCTTTCCACCACCTGTAATTTCAAGAAGAGTCATTTGAACTAGTAACTGGAGAAATAGTTTATTAAAATACCTAACCAATCCATATTAAGTGATTCACCATATTATTAAGAAGCATAGCACGTCCTTTCACTAGTTCAAAACACAATGTTAGAGTCAGCTTGTGTAGTTTTTTCTGCACTAAATTCCATAACTGACACCCGTATTCTTTGCTATGGAGGTTCCAACATGAAACCTGACTGTAATAGAGGCCTCGGTCGGTTCATATGTTGAACGACTGAGATACTTCAGGTATTGGAGTCAGTTTACGTTGAAAAATGGTCTGCAAGAATATTGTACCGGATATGTTCCGTTAGGGGTGTAAACGGATCGGATCGGATTTTGTCTCTATCATATCCTTTATCATATTTTTTTCTCGGATTCGGATCGGATCGGATAATAAACGGTTGCGGATTCGGGGACGGATAGATATTATCACGGATTCGGGGCGGAAATAAAATTAGTCGGATCGGTATGTGCAGTGCACATCATCAACCCAAATAACCAAAAATAATAACTCAACAACGTGATAATCTAACAAAGTTGTACTCCATAGTATGTACAATGTCCATGCAAGTGAGTCGTTATTCAACAAATGAAGTTCATAACTCACTAACTACAAATTATGCTCTATTAGTTTAGACATTTCGAAGGAAAAATCGGATTATTCGGATTATATCCATCGGATTATCCTATTTAATATTCGGATAATTCATATTCGGATGCTATTTTACATACCATATCCTATACCGTATCCGGGTGTTCAGTTCGGAATCGGATATCCTTATCCGGCAGATTCTTCGGAACCGGATATGGATTCTCTAAAACGGATTCGGCGACGGATTCGGTTCGGAAATTATCCTATCCGTTTACACCCCTATGTTCCGTTCACTAGACTGATGCTTACTACACGTAATGAACCATATCTCCTCACTACTGGACGGAGGTTCTACGCCGACGGCCTTTAGCCATCGGCAAATACCCATATATAAGCCGTCGGCATAGCCTACGCAGACGGCAGCCGTCGGCTTAGGTCCGTCGGCGTAGGTCCTTGTAGGCGTAGCTCAAATGGCCGTCGGCATAGAGAAAAGCCGTCGGCGTAGCCTTTGCCGACGGGCCGACCGTCGGCGTATTTGTCGTCGGCATAGGTTTTTCCAATAATTTTTAATTTTTCAAACTTTTTTTTGAACTTTTTTTATTCTATTTTATTTCTATTTCGAAATTTCCCACTTAGCCACATACTTATTCTCTAATTACAAACTTAATCATAGGTCAAAATAATTACCCTGGTCAAACTTCCAATGTGGTCACCCATTCTTAGAGCATCTCCAACAGCGGCTGCAAAAACGCCGCGCGCGCGATATACCGGTCGTTTGCCGCGCGCGGGGCCGTTTCGCATGCTCCAGCAGACGCGCGAAAAGAACCGCGCGCGCGGGACGAAGCGGTACCGTCAGCGGTTTATTTGTGGCCTGCCGTCCAGCGCGCGGGGAAAAGGAAAACGCGCGCGAATCCCCCAACTGCCGCTGAAATCTCCCGCCGCTCGCGCTCTCTCTCCCGCCCTCGCCCCTCCCGCGCCGCCGCCCGCACCTCTTCCCCCCATTCTTCTCCGGCGACCCAGCGCTGCCGCCGGCGCTCCCGCCGCTCCTCAGTGCGCCGCCGCTTCTATGGACGCGCGGACTTCGCCGCGGTGTTGATTTGGGCGCCGCCGAGGCTTCCGCCGTCCCTCGGCAGCGCGTCTTCGCCGCCTCGCCGTCACCCCTCCGCCGCCAACTCGCCGCCACCCCTTCGCCGACCGAGCGCGCAGAAGGTCCACCGAACAGCGCAGGCGGCCGGCTGCACCTCCGCGCTCGCAAGGTGTTTGAGAAAACACTTTGCAAGGTATGAATTCGGTGTAAATTTGCTAAACGAATTTTGTGCATTGCTAGTTTGTAGTTTTATAGTAGATTGAATTAAATTTTGTAGATGAGTACATCATATGATTCTTCCGACGAAGAATTCGATATTCAAGAAGAGGAGGACATTGCAATGCTCCTAGCTATCCATGCTAACAAAAAACCGAAACATGGTGGTTCAGTTTTCGGTCGTCAGAAATTAAGGAGGGAGAGGATCGAGGCTGACAATAGATTGATGAGACACTATTTTGTGGATCATCTCATATACCCCGAGTCATATTTCCGGCGCCGCTTTAGAATGAGCATCGAGTTGTTCAGGCACATTGCGCAGAAATTGGCGAGGCATGACCAGTATTTTCAGCAGAGGAGGAATGCCGCCGGAGAGCTCGGGCATAGCACCTTTCAAAAGGTGACCGCCGCTTTGCGTAAGTTGGCATACGGTATTCCGGTGGATTTAGTTGATGACCACTTGGCCATGGGTGAGAGTCAAGCCATCATGTGTGTCAAGCGGTTTGCAGTTGGAGTTGTGCAAGTTTTTGGTACAGAATATTTGAGAGCTCCCAATGCTGCAGACACGGCTAGGCTTCTGGAGCACAACGCCGCTCGGGGGTTCCCAGGTATGCTTGGCTCTATTGATTGTATGCACTGGAGTTGGAAAAACTGTCCCGCGGCTTGGCATGGACAATTCCAAGGCCACAAAAAAGATTCAACTATAATTCTTGAAGCGGCGGCCGATCATGAGACTTGGATTTGGCATGCTTTTTTGGTATGCCCGGATCTCTCAATGACATCAACGTTGTTCAACGGTCACCACTCATGAATAAGATTGCAAATGGTAAGACTCATCCGGTGGAGTTTGTAGCAAATGGCCATACATACAACTATGGCTATTATCTTGCGGATGTCATCTACCCAAAGTGGCAAACATTTGTCAAGCCGGTTAAGAATCCGGAAGGTAGAAAAGAGCTTGATTTCCACAATGCTCAAGCGGCGGCTAGGAAAGATGTGGAGAGAGCATTTGGGATTTTGCAAGCCCAATTTGCTATTGTCAGAGGGCCGGCTAGATTTTGGGATCAAGACATGCTTTGGTACATCATGACCGCTTGTGTGATTATGCATAACATGATCATCGAGAATGAGCGGGGGTAAGATTTAGACTACACCCACTATGAGTTGATGGGTCATCCCGTGCGAGTGCGGAGGAGGGCGGAGAGGGTGGCCCGGTTTGTTGCATCTTATCATGCCATTCGACGCAATGAAACGCATAATGAACTTCAAAAAGATCTAATCGAGGAGTGGTGGGCATGGAATGGGCAACAATGAGTTGGTGAACTATGCATTCTATTGTTGTATGAACTATTTATTGTGTGATGAACTATTTATTTGTGTTGTAATAATTAAACTATTTATTGTTGATTTATTGTGCGTATGTTTGATTTTCTTGGTTGTATGTTGAAGTACAAATCTTGTTTGTGATTGCCGCGCGCGCTGCGGTTTTTGGGCGTCTGCTGGAGCGCTGCGTTTCGGCGCGCTAAACTATAGCGCTGCTGGAAAAGCAAAACCGGCGCCCCGCGCGCAAAAACGGCTTTTTGGCGCTGCAAAGAAAATATAGCGCGCCGCGCCGAAGCACGTCTGTTGGAGATGCTCTTAGATTGCTCCAGCCCAAGCACGCTTAACTTTTGAGTTCGTTTCAAATTAGCTTCCAAATGAGATGTTAGAACTTACTGATATTAGTATCATATCAATCATATTAACCCCTCGGTTACGATTTTATACTTTTTTATTGTTTAAATTTTAAAATTTGTTTGAATAAGTAACAATAATTATGTAATAATATTTTGAATAAATAACAATAAAATATATTTTACTTTATTTTCTCCTTTTTACATTTAATATGGAATAATTCATATCATCTTTTGCATCATGTATATGACGTTTTACAACATATTTTTTGTACTTGCTTAATAAAAAAGTCATTTTGGCACTTAAAATGGAAAAAATAATATTTATAAAAATATTTTGAAAAAACTCAGTTCTGCAACATTGTTTGTCATAACAAGATACACATATGTGTCAAATATGGGCACATTATCACAAACTATGGCACGAGAATAGTCATAACTTGGTCATTTGACTCGAAACTTTTACATGTTTATACACAATTGACATTTTTGTGCAGAAGTTTTTTGTAAACTTTGTCAAACTCAAGTTTATCATTTTAGCTAGCAACTAGTACACATAAAAGGACTTCATGCCAAAGAATTTCATTTTCTGAGTATTTTTTTCAGTTTCTTTTATTTTGTTTAAAAAATGGTCAAAATGTTCGCCGTGCCTATTCATCGAAAGGGGTTGCATTTTACAAAACTATCAACGGTTCTGTGATATAACCACTACTGGTGTAGCTTAAAATGAATTTTGTAAAAATTTCAGAGCAAACTACCACACACTTGTAGTTCAAAATTCAATTACTTTCGGGAAATAGGCATAAAGTCATTTAAATAGGCGAAATTAGGTAGAAACCGAGAAAATTCCTAATATTGTTGGAGTATTCATAAAATATGGTCTACTTTGTGTGATAATTGGATGGGTGCCATTTTCCGCCATCTTTTTTGTACTTGCTTCACAAAAAATGTCATGTTTTACAATAAAAAATAAACAATGATATTTATAAAAATATTTTGAAAAAACTCAGTTCTACAACATTGTTTGTCATACCAAGATACACCTATGTGTCAAATATGGGCACATTATCACAAATTACACCACGAGAATGATCATATCTATGTCATTTGAATCGAAACTTCTACATGTTCATATATGATTGACCTTTTTGTGAAGAAGTTTTTTGAAAACTTTTTCAAAACTCAAGTTTATCATTTTTCCTAGCAACTAGTACACATAAAAGGACTCCATGCCAAAGGATTTCATTTTCTGAGTATTTTTTCACTTTCTTTTATTTTGTTAAAAAATAGTCAAAATGGACCCGTGCCATAGTTTGTGATAATGTGTCCATATTTGATACATAGTTGTGTCTTGGTATGGCAAACATTGTTGCCAAAAACAATTTCCAAATTATTTTTATAAATATCATTTTCCATTTTTTAAGTGCCAAAAATGATTTTTTTATTAAGCAAGTACCAAAAATATGTTGCAAAAAGTAATATGCATGGTGAAAATGATGATATGGATGTCATATTTGGATTCCTCTCATTTTTCTAATCGATTTAGACATTTTATTTGTTCAATTTCGATTTACGGATTTAAAGATATGAATTATCTCATATTAAATGAAAAATAGAAAAAAATGAGAGAAACCTATGCCGACGGCTAGCCCTGGTGAACCTATGCCGTCGGCTTAGCCCTGTGTCCAATCTTTTCCTTCGCGGGCTCTATGCCGACGGCCCCGACAAAAAGCCGTCGGTTTAGGCTCTGGCCGTCGGCATAGACCGCCGTTCCTGTAGTGCCTAGAAGGAAATGTGTACACCATACAGCTGGTTTCACCTCTCTCCCTCTCTGGTCGCATGGACATGAATAGAAGGAAATGTGTACGGAATGGGTAGAGGAATTGGGATTGGCAAATTGTCGGAGGACAAATATAAGTTTTTTTGGCGAGGTGTATAGGAGTGTTGATCAGAGACCTTTCAAAAGATAGCTCCAACACCCATCATGAGAGTGTCAAGTGGTTCTCATTCCTACTAGTGATCGTACCTCCTATGTTTTACATCATTGCTAATTTGTGATCTTTATTAGATAGTAATTTTTTGTAACTATGATATGAAGGTCGTGTTGTTAATTTTATGTGATGCGAATCTGGTGATAACCATGCTTGCTATGAGATTGTTGTGAAAATGCTATGAATTTGAAAGGTTGGCTGCTAAACAGAAAAAATGTAGTAGTACAAAATTTCACAACCAGTTTTACAACATTCTCTGACTATATATAATCTTACGGACGAGTTTTGCTATGAAAGGAGTCGAAAACTGGCTTAATAAATGGAATATTAGCTCTAGTTATTGTAGGCGTTGACAATACTGATGCAGGGGTAGTGTTACAAAACCAACTGTAAAGTTATGCTTTCTCCTAGTGTTAGTTTCACTATAGATATCTTCAGCCCAACATGCATGCACAGCCCTAAAGTAGATGTAGTAAGAAAATGACCACCGGTCCTCTTTCATGTTTCAATGCATTTAGTTTACTCATAATAACTAAACTCTAAATTGACATATAAATCCTCTCAAGTTAAGTAGTAGCATCACATTTATAAACACTACGGGAGTGCATGTGAAAGCATGTACACACCAATTATTTATTTGTTAATTTAAGATTTTTAATATGTTAGTGACTATAAAAGAGAAAAAGAACATACTCTGAAATAGCTTTTAGCTCCTTCAAGTGGACATGCTGCAAAAGGTTGAAATCTAGTTTTGCGAGCTCGAGTAGAATTGGGTTGTGCCCTTCCTCTTCTTCATACTCTGAGATATAATGCAACGTTTCCACACTCTTACATGTCCTTGGCAATGGTCTATGAAGTGCACGTTTGGCAATTTACTTTATATAATATACATAGTTATATATGTCCTCTTATGATATTATTTTTTCTACCAAGAGACAACTTGTTTTTATCTGTGAAGAAAACAACTCTAAAAATATAGTAAGCTGTAAAAAGTGAAATAAGTTTGATTGTGTCTTTCAAGAGAAACATATACTCAAATTAAGTAGCTGCAGAGTAATATATATGAATCTTGTAGCATTCCTGGGCACAGATTTTTGCTATGAGAGAGGTAGGTTGGTATTGAGATGTATATACCTGGAGATACCCAATGTCCATGCTCTCTAAGCAGGCGAAACCGAAGAGCCTCTTCGTAGAGGCTGGCAGAGCTAGTGAGTTCATTCTCAAGGATTTCGCCTAACGCGTGGTGGATCTGGTCTTCAAAGAGGTGGTCTATTCCGAGATGTTGGAGGGCATCGACCAAGAAGATCCTGGAGCGGGTGCTCTTGCAAGTGGTAAACATCATGTGGACGTCCTGCTTCAGCTTGTCGGCTCTCGTCACCATCCATTCCTCGGACCTCTGCCATGCATGCATGCATGAATTATCGATGAATGGATGGATTGATGAATCTATTAACGGACGACGGGCTAGGTTTTTCATTTATATACCTGCAGTGGCTTGGGCTCGTAGTGGATGAAGAAGTCGCCCCATGGGGAGGGCTCGAAGCCGAGCTGCTGCTTCTCAAGAGTGACAGCAATGCCGGAAGGCGCCATGCAAAGAAAATGTATATATGCGTGCTTGCTGCTGGCTGGTTAGAGCTAGGCTGGGTGATTTGCGATCTGAGAGAGATCAATACATGCATGGTCTTTAAATACTCCCTCCGTCCTAAAATAAGTGTCTCAAAGTTGTCCAGAAGTGAATGTATCTATACTTGTTTCATGTCTAGATACATCCACTTTTTGACAAATCTAAGACAATTATTTTGGGACGGAGGGAGTAGTATTACTACTAGCTACTCCCGGCCGGCCAACAAGAGGGTGATTTTCGTACTGGACATTAAGCCTTTTTGTGGTTGTCGGAGAAGAAAAGCTTTGGATTCCAAAACGGTACCGTCGACACGTACGTTACCAACCACCGATCGAGAAATTCCAAGACTTTGCGTGAGCTCATCCATTCTTTTCTTATCAGTTCATCGTCACCGTCGGGTCCGGGTCCTTCCCGCTCTACATGCAGCTCCACGAATCCCCCGCTTCGTACGCGTGGAATCCATCGAGGCCTCCTGCGCGACCAAAAAGCAGAGGGACCTACATCGCGCGCGTTGACCTGCCCCTCACGTGCTGCACGCCTCCATTTCTTTTTCCTTCTTCTCTCGCGATGCATGGTGGTACTCGTACGTGCATATGTCGCGTGTACGTGTGACCCCACCCGGAGGCGGAGGATTAACTTTGCACGTACTCCCTCCGTTCCAAATTACTTGACTTGGGTTTATCTAAATACGGATGTATCTAGACACTAAACAAGTATAGATACATCCGTATTTGGACAAAACCAAGTCAAGTAATTTGGAACGGAGGGAGTACCTAGCTAGGACAGTACTGGAGGTACATGCATGCATGCACGTACGTAACATTATTTCTTTTTCAGGGATCGCGCGGCGCTAGCTGCTGCATCGATCCATCCTCCATCCATCCTTCTTTGGCTCCGGCCTCTCCAGCGCCGGGAGGAAGAAACGCCGCCGCCGGCTACCGCAACAACCTCTCCTTCAGCATAATTAACGCCAAACCCCACCTGGGGAAAACAAAATCGATGGAACACGTACATGCATGCACTCAGTTGTTCATCTAACAAAATCGATGGGGAAAACAAAAATAATGCGACGACGCATAAAATAACACGCATTGAATGAAATGATAGTTAAAACCTTTTTTTGCTCCATGCCGGCTCTGATGTCCTTCTCCGGGGAAATTGAGGTAGTAGCAACATACATCACTTGTTCATCTAACAAGCGGACCCTACCGTGATGCTCCAGTCTCTCTGGCTGGTCCAGCCAACTTTCGCCGCCACTATAGAACCGAAGCCTATCGAACAAAACATCTCTATATGGGAATTACACAGTTTATATGCATAAAATAAATCTTTTTGAACATACATGAACTATCATTTTACATGCATACTAATAATTATAGTGTACATGCAATAATGGGTAATAACCATCCTTGTGCATAAAAAATTAACACGTGACGATAAGAGAGTGCATGAAATGATAGGTAATAACTAATAATTATAGGCATAAAATAAATCTTTTTAACACACATGAACTTTTCCTCATTTTACATGCAACTAATAATTATAGGGTATATGAAATAAAAGGTAATAACTATCAATCATGCATAAAATATTAAGGCATGACGATGAGAGTGTGCATGAAATGATAGGTAATAACTGACTACTACCAAACTTCTTATCACCCTTGATTTCACCAAGCATAGTCCGCCTACATTTTGGAAGCGAGTCACTCAAAGGGATCTAGTCTATCATGTTTTGTAGCATGCATGCAGGTTAAAGTGGGGGTATGATATGACGATGGAGTCAGACTTTGCGGGGCGGAAGGTGTATGCATAACCAGATGTCCTAATATAGGTGGTGGAGTCAGACTTTGAGGTCTATGTGGGTCTACATGGTGGAGAAAGTTGTATGCATAACCAGATGTCCTAATATAGGTGTTTGATGGACGGAACAGTAGAAAGAGGTGTATAAGGGACATGACAACTTCTCAAAGGTGTGTATGTATCTGACGAGGAAGGGATGTTCGTACGACCTAGAGAGTTGTATGAGCAGCACTAGATGACCGAGAGAAGTGCATGTGGGGTCAGCTGACTGAGAGATGTGTATGAGGGATTAAACGATTGAGAGAGGGAGAGCTCCATAGTATTCAAAGAAGTGAAGAAAGTTTGGACGATGTAGAGACATGTATGTGAGACGCTGAGACCGGATGACTAAGAGAAGTGCATGTAAACCTATTGTTTCATGTGTCTAAGGATTGCTTTTTGACTACCAAGACATCTCTGAGGGTGGTGGGGGTCATGTGTCCTTAATGTTGGTGGTGGCCGTCGGCTCATGTGGGGTGATGTATAGAGCACGCACGTCACAGCACCATGCTCCAGGGGCGCATGGAGGAGTTTGCGGCGACGCCCTCGAATATGATGACGCAACGACTCTATAGGGGTTTCGACGTGGCTTAGCATGAAATGGTTTGCGAGATAGTGTTGCCATATGGTGATTTCCTCATTGGAGCGGTACATGTATAGTGCCACCACAGACATGGTCTCAGGGTTGGATAGCACAATGACCATGCCGACGACCACCTTATGCCCCAGCTAGAGCTTTACGGCAAAATCCCTTGATATAGTCGCATCCACTCCCAGGGTTGAAAGATAGTTGTTGCCTATCATTTCATTGATACATTTTTTTATCTTATGCACTGAATATTATTTCATGTGTCGTACCATTGTCGCGCGTTATTATTTTATATATAAAATGAAAGCATAAGACCCGTCATTCCATGTGCCCCCTCGTCGTCACCGTACTAGGGTCCTTCCTCTTATGCCAGAGATACATTTACCTACAATTTTAGGCATTGTGATTTTGTGCAAGGAGACAATTATTTCCTATAATTTTTTTATGTCGTATCATTATCGCGTGTTATGACTATATACATGAAATAATAGCTATTACCTACCATGTCATGCGAGATCCGACTGAGGTGTTGGAAACATATTAGACAGTTAACTTTTCTAGTTGCATGAAATAATAGGTGGAAGATCTTCCGTCAATTTTTTTGGCACTCCCCAAATTTCGGGGGATATAGCCATTGTTATTTTTATATTTTCCCACCTTCTTTTGTAGTTTTCCAAAATCCCTTTTTGATTTGGTAGTTTTCCCGATTTGAGGTTTGGCACTTTGCCTACCCGATTTCACCACACATACATTTTTGTGGTTTCCCGCCCAATTTTCATCACTCGTGATTATTTAGGTATGATCTAGTCTGTAAAGATACATTATCATATACTAGGGGGCGTTATTATATTTTGCATTAAATGATGGGTATGTATTAACTATCATTTCATGTGCCACGTCGTGGCCATGTCGGTATGTTAGGATAGCTAGAGATTTTAGCACGGTTAATCTATATTCTTTCGTGAGCCGTAACTTCTCTTGGGAGAGAGAAAGGCAGGTTCAACCTTGGCAGACAACCAACATGCACTGTGTCCGTCTCGACCAATTAGAACGAAGCCCATGGATTGTGTGTTTGTTTAGATAAGCTGGGAGCCGTTGGATTGTGTGGACGTCTGCCGATGGATTGTGTGTGGGTGTGTGGGCTCCTGCTGGTGCTGTTCAATCACGTGTGTGTCAGAACATGCACTGCACACAATATACTCGTAGCTGATTAAGGCTAGATTGCATGCTCAAGGGATCATAGCTAAACTAAGACCAAATATTTGGCTCGGAACGAGCAAATTTTCCCCCAACTGTTTTGGAAGTGCAGAATTACGGGGTTTAATCTGATGTCGTGTCACGGGACAGAATTTTTGACTACTGCGCATGGAGTACTAGCAGCGCCCACAGTCCCACCTACTACTGTATGTCTATGCGTTTTAGGCTGACGCGCGCTACAAGTAATGCATGCTGGTAGCGCTGGTGTGCAAAAATACGCTCGCAGAAATTAGTATTAGCATGGCTCAAACAGGAAACAATATTAACAAACGATTATCTATAAGTTTTTCCCTGTCATCGTCACCGTGGGAAAAATCCATATCCTATTCTCTCGTCACCAGCCATGTTGCACATGGTCACAGTAGGTAGTACGAAGTGGATAAGGTAGAGCGCCAATTCCACCAAAATGAAATTTCGGGATATCTTGCCCGCCAAGATAATCCCGCCAGACATATTTGAATTTTGGTTTTGAAAATCTAGGCGGGGAGACAAAATTTATTTGGGAGCCTTCCCCTTGTTTTGTTTGGGCCGAACCCCACCCACCCACCAGACCACTCCCGCACCAGACCTCCATCCTATCTTCTTAGGGTGTGTTTGGTTCATTGGCTATGAAAAAGTGGTTGGGGGCACCCCCAACCACGTGGTTGGTGGTAACCATTTTTCATGTTTGGTTGTGTGTGTTGGCTAGCCATATTTTCTGTTTGGTTGAAGTGATAAAAAGTGGTTAGGGGTGGCCATATTTGTGTTTATTTTGAGGGATTAGAAATGCTTAGAGTGATATGGTCAATTATTTTTAAGATGCTGAGGAAACCTGTAATATATTTATAAAAGGGAAAAGTTTGTTTAAATATCTATACTATACAGTAATTTGGAGAGGGAAATTTCTTAATGTGTTGAGGTAAAATATCAGCATCTAAAATAACTTTGCTCAAATATTTAAAAGGAAAGAGTTAGTTCAAATATTTAAAATGAATATTTTGTTCAAATAATTACAAGGGAACGTTTCTTCAAATATTCTTTAATATATAATAGTAAAATGTTTTCAAATATTTAAAAGCGTAAAATTACTTATTATATTTAAAGGGAAATGTTTATTCAAATATTATTAATGTATAAATGAAGAAAAGTTTGTTTAAATATTTAAAAGTGAATATTTTGTTCAAATAATTAAAATATAAAAGTTTGTTCAAATATTCTTAATATATAAAAAGAATGTGTTTTCAACTATTTTAGAAGGGTAAATTTGTTATTATATTTAAAGGAAAACGTTTATTCCAATATTTTTAATTTATAAAAAGGAAAATTTATTCTAATATTTAAAAGGTAAATGTTTGGTTAATATTTAAAAGGGAAATCTGTCAACTTTTCTTAATATTTATATAATAAGGGAAAGTTTTTCACATATATAAACGGGTAAAATGTCTTAATATATTTAATAATGAAAAGGTTTTTTTAAATATTAAAAAAGGGTAAATTTTCTATTTTGTGAGTACGATGAATATGTCGTCAAATGTTTCGCAGGTGATGGCAGGGACTCGCCCACGGGTGGTTGGCCTCAACCACCACTTTTATAGTGGTTGAGCTCAACCACTTTTTTGAGGGAATATGCCTAAAATTTGGCTACCCCCACACACCCGACACCACGAACCAAACATGGGCTAACCACTTAAAAAATGGCTACCCACAACCACTTGGTGGCTAGCCACCCAACCAAACACACCCTTATAGTGGTTGAGCTCAACCACTTTTTTGAGGGTATAAGCCTAAAATTTGGCTACCCACACACACCCGACAACACAAACCAAACATGGGCTAGCCACTTAAAAAATGGCTACCCACAACCACTTGGTGGCTAGCCACCTAACCAAACACACCCTTACACCCACACCAACTCCTCCAGATCCCCTTTTCCGAGGAGCCGTCGCCGGCCACATCCGGCGACTCTCCACGCTGCTGACCACCGCCCTCGCACCAGATCCTCCTCTTATCCCGATTCAGCGGAGTGGAACCGCCAAAATCGCCGCCGCACCATAAACCCTAGCGCCGGCGCTGGTCCCTGGCGGCGGTGGCGGCTGAAATCGGCTGAGGGATAGGAGGCCGTTGGCGGAGAGGCTGCTGCCTGCGCGCCCTCGCAGTCGATGCCGACTTCAACAAGCTCGTCGAGTGCAGCCACGCTCGTGGCCGCGCTCGGGTCCTGAGCCAAAACGGACACCACCGTCGCCTCCACGAGGCCGCCGTAGACCTTCGTCTCCGGCAGCAGCTCTTTCGCCGGCCGGCGCCATGGCGTGGACGACGAGGAGAACATGGTGTGGCGACCCCTGCGGCTGGGAGGACGTCTCCGCTCCTGTACGTATATACTGTTCTTGCATTTCTTCCCCTGTCTTTCTTCTCCGTCAGAATAGATTTTTCTGTAGGACTCATCTCATCTTTTGTGTTCTTGGATTCCTAGGCCGTGGATGAGTGTATTGATTGTGCGTCCCTATTTTTTTCGTTTGGGCAGAACTGCAGCTTGGAGTCATCATTTTCGCCTAGCATCTGGAAGCTGGAGACACCGTCAGATTTATTTTCCATTGCTACGCATCTTGATTTTGTTTCAACAACTTCACGGCTTTAAGACCACTGAGATCATCATGAACTGCACCCAGCTTAGAACTATGTAAGCTACCACTAGCTAATATCTGATCTGGTTTATAGTACTAGTTCATACCATTGTGCTTGGTAACCTGAATCACGCAGGCTGCTAAAACAAAATGTGGCCCGTGTTTTGATTTTCTGTTTGTTTCAGCTACCTGAGAGCTAGCCTCCCCGCGTCGGCTAGCTCGTCCACCACACCATCTTGTATGTCACCGTCCTCTTCTTTGACTACATGCTCATGCTATTTTTTTGTTTTCTTCCCCAACGCCTATGGTTTGTTGGTCTGATGCACGTGTTAAATGCAGGGACTTATCCAACAACCTGTTGTGGGGCACGATATCGGCGTTGATCGGGAGCATGGCGCCCATCTGCATTTCCTGTGAGTTTTTGTGGTGTACCTTGACCTTTTTGCAATTGCTTGGCTCTTTGAAATCACATAAATTCTGATTCTTTGTTGGGTAGCAATGTGTCTACCATATTCTGCAGCAGCTCCTTCGCTGGCCTGGACCAGAACCGTTGTGAGGGTGATGGCTGGTCGGTTTCAGGGTGGGTGCTGCTGGACCCGAAGCTGGCCTTCAACATTAGGGCTACTCAGTCAGAAGCTGGAGGCCAGAGGACGCGGTTCCAGCTGCTGGAGGGCATCTCGTGCTCCTTCCCCGGCTTCAGGGTCTAGTCCAGGTTTCCTCGGCCTCATATGTGTCCCTGGAGCCCACCACTGATCGGCGCGGTCGTAGACAGGTGGCTTGCTGGCGGGACGGCGCCTCTGCCCCCACCGAGAGCGACATTACCTACAACACATCTCAGGTGAGCTCCAGCTCTACGCCTCTGCTATCAGGTATGCCCATTGTTCCATGGCGTACTAGGGTTAGGATTTGGTCGTGATGCGTGTATATATGGCATGATAACAATTGAAGTGTTTTAAAGGTGCTCGATTCCTGATAACAATTAAAGTGTTGTCGTTGCAGCATACACATCTGCTATTTGTTGTCCAGTAAAAAATAGTTGTTTTGCTATGATGATAAATTAATTGGCTCTGAGGACATACGAGAATTATGTCTCAGCCAGCACACTTGGAGACTGATATGCCACTTTACTTGGCTGTTTTTCGCTTTGTTCCGGTACACAATAGTGTTGATATACATGTATACCATCGTAGAGCACTCATTTGCACTGAAACTTAAAATGTTTTCTATTTTGAAGATTAATTTAAGTACGAAGCAACTGAGTTGATGTTGGTCACTAATATGTTTTTGCATTTGTTCGTGAGCTTACTTTTGATGGCTATTTCATGTTAGTGATGGATTACGACAGCTAGATGGTAATATGCCTATGCTTTAAATGTTTATAGTTTGTTATGTTTGTACCACTCGTTTGGTATGGTTGCTGCAGATGATGTCCTCCTGGACATGTTTCTATGCCCCCGTGTCTTAAGGTTTGACTCTGGTTTTGAGAGTTGACAATTTTAGTAGCTATTAAATGCTTCGGCTTGTTTTTTTTGTTACGCTGTGTTCCTGATATTGGCTTCATGCTAATTGCTTGCTTATGCTAGTTATAATAGTATAGTAAGCTTTAATTTGAGCCCATGTTTTGCCTACTCTTGATGCTAGAATTCTTGATCTAGTGTTTTTGTTGTCCAGGAACTTGGTCCTAGTAAAAAAATCCTGTCTTGTTCAATTTGGAATAGCTGCGGTTGCTGAATTACCTATATTTACCATGATGGCTTGCAAACTTAATTCTGGATCATATTTTTTTAATTGCATGACTGTGTATATGTATAATTGATCATGAACTTGATTTCTAATTGTTTTCTGGGATGCTTGAACTCTAGATCATTGAGCAGAATTGAATCTTCAGGCTCAAGTGTATTGCTCTCTAGTCATGATGTGTTTATTCTTTGGGTATAGAATGTTGTTCCAGTGCAAGTTTTTTCTAAATCTCACTCTGTTCCTTCCATGATGATGGTGCCATTTATTGTTTTGCTGTTGTTCATAGTGAATCGCACCCTATTTCTTGCATCCACTTGGTTGTTTACTAATTGAATTTTGGTGCCACACCTTTCACCAGGGAGGGATCAGGCCAACAATGCGTTCTGATGATGGGTAATGACAATTGTTCTTCACGGATGTTGTCTCTGCCATGGACCCTGGTACAAGAGAGCGGCAACGAGGAGATCATGGTGCTTTCTCGGCACAGTAAGGTCGTCATCACCGGTAACAACCGGACAAAGTCTGTGTTGGTCGGCCTGCAGTCTGTTGTCAAGAAGGCTGCTGGTCTCGGAGGCTGGCACAGCTGGTGAGTCCTGATTATGTAGGCGCCACGCTTAAACTTTACTTAGTTGCTGGTTCTGTATCTTGAGATTTCAATGCAAGTGAAAGAGTAATATCTCTTGGCTTTTCTTTCCAGAAAGTAGCTAGGCAAGCAATTTTAGTTTGAGACCAGTATCATGAGCTTAAAAGTTTATATATGAAAGCCATGCGATATCATCTTCTATCCCAGTAGACAGACCGTCTTGTAGGATGCTTCCCAGGTAACAAAATACCATCTTGTGCAGCCAGTGGTTTGGTACTTGTGTCACAACCAAAAAACCTGAACTAGTCGTGACTAGTTGTGACAACTCGCGTGACTTCGCCATGAGTTGGTACCCTAGCGACTCGGCCTGACTCATCTTAATCCTAGTTGCTTCACAACTAGGATTTGGGACCTGATTTGTACTGCCTTGTACAGGAGCTAGATCAAAGTGCTGCATGGGCGAGTTCACCTGGAGCTGCTGTCAGCCGTCTTCTGGCGACCACCTCCCCTAGACAGCCACGTCTCCAAGCTCTTTCTGCCCAACAAGCTGCTGCTGGTGAGCTCTCTCTCTCTCCTTCATCTTATTCTTGCAAAAAATGTTTCCTTTTCCCTATTGAATTGAGTGTCTGCTCCATTAACATTTGCACTTACTGGGAGTAACTACTACCCAGATTGAACTGTCAATGGCTTGGAGTAACTACCTAACTCCTGTTGCATATTTACTAGTCCAATGAGCACTTACTTTGACCTGGGACTAATTCCAGGGAGTTGAAGTTGATTCTAAGTAGCGGAATGCTGCTTCATAAATATGACCTAACTGCTTCATGAGAATGGTATTGTTATGTCAATTGATGGCTGGAGTCGTCTCACCTAAACTGGCGTACATAGATAGGAGCTGACTGTTTCATTCACATTTCATACTTGCTTCTTCCTTTTTTTGAATTGCCAAACCTTTTGTATTGTTTCGCTGATGCTTGTTTCCTTGTGACAAACTCCGAATTGCTTAAGACTAAATGACATGATTAGCTAGACAACGCATTGAGGTCCTTGACCCTGGGAGCTAACATCATCGAGACGAGAAGTTTAGCTCCACTCACTTTTACTTGGTCCTTTAAGTAACTACACAACTCCTGTTGTATGTTTACTCGAAGCTGCTGTTCAGGAGCTCGTCGGCATCGGCACCTAGAGGTCTATTTTTTTATTTTCTTTGGAGGCAATCAAATTGATTGCTGCCACGCTATCCAGTAGTGTTCTGCATGGTGCTCTATTGTCATGGCCTTCGTGGAATGGCCATTCGTGTCTGTTGTGCTAGCCAAGCACTACACATTTTTTGGTATTACCTGCTCCTGTCATCAATCCAATGGCCCAATATTGGTTTGTGGTGATGATTGCTTTATGTCTATTTAGTTGCTAGGTTTTAACTACTAAGAAGTTGATCTCTGGTCCAAGGCTAGTAGTCAATGGCCACATTGCTTTGTGGTGGTGATTGCAAAGTTTTGATATTACTTATGGTAGCTGTTCGCTGCTGTGGTAGTTTTTCCTTCTGTGCATGTGTGATGATTATTTAACTTGCATTTTCTCTTTTAAATTACCATATGACTGATTTGAAGGATTTGCTGGTGCAGACGATGGCGCCGAGGCTGCCACCAAACCAAAAGGAAGCTGATGATGATCCCCCTCCCCGGCAGCGCTGTCCAGGGGTGCAAGTGATCTGCCTGGATGATTTAAACTTTAAGCGGTTGCAGCTGCGCACTGGCTAGACTGTTGTTGTTTCCTTTGTTGGCTTTTGACCGAGTTGTGGTTGCCAAGATGGCGCTGAATTGCTCTGGCCATGGAATTGGTCCGATTCATCGTTGTAAATAGTGATAAGCTTGATTACCAGTAATGTCCACCAGTGATGATATCCGTGTGCTCGTGACAGGAGCATCTACTGGAAATAGCTTGCACCTTCTATTTTTTCCAAGTGGAGAGGTATCGGCACCAGGTAGTTTAGTGTACATTTTGCGCGCCAACGTATTATACTATATATGAGTCTGTAAATGCGGTTTGAATGAAACGTGCAAAGTTAAGGAGTATGAAGCAGCTACTTATATACCTAGTTAGTTCCAATTTTGCTTGACTGATTAGCGACTGTGGCTCTCATCGTTTGCCACAAATGCATCTTGTTCGTGAGGCGATATATCATGTAAAGCCGCTAGGAACAGAATAGCACGCCAACTCTCCGTAGTAGCAGGCAGCTTGTTTGCGCCTGGTTGATTTGCTTGTACTCCCTCCGTTCCAATTTAATTGACTTGCTATTCACCACATTTGGATGTATCTATATATGTAAGGGAGTAGTCGGAAAGAAAAGAGGACAAGCCATCTTTGTATTTATAATATAGTAGAGACAAAAGCGACACAGCCTCCCACTCTGTAGACCCTAGAAAGATTAGGTTCTGCATTGATTTGACTGGAGAAAAAGTAGTACATAAAGTACTGCGGCTGGCCTTTACTTCGTTTGGTGGGGTGTGAATCCACGTCAACAATCCGTGGGAGCAACCATCTTAGCCGTCCAGGGTTTTCATCTTCTTCACTCTAAACCCTTCTTTCCTCTAGATCTGAAATGCTCTTCCTTTCATCAAACAGGCCACGCGTTGTTCATCTTCTTCTCACGCTCTCTTCCATGGCCCTTACTTCTATAAATAACAGGTGACCGTCACCAAGCCGCGCGCGGTATCGCGCGGACTTGGACTTGGGACTTGGGCGAGGGCAGGGCAGGGCAGGGGAGAGGACGCCATGGCTGCTGCTTCTCCACATATGTCCGCGGCGAGGGCAGGGGAGGCCATGGCTGCTGCTTCTCCACACATGTCCGCGGCGAGCCAAGCCACTCTTGGTGTTTTGCATGCTGCTCTGTGTCATGGCCAGATTGCGAGTGGTATTTTTATCTTCTTGATGTACTCTAAGACAGCCATTTGACCATGAATGCGTTGATGTTGCTGACCATGCCGCCGGAGAGCTCGGGCATAGCACCTTTCAAAAGGTGACCGCCGCTTTGCGTAAGTTGGCATACGGTATTCCGGTGGATTTAGTTGATGACCACTTGGCCATGGGTGAGAGTCAAGCCATCATGTGTGTCAAGCGGTTTGCAGTTGGAGTTGTGCAAGTTTTTGGTACAGAATATTTGAGAGCTCCCAATGCTGCAGACACGGCTAGGCTTCTGGAGCACAACGCCGCTCGGGGGTTCCCAGGTATGCTTGGCTCTATTGATTGTATGCACTGGAGTTGGAAAAACTGTCCCGCGGCTTGGCATGGACAATTCCAAGGCCACAAAAAAGATTCAACTATAATTCTTGAAGCGGCGGCCGATCATGAGACTTGGATTTGGCATGCTTTTTTGGTATGCCCGGATCTCTCAATGACATCAACGTTGTTCAACGGTCACCACTCATGAATAAGATTGCAAATGGTAAGACTCATCCGGTGGAGTTTGTAGCAAATGGCCATACATACAACTATGGCTATTATCTTGCGGATGTCATCTACCCAAAGTGGCAAACATTTGTCAAGCCGGTTAAGAATCCGGAAGGTAGAAAAGAGCTTGATTTCCACAATGCTCAAGCGGCGGCTAGGAAAGATGTGGAGAGAGCATTTGGGATTTTGCAAGCCCAATTTGCTATTGTCAGAGGGCCGGCTAGATTTTGGGATCAAGACATGCTTTGGTACATCATGACCGCTTGTGTGATTATGCATAACATGATCATCGAGAATGACGGGGG